>CM026198.1:15003820-15403820 GCA_014839995.1 Xenentodon cancila | reverse complement strand
GTGAAAGACTTCACTGATTTACCAAATGGTACACCTGTTTATTTGTGATGAAGCCTATGAATGGAAAATAGTTTTGAATGTAATAATGTCATTCATATGTTTGTCTGATAGTTACATTTTATGATCTTAGAATTTTTCTATTATTTTTAATTAGTCTATCTGGTTCTACTGCCTCACCATTATTAATCCATGAAAAATCTACAATATTTATAAGATACCAATACCACTGTGTATCCTCATTTCTTTAGCCTTAAGTATGTTGTACATTTTTATTTAGCATCTTAATATCTTGGCAGCATCTTAACCTGTTGGCAATCCTGATATAGTGCTTAAAACTTGCCCCTGTAAGGTGCTCATTGATCTGCAATTCAGTGTAGACTGTCCACAAACCAATAGTTTGCAGTGAAAAGCTTTTATTTTATTTTATTTTAATTTTAATCCTTTGAATATTGTGAAAATCCCCATCTCTCAACAAGTAACAGGTCAACAGGGAAAATTTTAATAAAATAAAACACTATTATATCTTTAAACATGAATCTTCTTTTAGAATTGCATCACTAACATCATATATATATATATATATATATATATATATATATATATATATATATATATATATATGATGTTACATATTATATAACGTGTATATTTTTAACTCAATGGATGTAGTATGAAATGAGATAATTGATAACTACATATTTCTTCTTTTAATACATACACTCAGGCATAAAGTTTACAAAAAAAGCCACACTAAATAAGTCATGTTCACACATACACAGACACCACAGGTCTCTGGAGCTGCACCTTCAGGCCAGATTAGTCTGAGTGACTCGGAGGCAACTCTCCTGCTGCGTAATTGAACACTACTACTGTATACCCTCTGTTCAAATGCTTATAGTTACACTCACACAGACATGTGCATGCATGGGTATTGTGTAAAGCCCAAGACTGTGAAGAATTTTGCATGAAAAGACATGAAAGTGTGAGAAGGGAGAAGTTAAGAGTGAATATTAAAGTGAGAGGAAAATGGGGAAGAAGAGGATACAAGAGCACAGAGAGATGTGAGACAGTGGGGTAAGACATGGAGAATAAAACGGGGGAGCCCTCTCTTTAAATACTCCTGCTGAGATGTTGCTTCTCTGATCAAACCGCTAGAGAAAAGAGGTGAGGGGGCGCTTAAGTAGGAGGAGGACGAGAGAGAGAAAGATACAGACAGCAAAAGAAAGGGAAACCAGGCTGTTACACAGAGAGTGAGAGCAAGGTAAAGAGTAAAAGAGAACAGTGAACAAGGGTAGTCATCAAATTAGAGGAGTGAAGTGTGACGGCATGAACAAAGATTTGACTTCGATAAGATATTAAAGCCCTCTCAGCTCTCTGGCTGTCCAGCTCTCCTTTTTAAACCTGTCATGTTTTGTTTCATCACAGATGAGTCATATCGTCATACCTGTAACAGCAGAAGAAAACACTGACATCAGCCCACTTGCACTGAGCTGACGTGGCGGACAGTGACGTCCGCCATCTTAGCGATCTACAGCAGGGATACAGAGAGGGGGCTGCTGTTTAAGAGGGTTCTGTACCCACTCAAGTGTGCTCACACTCTGTGTATTTGGGAGCATATTGCAGTTCTTAAGTAAGCCAACTGGAGAATGTACCCCAGTGAACTGTGCATCAGAAGCCCTGTGCACCCACACACACAGAAACACACAACACACACACACACACACACACACACACACACACACATTTATGCTCAGTTCAGGTTTTGAATTCAACTGCTACTCAGAAATTAATAGAAGTTGAATTTGTTGAGAAGGCACACCTATAATTTAACTTTCAGCCAAATGAGAGAGAAGATAAGACTGATCAGTTAGGTTGAATAAGTATATGTATATATATATATTTGTAGTTGAATTAACTGGCCAGACCATAATATTGGGAAGTGTTATTTCTTATTAGGCTGTGAAGACGTGGTAAAACAAACACAGTAAATCAGCCACACTCGTAGGGCTTTTTTTTTTAAAACATTTACTGGGTTATTTTGCTTTATAATTCAATTGCACTTAGGCTAAAATACCAAATAAATGTTGTTGATTAATATGAACCCACTTCAAGCAACAGCTATTCATAAATTATAATAAATCCAGCAACAGTAACTTATTTTAATTTAAAACAGTAATCAAGATTAAATCCATTTTTTGATGTTTCTTAAAGTGGAAATGAAAAGAGGTCAGAAATCCTGTGAATTATAGTCAGTACGAGCATCAACAAAGCATGTCAGCAGCCAAAGAGGCAAAAGGCTGTTCTATAAATCTGTGTCAGGAAAAGGAAAGAGGTAGGGTTAGTTTGCTGTGGTGCATGCATTTGATGGTGGACTTGTATCTGTTGTTGTCCTGTTGGATCTCAGTGCTGCATTTGATACGATCAATCACAACTTCTACAGAAGCTTGAACATGTTATTGTGTTTAAGGGAACCATGTCAGACTGGGTTAAGTCATATTTATCTGAAATATTCCAATTAGTTAATATACATAAAGACACATCCTCATGTACCAGACTTAGTGAAGGAGCTCTTCAGGGCTCAGTGGTTGGACCAATTCTTTTTGCCTTATATTTGCTTTCATTGGACAATATTAGTAGATGGTATTTGTGAATTCAGGAATATGCTGATGATACCCAGTCATACCTGTTCATGATATCACAGAAAACTGTCCAGTGGGTCAGATGACAAGTGTGTCTGAAAGATGTAAAGACCTGATGACCAAAAAGTTTTTACAAAATCCTACAGCTGATCTTAAATCCTGCAACCAGGGTTCTAAAAAGAACTAGTAAGATAGAGCATATTTCCCCAGTGTCTGCTTCTCTTTATTGGTTCCCAGTAAAATCCAGAACAGAGCTTACAGTTCTTCTCCTTACATATTTATTACTGAACAAGCTCTATCATATCTTGAAGAGCTCATAATTCCATATTTTCCAAACAAAGTGCTTCAGTCTCAGGCTGCAGGTTTACTTGTGGTTCTTAGAGCTTCTACGTGGAATCAGAGGCTTTCAGTTATCAGGCCCTTCTCCTGTGTAACCAGCTGCCAGTTTGTGTTTGGGAAGCTGACACCTCCTTTACCTTTAAGATTAAGCTGAAACTTTTGTTTTAGTGGGAGGGATGGCTCGGGTGCCCTGAAACACTGCTGAGACTTCCGTGGAGCCTCCCCCTGATGCACATTTCTTCACTCTGCTCTCTTTTACTCCAACTTTACTTATGGCATAATAGTTGTTTTTAATCTGTGTTCCTCCTTCCCAGCAGGTGATCCTCATCTGGTGTTCTTGTTCTCTCCTCTTTCCTGACCTCCAACTGGTCGAGGCGGTTAGCCGCCCTTCCTGAGTCTGATTCTGCCAGAGGGCATGAAAGGACAGCGTGTATGTAGAGCACTGGTGTTAGACTTGAACTACAAACGTTGGATTTGATACATATTCAATGTCTTCCAGCTTTTCTTTTTGTTTTCCCTCATAAACTCTGCAGCATCTAAGTAACAACACTGTACATCTCTCTGCTCAACACAGAGTATAAACTGCTTCAAAAATCCAAAAACCTGCATTTACCCCACAAAATA
This sequence comes from Xenentodon cancila, assembly GCA_014839995.1. Classification (NCBI taxonomy): domain Eukaryota; kingdom Metazoa; phylum Chordata; class Actinopteri; order Beloniformes; family Belonidae; genus Xenentodon; species Xenentodon cancila. The sequence continues at coordinate 15,400,218 of CM026198.1, read as the reverse complement.
AATATGCCAATAGTAAATTCTTTGACACCAATTTCAGTTATAACACCATATTTCTTTCTTCCTACCTTTCCATCCACATGTCCATCCAATGATAAGTGACTAAGAGTGCCAATCAATGCTTCAAAGTCATCCATTCATTTCTCGTATCTGCGTCACCCTTTTCCAGCTTGCCAGGGGGGCCTATTCCAGCTGTCATTGGGCTGAGAGTCAGGGTACACCTTGGACAGGTCACCAGTCCATCTCAGTGCTACACTGGGACAAACGTGACAAACAATCATACATCATCATGCTCATTTCAAAGCCATTAACAGAGAAAGGGGGTTGTATGCAGGTGTGCACAAAGTAGTTATGTTCTCGTGCATTTTAGAAAACAGTAACTACAGTTGTATGAGTCGATAGGGAAATCTGTTCTTACTTCTCAGAGTTTCTGCTCAGCTCTTCAACCCACAGTGAGAGTCTTATAAAGTAAACACAGCACTAGAAAAAAAGCTTCTGACAGAGTCAAGCAGTAGGCAAAGTTTGAATGTTGAGTTTAAAAGCACATATGGAAAAGTGTCCCGTTTCTATGCCTTTAAGCATACAAAAAGTGTGAAAATACTCTATTGTTTAGAATACATAAAATTAATTGCCTCTTGATGACTTGGAGTTAAGGCTGACCCCTGGAGAGCCTCAGCCTAATTAAATTCTTGCCTTCTACATCCATCCATCCATCCATTTCTTCTATCCCTCCTCGCTCTCCACCTCCCTCACTTGTATTTACAAAAGAGCTGCCTGCCACTCAGCACCAAACCCACGCCAACATACAATGAATAATGTCCCAGACTTTATTGGCACCCTTTTTTAAGAACAATCACTCACATGTTTTCTTTTCATAGAAAAAAAATAAATAAATAAAAGACTAAAGGCAGGCTTCTTGCCAGAGATAATACATGAGCTGTGATGATTGAAACTGCCCATCCTGAGAATTGTGTTTATAGTTAGAAGGTGCTGAAGACTGTCTGGACATGTAGTGCTGAATGTGAGAACAACCCTGCTGTGATCTTTGGTGGCCCTCACGGGGGACTGGAAACTCCCGCCTGGGAACCATTGCTTTGGCAGATCTTTAGCAGATATTTCTAAAAAGACTTGAACAAAAATAAGCCTAAATGATAGTTTGAAACGCGCTTACATTAAAAATATGTTACAAAAATCAACCATTATTTGGGACTTTTAAGTCTATAAGGCCCTTGTGCTCCTGAGGTATATCTAAGTGGATCTCTAAGGACAGTTTAAGCTCAATGTGTCGCATAATTATTCTCTCAAAACCAAACGTGCTTTCCTGTCACATTCTGTGGAGTAGGAAAGTTTGGAGAGCATTATAATTTATTTAATTCATGATGTTACAACAAAATGCTGGCTAGCTGTTGGTTGTGGCCTACACGTGTCCAGTATATGTAGCCTTTAATAATCCACCCGACATCCGTGTAACGTTGGAGAAAACATAATATCCAGAGAATTGGCTTGGTTAATTTAAAACTAGGACCTGGTAAGAAAAGCAGGTGTCTCCCCAGCTAAAAACAGGTCCACACCTTTACCCAGTGCCACAACTGGTCTGAGGCTTTTCTTTCTTAAAGCTACAGTACCTAAACTTAAAACTCGCAACCTATTCTTAACAGAAAAGATTACCTAATGATCAGATTCAATGACAGCATACTTGTCTATAATGGTTAGGCCATTATTTAAGCTTAAGAAATTGGAACATTTGTAAGTTCTACCCTGTCTCATACATATGATATAAAAAAAACAACAACAACAATGTGCAACATTATGGTAACCACCAAGATAAATTCATCAGAATGCTTATTAGTTCATCTTGTTTTCTGACCACTTTTTAGAAAAAAACTTTTTACAAAAAAAAACTCTAATTGCAGGCTAAATGATCAGCATATAAATAAACAAATCTATAAGCATACATCTGTACACATACAAGGAGAAACTAAATTTGACAGTTTTTAAATTTCTATTATGTCTTACTAGGTTTTGCTTGCACAGCAGAATCTCTGACTTGTATTATTTCATTTCAAATGAGACATGGTGAAGTAAGGCTGAATGCTCTTTTGGCCTAACAAGCTAATTAATAAAACTCTTACATGCTAAGTTAATGATTTAAACTTTTTTTATATGTGCCAAACATAGAGTTGCCACATCACACAACTTCATTAGCATGGAAACCTCATGAGTTCATATCTCATGCATATATTCATGCATTAATTCATGCTGAGTCTTGCATATATTAATGTATGAATTACAGATAAGTCACAAGCACTTAGTTAAAGCATTGCATTTGAATCAGTTTTCATCAGAGCAGGATATTCAGAGAAGAAGAAGAAGCTGTCCTATTTCAGTTTGCCTATCTTTAAAAGGTGATTGAGCTTTAAGGTCAGAAGACGCGTTAAAAATAGAGTGACCGTCACATCAAAGCTTCCATTGTGATGCTCACTTATATATTCTGGATTCATAATTTACGTAGCAGAGAAGCACAAATGCATTGTTTTAGAGTTGATCTGCTTTGCATCTATAGTGGTTTTCTATATCTATATAAGGTCCTTTTAACTCCCTCTATCCCTGCTGAATCACTTCTCAAAGGTTCCAAGGTGAAGCACTTACCTAAGAAGGCTCCCAGATTTACTTGTAATGACAACAGGTGTAGCATTTGTTGTGCTTTATCTATTATGTATATCATCATGACTAGTGGCAGTTGAGATCTTTTTTTGAGTTGTTGGAGTTAGACTGTAAACAGTCGAGTAAACAGATATGGATCAAGTTGAAGAATGCCTCATTGAAGAGACACAAAAGTGTGAGCAACAACTTCCAACAACTCCACTAACAACCTTTGTTTCTCACTCGGCATTGCTCACTGTGGCCAGAAAAATTCAACAGGATGGTAAATGACCAGCCAATGGGTTTCACTCAATTTCCCAAGAGATCCTTCCGAATTTCAACACACCGTACTACTTTGTCGAAAAATCGCTTCTTTTTGCTTCAGGTTGACAGAGAACCATAAATCCAGCTAAAGGCAGAGAGCCACACCTCCCTCCCCCCAGCCAACTGCAGTAGCTCTACTGAGGTGTTCACCAGCCAACCAGGAAATGTAATCACTCAAGCAGGTCCAGGGTCTGACCCTCGGCCTTTGCTCAGTAAGACATGCCTAAAGTAACTCCTGTCAATCAATGTGAAGGAGCAACAGCTCTACTCCGAGTCCCTCCTAAATAGTGTAGCTACTCACCCTATTCCTAAGGGCACCCTGCAGGATTTCATTGCTGCTTTTTGCAGATGATGTGCTTCTGTTGCCATCATCGAGGCACAATCTGCAGCTCTCACTATAGCAGGTTGCAGCCAAGTGTGAAGCAGCATGAACCATGGTTCTCTAAGGTTCAGTGCCCTGTCCTGGTTTGGGGTGCGGCATTACCTCAAATAGAGGAATTTGAACATTGTGGAGTCTTGTTTATAAAATAGGAAGAACTCAGTGGGAGTTTTAATTCAGAAAGAAATATATCACTCCTGCTCGGTAAAGAAGATCAGTGGATTTTACTCTATTTCAACCACTTAATTTTCCCAAGTATCTCCTATTCAGAAAGCTCAAAGTTGTTAATTCTTGCCTTTGGCTTTTTGAGGGTGTTACTGAGATTAACTCTTCTTACAAAAAAAAAAGTCCTGATAAGGATATGCAAGTAAAATACAACTGCAGGGGCTCAGCAATACTTAGGACCACCACTGTCAGAGAACATGCTACTGACACATCCTGTGGTTTGTTGGATAAAAATTCCTCTCGCTAAAGCTTTTTTATTTTAGAAGTTGAAATTACCATTTACATTATCATAATTTGACAGAATACAAAAACATGCTTGGATCCAAGTTTATTAATTTGAGGATGTTTTTACCAGATGTGAATTAAAGAAATTAAAAACAGTTGAAAATGAAGGGATTTAAGTGTACACACACTTGGATAAAAGAAAAGGAAATGCATTCAAAAACATTAGGAATACAATTCTGACTCAGGTGAGGAGGTTGAGGTTGGAAAATAAAACTCAGGAAGTCAATGTGTAATAGTATTTTTTTTTTTTAACTTACATTTATCTACTTTTTTGACATATCAAGTCATGATATATGACTTCTCCAAGCAACCTGTTCTGGAAACTTCCACCACCTCCTCCCAAGGAAATTCCCAGGGATGAGAGTTGAGTTTATGCTCGGCGAGAGTACAGATTTTTCAGCGTGTTCAAGGACTAAACAACTCGGCAGTTGATCAGCAGTGACCCTGGCACCTTACACTCCCTATAGCACTTTTGAAAGGACACCTCAGGGAAAACAAGGATAAGCTGTTTGCAAAGGATTAACAAATTCCCTGGGTCCCTCTGTTATTTGCATGAGGAAACAGCGTTGGTCCACACTCCATTGTCGGAGGAGTTTCACTGTGGATCACTCAAAGTTCAAAGTGCAACAGTCAGGAGTACAAGTCAAGGATGCTGAAGGCCAACGTGTACTCAAAAGAAAAGTGTGGACAGTGCCAAAGAGGTTCAGATAGTGTTCTGAGACTTTGATTTTAAATAATTAAACAGCATACAAAAGGACTAAAAAAAAAACATACTTCATAAGTTTCTGTTGGTCACAAAAACAGAAGCTTTTGTGAGCTTGTGCTTGGTATTGCTGGGTCAAAGATTTTTATTTTCTTTTATTTTTTTTAAAAAGAACTACAAAAATGATAAAAATAAATCTTGTCTCATGTTTTAATTTCTGTAGCTGTTTTGATGAAAGCTACCCGGTTGATCGCGTTCAACTTGATGGCTTGTTGCACAAAGATTTCACTGCATTTACTTACTCTAGTATTTACTACTACTGTCATTTACTGCTACTACTGTCATTTAGCCGTAGATTCTTTTCACAAAGTGACTTACAGCCGAGAGAACAACACGAGCCAGAAATCAAATAAGAGGTTACAGGATGGATAAGTGGTGGTCAGACTGCTGTGAGTCCAGTAGGACACAGGTGCTGCCCTGCTGGTGCTAGAGGATTTTATTTTTTAATGTTCCCTTCACACCATGTTAGTGCTAGAGGATTCTTTTTATTTTTTATTTTTTGTTCTCTTCACACACTGCCAGTGCTAGAAGATTTTTTTTTTTTCGTTTCAGTCCCTTTTATTCAGCAAAACCTAGGTCTAAGATTCACCATCATATTATCATCTTGGCATAAGTGCATGCAGCTTTCTCAGTGCTGAGTCATGCAACGAGCTGGACAAGTCTTCATTCTGATGAGCAGAGAAGTTAAGTTAACTTCTTAACTTCTGCCGTTGCTCTGTTAAGATAACTTAACAGAGAAGTTAAGTTAACTTCTTAACTTCTGTCGTTGCTCTGTTAAGATAACTTAACTTCTCTGTTAAGTTAACTTCTTATTTAAAGCTAATCTCCTTCCACTCCACTACTTTTCAGAAGCAAAATATATTTTACTTTATTTTTATATCTTTTTTTATATATTTGAAAGATTTTGAGATGCAAGCTCCTGATATCTTACAAAAAGCATCTTTAAAAAAAAATAAATCAGTGGGTATTGAAGATAAAATGCCCTTATGTGAAATATTCAGTACAAGCCATAACTTCATAGCTTCTATAACCATTTTTTGGAAGTAGCAGTCTTAAATAAAAATTGTCTGTATGACCTTATCAGTCACTTGCATTAGTGTGAAGAAATCAGTTGACTGACTTTCTTCATCTTATCTATACATTAGACCTCTGTGGAAATGCAAAAGATCCAGATGTGAATTCATCTTTCAGCCTTTTGGAAAAAAAAAAAAAAAAGCTCTTGGTGATTTTTAGTTCTGGCTGCTTTAAGTTAAAATGTGCCTTTAGACATGAATGTTTTAATCTTATTAATTTAAAGATGTTATTAATAATAATGAATGAGTCAGAGTGACCGAACTTACTCAGTCCTTTTTAAAGTGTTTAATAATTAAACTAGTCCAGATGTAGCCAGTATTAATGTACTTTTAAAGCGAAGTGTCTGAATAATTTTTCCTAAAATGCCTCATGCTCTTTAAGTGAGTGTCATTTATAAGCAGCATTAAACTTACTTGACTTTTAAGACTGAAGGTCTGTGTCTGCCTAAAATCACTCAGACTTTACATTGATCAAACGACAAAAAGAAGAGAAAAGAAAGTCAAAAGCGTCATAAGCTGATGAAATTTGAAATGGCTCTTGGTGAAAGTAAAAGTTTTGTTGCCCATGTTTTAAATACATTCTTCAAAGGGGTCTCAACTTTGTTGATGTACTTTTCATCAAATTCATGAGAAAAATAATATGTCAGGAAACAAAAATGAAAGAGAAAATGTGAATTTAAGGTGAAATTTTATACCTTTTTTCCACAAATTGAATACAATTCTAGATATTCTAAATGAGGTGTCTGTGAAATGTATTGGTGAAAACACCCCAAGGATCACTTTTTACAGCTTCTGTTTTGACCTGTGCAAGCTGTCCTTTTCAGACCAGAAAGGGTTTCTGTCCATGTCTCATTAAAGGCAAATGAGCATCTCGTCTGCTCGACCTTCTGCTCCACAGAAAGAGAGAAGTGGGAAGGACACACCCCTCCCCGCTTCCACGGAAAACTTTTGCAGTTTTCGATAGGCATTTTTAGATCAGACCCCATTGCTTTTCGTGGAAGAAGAACTTGTGTGTAATTTGCATTGGGCACTGTTAATGGAAGGGGTGTTCTTGCATCCCTGGTGCCTGAAGTCAAACTGAGGGGAGGGAAAAGGAGTCGGGAGTGGTTCTGCTCAACATGACAGTCCCACTGTCTGTATGGTCGTTGGCTTCACCATCATTGGATGAGTTGGCAGAGGCAGCACTGGGTGCAAGAGATGGACCAGATGCCAGATCCATGCTACCCTGAATACTAACGGGATTTATGGAGTAGAGTGCTCTGAGCCCAAAGAGCTCCTGGACGTACTTGTCTTGTTGTCAGCAAATGCCACCCAGGCCCCGCCATCCCACACTGACCCATTTATATCAGAGCAGACCCATGTTTAAGTATAGTCTCAGAGGTGGGTTGTTTAGGGCGCCAGCTCAACACCCGACCCTGCGTCAGTTAATGGTAAAAAGACAGGCAGCACACTAGTTTGGGGCAATAAATGCTTAGAATCCAGCAATTCCTTTGAAAATTAAATTAATCCACAGGGCTCTTTGTTCAGCTGTTGATAGGAGGAAATGCAACATTTTGTGCTGGCCTGTAAAGCCAACAAGTGAGCTCTCCCAATGCTCTCCCAATTTTGTTTTGTTTTCCCAATGTTTTGGGCATTATAAGTCGATTAACTGCTGTTCACAAAGACATCAACATGGCGGGTCTTTGGAATCATTGGGCTTTGTGCCGCCAGGCCAGGGCTTTCCAAATGACGAAATTCTGCTGTGGAACATTATTGGTTGATATAGAGTCCTGGTGTGATGTAGAAAAAAAGACCAAAATCTGAATGGCTCAATTTCTTCCATTTGTTCTGACTGATGCAACACACTCAACACAGACTGAGTGGTTTAATGAGTTCTACCATCCCTTTTTGTTGTTTTATTGTTTTGTTGTTGTTGTTTTATACTGTATTTTATTGGTTATTATTTAAATGATTGATGCTGATTGCTCTTTTAAACTTGTACGGTGACCTTGAGTGTCTAGAAAGGTGCCCATAAATAAAATAGATAGATCTAGAATAGATAGAATAGTGGTAGATCTATGGTGTTCATGCAAATTCCCAGTTAACTTTTTTCATCCATACGTCTAAAAGTGCCAGATCCAGGGTTTCTTCCGTTTTTATAAGCAGAATCCCATTAAGAGCACAGAGTACTTAGTATTAAAGAATATAATTGCAGTGGCCTAAACGGTTCCCAGCTGGTTTCTGAAAAAGGTGAAATGCAAATTCTGCCCTCTCGACTAATAAGCTCTGTTACTAACCTCCACTGAGGAAGTAAAATCTTTTGAGTATTCAGGTATAAAATACACTTCATTTCATTTATAAGGCTTCCTGTATTAGAAAACACACACTCAAAAATCATCTGGACCTACTCAGGTTTTAAAATGAGGTAAATACTATTCCAGAAGAGCAACATACATGGCATATTAAACAATATCATTATATATTTAACAAAAATTACTCAAATATAAAAATAGTGTGTAAAAACTAAGTATAGTCCATGTTTCAACAGCTTGTGTAACCATCTATACCAGCAATAACTGGAAATAATTACTTTCTGCAGGACAGTCATTTACATCAGTGTGGATAGTTTTCTTCCAGTCCTCCTTTCAACATTCTTTCAGCTGACTGAGGTTTGTGGGCATTTTAAGATCCTTTTAAGCTCCTGCAGGATTTTCATCAAGGTATGGCCTATTGCAACAGGCAGCTTGAGTCTTCTCTTTGTCAGCAGTTCTTGTGTAGAGTTGCTGCTCTGCTTGGAGTCATTGTCCTGTTTTATCGCCTAGTTTGGTGGATAGTTTTAACTATTGAATAGCTTGAATCACATTTAACTCTACTATAATTGGATATATAGACAAGTTTATCGTTATGCTGAAAAAGAAGCCTGAATCATGTCCCATTTTCTTTTTGGTTTTTGCAAAACATGGAACAATGTCGTGCTTTTATAGCCAATCGCCTCTATTCCGGTCTCAACTATCCAGAGGACATTGTCCCATAACTTTATGGATTGTGCAGATTCACCTTTTCAAATGTGTGCTTTACTGCCATGTTTTCTTTAAAGAGAATTTCTTCTGGTAACCCTTTCTAACAACTAAGCAGTCTAAGTAAATGTGACTGGTGCAACGCGAGATCCAGCTCTTCTTTTCTTTTCTCCTTTTTTTCAGTATTTCACAATCTGACTTTTGAGTAAACCTGTCTACGGTTCATTCTTGGGAAGTCTGGTTAACATCTTGTATTTTTCTGCTTGTAAATGGTCTTTCTCGTTGTAGAATGGTGGAGTCCAAATTGTCCATAAATGTTTCCCAGAATCAATATCAGCAGCAATTTGCTCTCTAAAATCATTGCTGATGCCTTTCCTCTTTGGCACTGTGTTAAAACACACCTGAAAGCTCCAGACCAGCTAACTGCCAAAACTTATGATCACGATAACGATAAAGTGCACTTGATAAGCAGCAGCCGGCTGCTTCTCACCGTCTCAGTTCCTGTAGAAGCAGTAAGGGTGTGCTGAGTTTTTCACACACTGCTTCTGCATTTTGATTTAGCTTTTATTCATTAAATCATAACGCATTATATTCTGTCACGTGTTGCTGTTTATCTTTAGTTGTATTTTTCTTGATTTTAGAACTCAGCCAAAAGGGGTTTTGTGTCTCTCTGAGGCTTCTCGGTACAGGTTTCAAGGCTCCCTCTTAACTGGACTGGACCTTTCCAGCTCACACCTCTTTTCTGAATTCTCCTCATCTCGAACAGGTTTCAAATACCTCCTTTTCCAGTCGGACAGCCTTATTCAGCATTCATGTCCACTAGTCACTTCTTGGACTGCTGCAGTAATTTATTCTTTGAAGGTAGCAGAGTGAGAAAAACAAAACACTGATATATTATCAACTTATTAAGTCTTGACAAATGAGTGAAAAAACACCACCTACAGGAACAGAGCTCCATATCTAAGCCTATTTAAGTAATTATTGTGTCTTGCCTCTGTGACAGCAGGAATTTTACCTTAGGCTGCAGCTTCTTGAAACAGGTATATTGGTTTTTCCACTATTTTTATTTTCTGCCTTTAGATGTAGTCATGCACCACATTGCACAGAACTAAATAGTCTATTTTGGACAAAACCAACAGAATATTTACTGGTCTCGTACCTGAAACCTCCTCTAATTTCTCTGGCTAAATCCTTATCTACTGTCAGGGGTTGTCAGTGCATCTGTGAGGAAAAACATCTTTCTGCTGGGTATGGAAATCAGATTTATGACAGGTTTGTTTTACAGGATTTTGTGAAACAAACACACGTTCTTAACACTGCTTTACATGGTGGAAGCGTATAATATGTTTTAATTCTGTACTGGCAACATGTTAAAGCAGCAAGTTTCTCCTCCATAGTCTTGGCTTTTCAGTGCGACTAATCCTGAGTAGTGACAACATTGTCACTTCAGTTAAAAAATAAGAAATGAATAAGCAACTACTACTACTATTTTTCTTATTAGTCAGAGAAGCCCAAATTAAAAACCCATCACTGATCCATCATCCCCCCAGTCCGTCCAGGAAAATAGAAATTCAGCTGTTCACCGCAACAAAGCCGAATTGATGTGAATTGACTTTCCACTGTACGATGTAATTTCCACGCTTTAAGTACCTTATAATGCAGAGTTTTATTTTTTGTGAGATCAAATTAGAAAAAACATTAAAATCTTTCCTACCAAACCCAAAACGGTAAGCTCAAAGATGCAAAAATGGGATTTTGCTGCTATTATCGTACCCACAGCTCTAATTAGAAAAATTGTCAAATATTGCACAGTACATTTCTCACCTTCAGTCATTGCTGCAGTGGCTATGTACAGTAGCAGAACTGGGACCCGTCGACACCAACCACTTTTAAGGAGGACTCCTTGTTGATGCCGGTGCCAGCCAGCAAACAGAGCCAGGTTTTAATCAGGCACTGAAGCGTTGTGTTGTAGTTTGGTATTTATCGGTGTTAAATTGTTGTCTTCACAGTTAAATGTGTGATTAGCAACTTGACTAGTTGTCAATATTAACAAAATGTGGCAGCCAATGGAAAAAGCCATGCAAGAATGAAGTGTGTCATTTGCTGTGCATGACTTTCGGATGGATGGATGGATGGATGGATGGATGGATGGATGGATGGATGGATGGATGGATGGATGGATGGATGGATGGATGGATGGATGGATGGATGGATGGATGGATGGATGGATGGATGGATGGATCCCAGAGAGCTACTGCACAGAGGTACTGTCAAACTAATGGCTCACTATGTCAGAGCAGGTACAGTCTGCTGAAAAATGTAGAATGTGCTAAAACTATAAATCACAAGTACAAAATATTCGTCAAATAAAGCGGTGCTGAAGAGAGGTCAAGCAGAACCGTTGGAGTGTGTGAAGGAAAATGTGTAGGCGTGTGAGAGAGGGAATATGTAGAGGAGCCGATCCTATCAGACTCTTGTTAAGCCCTGTTGGGTTTTTCCAGCATAAACCGATAAGCAAGTAGACTTATGCTTCACTTACAATTTTTGCCTCCCTGTCTCACATGAACACAGTCTTCCCTCAGCCTAAAATTCCCCTTTTCTCACATCATTAGTCTCTGCAGGCATCTCCTTGTTCTCTCCAAGGAGCTCACAGAGGATTTGGAGCTCCTCTCCTCCTAGTCTCACCTTCATCCTTTTCATCCTTTTTCTCCCCTCATCCACCTACTTATTCATCTATCCCTCCTTTTTCTTTTTTCCTCTCCCTCTTTCCACACACTTTGCTTAACCTGCTTTCCAAGTAAAAAAAAAAATTAAAGTTAAACACTCAAAAACTACATTAAACATGTGCACAAGCAAACGGAATCAAGCCCAAGCCCATCTGTAGCCAGACGTACTGCATCTAATCCTAATGCTTGGAGAGGAGAGGGACCTTGCAATCATTCCTGCTCTTTTCCTGCCCCAACATTCATTTCCTTATCTCTTCCTCACTTCAATAATTTTATCCATCTTTTTATGCATGCCCAACATCCCACTGGAAGGTGTTGCTTTTGAGGGTGCGCTGGAAGGGCTACATCCTTTGAACTTTCTAGTTCAGTGGTAGTTACTAGTGCGCATGCAGGTGTACAGAAACTGACATACAAATGTTCCTAGCAGATTTAACTCATCAGCGTATCTTCAAGAAAAACTACATTAAACTGATGTTGCATTTGGTTGGAAGGAAGCCTGCAGCCTGTAATCTTTGCGTGGCACATGACTGAGAGCACTTGCCCGGAGGTGATGACGCTGCTGTCCCTCTGCACTGGACTCTGCTGCCGCTCTGTGGCCGCTCATGTGAACTGCAACCCCCCTCTCATCATAACCATTTGATTTTTCTTTCTTTTTTTTTTATTTTGGAGGGGTTGCATCACGAACCACCTTCTTACACACACATACACACCATCATCACCGCCACCTTTTCTGCCCATATCTATCTACACTACGGACTCAACCCCTCCTTTAAGAGTTGGATTGTTTAAAGATACACAACATGTTGCTATGGTGACAACTCGTGGGTTTTACTTTCATGGCATTTGTGAAAGACAGGGACATGCTGGTGAGCAGGGAGCTCTGAAGACGTGTGTGTATCCATGTGTGTGCCAGCATGCTTGTATTTGAGAGCAAAAGAGAGAGGAAAAGCAGAGGAGGAGGGGTGGAGTGGGCTTTTTTTGAAGACAAGGGACATTCTCAAAAAACACAACACAGCCCAAAAATTAAAGACAGTGTTTTAATGCATACCACATTATACTACCATAGCCCATGTGGGCAAAACGAAGAGCTCCAACAAGCATCCACCTCTGAGGAGTGTTTAACCTCTTGTTCCACCACCTCTCCATCTACCATCGCCACCTCTGATCTCCGGCTGCTCTGTCTCTCTGGGGACACATTTTCTGGCTGCCTGATTGGCCTCTGCTCATGTGCATGTGCTAATGTGTTAATGAGTGTGTGCATAAGCATGCTGGCTTCAATCAATTAGCGCAAGCTGGTGCAGCAATTATTATCCATTGTGTTTTATGCTGCGTACGTCCACGCACATTTCCACATGCACATGAGGGACAAGTAAAGCACCAGTGATTGCTTCTACCTCTGAAGACCCCCTGATGGTCAAGCCCGCACTGACACGCAACTGCTATTATGGAATGCACATTTGTGCGTGTGTGTGTGTGTGTGTGTGTGTGTGTGTGTGTGTGTGTGTGTGTGTGTGTGTGTGTGTGTGTGTGTGTGTGTGTGTGTGTGTGTGTGTGTGTGTGCAATGGATAGATACAGATGGATAGACACATACAAGATACACCACCAACACTCTTCTTCAGACCAGACGGCAGCCTTGGAGACACCTATATGCGTGTGCGTGCGTGCGTGCGTGCGTGCGTGTGTGCGTGTGTGTGTGTGTGCGTGTGTGTGCAGCCCAGATGGTCATCTTCGAGGGGTTTTCTGGAACATTCAGACACTTGTTGCTTCTCCTCATGTCTCTTTCTTTCTTTCACTCGCTCTCACTCTCGCCCTTACAAACACACAAAAAAAAAACACAGTGCTGTTTTGAAGTGTGAAGCAGCTTGCGGTCAGCTCTTTTCCTCTTGCATCGTTCCATCAAATAACAGCTTTTGGAGCCTTCAGATACATGACGAAACAAAAACAACTGTTCGCAGAGGAGAACCGGAGCAGACATTTATGTTAAATGCGTAATAAGACAGTGGTGTTCTTAATCCATCTGTGGTTACAGACTGGCAAAGAGGATCAAGCTGTGCTGTTGGGGTTTTTTTGGGGGGGGTGAGCTCAAAATGTGTGTGGTCAAATGTGTGCTGTTGACCTCTTAGCTTTTCTCGCTCTGGCATTTCAAAACTGTGGCCCATCATTTAAGGATATTGTTAAAGCTAGGGTATGGGTAAACCGTTGTATTTTTCTTGTTTTTTTTTTGTTTGTTTGTTTCATTCGACAGATGTGACATCATCAAGGTTGGTTTTTACTCAATCTCAACTCAGAATTAGCTGTAAACCATGTCCAAAAAGCACAAGCGATGTTAGTCACCATGGCAACATACAGTGGATAGGTTTAGTTCACGTTACGTGGAACTTGAACCTGAAGTCCATGTTCACCGTGAGCCTGTGGCTCGGTCACTTCCTTTTGAGGATCAACAAATAGGTTTTTCTTGGAGCGTTGCGTTCACTTTCCCAGACAAATGTTTGGTAGAATTCTATTTTCTTTCTTTCTTTTTGTTTTGGCTTGAATCTTTAATAAATTTAACCAACATTTGACATTTCAAATATTTCACCGCAGAGCTGCTGTTACATCGGTGGAAACAATATGCATTACTCTCCATCCAGCCGTTGCCGTCTGATTCACATCAAATAAACTCCAGAAATAAATTAACAATAAACAGTGTCATCAGATGCATTTTCATGAATGATTGTACATGTATTTATGCCACCAGTAATTATTTGCCTCTTGCTCCTCGGCACATGCACAAGTATTGCTTTTTTCATTATGACAGCGTTAGTTTTTTTTTAAAGTTTTTTGTCTTTGTAAGTCTCTAGTAGGACTTGTTGCTGTAATTCCAAGAAGTACATTGCCCTTTTTGCATCTGTTATTGTCATTTTTTGTCACTCCATAGTTGATATCTATATATAGTGTGTTTGCACCTGATCATGCGCAGATCTGGGTTAACTGAGATGGAATTGGTTGGACCAGTTCATAACTGGTGGAGGACAGCTCAAGTTTAGTTGACGCAGATTCAGCAAACCTCAAGTTCAGTTCATCTTGGGGTTTGTTAATCCTCCTTTCTGGAGGACTCCCCCAGAAATCCTTTAACTTTAATGCTGGAGGAGAGGCATCTTTTGCAGATTCGCAAAGAAAATTGATGCAAAGAAATATAAAGTGGAAAATCTGAAAATAGACTATGTGATCATTTTTATGACCCAAGATGTACATTATGATCAATTTCCAGTTTAAAATGGCACTTTTAATACATTTGTTATACATTTTGGTAATTCTATGTTTATGCTCTCTTCATTTTACAAATATATGAATATAATTCAGATCAGATTCTTTTCTTAGTTCTATTTGTTGCTATCATAATTTTTGTACAGAAACTTGAAAATAAAAATCTCGCAATGAATCCATATTCAAGTATGCAGCCACACAGTTTTACTATGAAAACATGAAAAAAAGAAAATTATTATTATTAATAAATTGGCATTTTCAGAATGATGATCCTACAATCAGTTTACTCCTAGAATTATAAATACAGGGTAAAATAAATTGTAAGCAGTCAAAAAAAAATAGAATTTTTGTGTAGATGAATATAGTTGTTCCCTTTTAGTATAGTAAGTGGTGGAGGTAACATCTTTAAAACTTAAAAGTTTAGAGGTTACACTTTTAAACTTTTTTTTCTCCAAAGTTTAAAGGTTTTGGGTTTAAAAAGTTGAGACAAATAGGACCGTTAACATTATACTGAGCTAAAATTGAATTTTCATGCCACTTCAGGTCTTTTGTTCATTTTTGTCCTACGTTCACGTGTCTGTCTTGGTGAACCGTAACTATGACTACAGCTGTGTAAATCAAAGACTACTTACTGAATCGCATCTGAAATCCCAAAGTTTTAATCATTTTGTCTTGGTGGGTTTTTTTGTTACTAGCTCCATAGCATCCTCTAATCGGTTATAAAGATACTTCTCTCATTTAACAAATTCCCACTTTGGTCATTTTGTAAATAAATAAAATGACGGTAGCAAATAAAACAGACAGAAAGAGGGCATACATAAGGCATTAAGAAAACTGTAAATCCAAATAAAATGCATATTTTCCAGCTTTAATATTTACGCATTTAAAAACCACGTATGTGGATGTTTTACGTCTCCATCCAAGTCTGCAGGAGCTCGAGCTTGGATAAAATGTCTCCCTCGTGTGTTGGAAAAGCTGAACTGCATGTTTTCAACTTTACTAAACGAATCCTATTAGAACACTTAGACAACTTAAACATTTGGGTTTTCTTTAATTCCAGAATCGTTATTGTACAAGGACATCCGCAAGGATTAGCACTTCTTTTTACAATATGTACCACGTAACAGCACCTACAGATTATTTACACAGATTACACAAGATTGTATCACAAAGCAGTGCTTGAATGAGCAAAAACAAGTTTTGCTTAACTAAACACCCAATATTCTTTCATCTGACTAAAAGAAAATATAATCTCACAGCTACAAGCCCCTCTCCGTTCACAGGCAAGTGTTGTCTGCTGTAATTTCCTGGATTTAAAGCTGAAATCACAGCTGTGAAAGTGCTGTAAATCAAAAAAAGTCAAAAGACACAAAATGATGTCAATGCAAGTGTCTACGTTCCTATTCATGGGTCGAATGTAAACATTAAACCGGTCAAATGCAAGCTTTCAAAACACCATTGCTGCTTGTAATGCAAAAATGCAGGAACCAGACAATAGTCAAGTTTATTTGGTAACTGATATAGAAACTGTGCCTTACCGTTTTTTTTGTAAACTGGAAGATATTAACTAGTGTAGTTATAAAACTGCAAACAAAAATGCAGGACAAGAATACTTCCTTAAAGAAAGCCTTCTAAAAACACATCTCTCTCTTCCCTACTTGTCTGAGTGAATTACATTGAGCTGCTTTGTGATAAAACCCTGGTTTGGGTTCCGAAAAGCAACTAAAGGAAAGAAAGACAAAAAAAAAAAAAAAAAAAAAAAAAAAAAAAGAATCTGAGAAACAAGCAGATGTTCCACACACACACACACACACACACACACACACGCACACACGCACGCACGCAAACACACACACACCAGAACCAGAGATACTGTAGCAGCTTTCTGAAAGCTGAGGACATGTAAAACACATTAAGTGGCAGTTTGGCTGTCTAATGAGCAAACAAAGCTGCAGCACAATGAAATACAAATGCTGACAAGCAGTTTTAAGTCAAGCCAAACAACAGAAGCAGTTAAGCCTCTTCATGAGCCCAGACTTCAGTTTAGCCGGGTTTGGCACGCACTCCACAAAAGGAAGCACGCTTAAGGAAAGGGGCAAAGAGAACTGCAAACAGTAGGCAACAGTCTGATTCATCTCATTATAAAATATGAAGCACAAATAACTAATATCCAGATACAACATTCTGCAATCTCATGGATTTCAGGTGTAGACTGTGCTTGTGTGTCAGACCAACTAAGAGCAATCCAACAAGAAAACAATATATTTAAAAATAAAGAAAAAAAAAAAAAAACAAGAGCTTTGTCATGGAGAGGATGAATAAGCAGATTCCTGTTAACAGAAAAAGGGGGTCTGGGAAACAAAAGACAGGCTAAATATGATCTGTTATAATAGTCAAGTTTTTCTTTATTTTTTAACATTGCAACTAGGGAGGAAGATTTCAAAGGCTGGCCAAGGCATCTGTCCTCATTACCTGTCCAACCGGCCACCAAAGAGAGGACAGCAGAGGAATCAATGGTGTAAGAAAGGTTCAGAGCATCCTATTACGTTTATGAGTGGGTGAGTCTGTGATGACGTCGCTACAGGTTGCAGACCCTCGTTTACGATTGGCAGTAGAATCTAAATGAAGTGCCATCTCCTCAGCAATAAAGGTGTTGAGGTCCACATCATGAAGACCGTTCCTACGACGACCAAGGGACTGGGCAGGGTGTGTTGGGGAACCAGGAGGGCCAGAGCGCACAGAAATGCTGGCCATGGCACCACTAAGGCCTGAGACGAAAGAAGTAAATAGATAACATGAAGTCACACCAAACTCAGCTTCAGAATTACACCTTCACAATATGTCAGCTTCCTGTGGAACATAGTATTTTGGCTAACCGTGGAGGGCTATGGCCTCTCTGAATGGCTGCAGGTCAGTCTCAACAGAGCTGTCCGTCTCTGTGGTAGATGAACGGCTTGCAGACACCATGGCAACTCTGGGTGGGGCGCGAGCTGTCCGTGGTGGTGGAACTTTGCCGCACAGAAAGCTAATTAAGTCTTCTCGCCTGATAGTTCTCCGTCGCTTCTTCACCCATGCAATCACATCCTTGTTCCTGCGCTGGTAGCCTACATGAATACCGAGGTCATAGCTCCGTTGGTGGGCTTCAATACTCTCTGATAAAACAGAAGAATACTCCATTTTATTAAATATGGACAACACAATTCAAACCATCTGATCCAGTCTCCATTATATGCAGTACTTCCAGCAATGCCATGCCAAATGTTATAAAATGTTTGAACCACAAAACTGAAGAGGGTAACTTATTACTTGCCTTTATACAAGTTAGTGACAGCTGTGGCTGCATTCTGGAAGGGCACCCAGAGGGAGAGGCCTTGCTGTTGACATACTCGATCTATGAATTCGATTGGGAAAAACAAAAAACAAAAACAAAAAAAAAAAGACAGTCCAAGTGTGATGACTTGAAAATGACAGTTGATCCCAAACTCTTCTTGTTAATCAAAGTTCCTCCTCAATAACATAACTAACTGGGGTCATGGTCATTTTTAAAATTGAAGGCGAGTCAACACAGGAGTTAATGAACCAGGGTCTTCCATAAACCAAATTACTCTACCATGATGTTATTTAAATTACAGAGGCTTATAGAAAAGTCAGATAACCATTACCTATCAACGAGCACTAGCTGTTCCAAAAACACCAACAAGTATGTAAGTTTATGCACATTCAGTTCAGTCTTTTTTCCTTTGAGAGCCTTAGATATAACATATTAAATGACCCTCGAGGTTTCTTCCCAGGTTTTTAAATTTCACCTCAACAGAGGAGGTTGTATGTAAACAGTCAGGGGAAGCATCTGGCCGAGCAGCATTTCAAGACTAATGATGACCACACTTGATAGGGATCATTTAAAAGTTACAGAAACAATGCAGCTCTAGGCCTAAAGAGTAATGTTACATATTAGTTTTGGCAGTTATGTGCAGAAGCTGTATGGGGCCTTGATTAATTTTAGAAGAAAAAAAAAACGCACACACTTTCAGCGTTGTACACAAAACACGGAAACATTTATGTTAATACTTTCGCCATTTTGTCCTAGCTGTGAATCACAACACGATCATCAGCAATAATCCACTGAACACTGTCCTAGAATAAAATGTCTCTGTCGCTAATTACACAACATCCACCACACTCCTGCAACATATTATCCGATCGTTTGGGCGTCAACACATCTGTTGTTTTCAGTCTGCAATCTCCTCCTTGGAGTATCGCCATTTTGACCAGCTAGATAACTGTAAACGAGTAGACAAAACATTTATAGAGTCGCGTTTCCGTCGTAACTAGTGGAAGACAGACGCGTTGAAGTTGGCGTGGCGCTTAACAAATTAGAAGCGGGCAGTTTGCTGGACGGACAGGCGCCCGCTTCGCCCAGAGCGGCTGCTGACAGGTCGGACCACCGAGCCTCCACATCCAGCCTCCGGAACTCCTGACTCGGTGACCGGCTATTAGCCGCCGCTAGCTCCGGCTGCTGCTACGCTTAGCACCGGCCGGTTAGCAGCGACTCAGGGTCACAACGAGGGAAGGACAGAATTAATACACTCAGTGTAATATAATACACGTTTAAGACTCAAGTCGGCATCATTAGAAGCACTTGAAGCTATGACGGTAAAACGTGTATGAAATTCCCGGGATTAAATGTCCTAACGGCCGCCTTTGTGCGCCCGTCCGTCGAGCTACATAGTTAGCCGGCTGCTTTATCTCGTATTAGCATTAGCTCGGTCGCGTAGCTTCAGCCGAACTTCGCTACGTCCGCGGTTACCTTTATAAAGCTGTGCCACGGCTGTTGCCGAGTTCTGGAAAAGGTGCCAGAGCTTTTGTGGACTTTGTTCGCTCTCCTCTTCGGTTGGCTTATCCTGCTCGGCCTCTGCCAAGCACTGTCGTTCCCATTTGGAGAACCAGTGCTCGGGGCCGTGCTCCTGGATCTCCGCTTCTCCCTCCTCCTTCCTCTCCTCCATAGCTAACCCGAGGCGTTAGCTATTAGCTTTTCAGCTGTCCGCCGTGACAAATGTGTTATTTTTTTTAATCGTCGGAGTACTTAACTGTCTCCTTAACGGTTACGTTAGGGTGAATACGTTGCACAACCCCAACGGCCTAGAGAAAAAGAATAAGTACGACAACTGTTAGGTCCGCATTGTGAACACTGTCCGCGTCTCTAGCACGCCCAACGTTAAACATACCAAATTAAAGAAGGCGGATGACAACACCTCAGATTTTCTGGCGATGACTCCTCCCGTTTTCTCACTTTGCTGACAAACTATTGGCTACCATATTTGTTCTAGGCGGTCCTGCTTACCAAACACGAGGTCTGATTGGACGATGGAAAAAAGAGAAAAGGTCAGAGAAAAACAAAGTTGATCTTAGATAGTTATTTTAGTCTGCTATGCAGCATTCTCTACGACAGGGGGCATCCTGACCACGGAAATCCAAGCCCAAAATGGTCATTAAGTGTAAAGAGACTACTGTACAGATACTTTTTGATTTAATGTTTTAAATGCAAGATGTGTTTTTTTCTGTGGGGAAATCGGCTTTTGGGGTCAAACAAAACCTATTCTAACTGTTATAAGTTTAAGCCAGTGAGCAGATTCATTAATGTCTTTAATCCTGTAATATTCACGTAAAGATGACTTACATCTTAGACCCTACGACGTTTGTGCTAATTGACTCACTTTGAGTCAATGTGCATACCTAGCCAGTTCATATTGTTTCATTAAACTCTTTGCGTGAGAAACTCAAGTTTCCATTCATAAATTATTAAAATATAATTATTTTGTTAAAAACTACTACTACTACTTAAAAGAAAATGTTTTTGTTTCAACATATTTTTGAATATAATGGCAAATATTTCTCATTTCACTATGGCAGAATATTTTCCTAATTTCGCTCTTGAAAATTTAACTGACCTGTAAAAACATAATAATAGTTATTAGTAGTAGTAGCTGTAGTAGTATTATAATAATAACATAATAACAACATAGATAGGTTGAATAGTTTTTTGTTTGTTTTGTTATTTTTAATGAAAATCATTAAAAGTTGAAAGACAACAAATACTTACTAGATGAGATGATGAGAACTGCAGCTGAGCCGACTGACATTCTCAGTGTGAGAGTTGTTGAGAAATACAAGGATTTGGGTGTCAATCTGAAAGAGAGATTAAACTAAAGGATATATGTATATATATATATCTCAAAGTCAAGTTTATTTTCAATTCTACCACATGTAAGATACATACATCCATCCATTAGCTATTCCTGCTTTATCCGTTTCCGGGTCACGGTGGTCTGTCGGAGCCTATCCCGACGCATAGTAGGCGAAAGGCAGGGGTCCACCTGGACAGGTTGCCAGTCTATCCAGGGCCACATACAAGACAAGACAAGACCAATCACACTCACATTCACACCTA
Source organism: Xenentodon cancila (assembly GCA_014839995.1). Lineage (NCBI taxonomy): Eukaryota > Metazoa > Chordata > Actinopteri > Beloniformes > Belonidae > Xenentodon > Xenentodon cancila. The sequence continues at coordinate 15,379,112 of CM026198.1, read as the reverse complement.
GGGAGAATTTAGAATGATCAATCAACCTACCCTGCATGTTTTTGGACTGTGGGAGGAAGCCGGAGTACCCGGAGGAAACCCACGCAAGCACGGGGAGAACATGCAAACTCCACACAGAAAGACCCACAGAAATTACGTTACTCTCAAACCCTCGGTGTTACGCAATAAATACATTTTAACCACAAAGTGCAAATTAAAAAGAAACAGGTTATAGCATGAGGTTGGGTTTAAGAGCCAAAGGCAATAAAATTACAGTAAAAACAATGAAATGGCTGTATGATGATAGACATTATTGTTATGGTGAACTGTATTGTAATAATGATGGTGAAATCTACAACAGTTTTTACAGGTGTGTGATGGTCCTGCAGGTGTTCAGCTTATCGGAATGGATAAAGTGACCTGGTGCAAAGACGGCGGTCCAGTTCTGCCAAAAGTGCCTGGTGCAGATACAGAGATCAGAGTGAGTGAGGGGGGAGCAGGGAGGGAAACAGAGGAAGAGCTGGGAGAGTGTTCAGTTTCCTGACGGCCTGGTGGATGAAGCTGTCCTTCAGCGGCTGGTTCTGGCTCGGAGGGTCCGCAGCCTCCCTGATGGCAGCAGACTGAAGAGGCTGTGTGATGGGTGGGTGGGGTCTCTCATGATGCTATATCGTATCATATCTACATATATACATATATATATGAGAATGTGCAGATCTTTCTTTTTCAACAATAATATATAAAAGATCCTCGACCTCGATAGGTGTCTTCTGCTGCTCTATGGTCTGCTGGGGAAGCTTTGTTAGAGCCAGAGATACCAAAAGGAGCAATGCCGTCTTTCACAAAGCAGAAACCACCATTAGCAGGAACCTTGAGCTCTTTGAGAGCAACAAGAGGTAAATGAACAAACTACTGTTTTGTATGAACAATACGTGCTAACCCCTCTACAAGAGTTCTTAATTGAGTGCTGGAGCTTTCTTTCTTTCTTTCTTTCTTTCTTTCTTTCTTTCTTTCTTTCTTTCTTTCTTTCTTTCTTTCTTTCTTTCTTTCTTTCCGTCTTTCTTTCTTTCGCAGGCTCAAGATTACGAGCTGAGAACATAGGGAGTGCAAAGGTCAGATGAAATGTACGTTATTCCTTCCTCTCCCTCACCTGTCTCTCTGTCAGTCTGCACAGGTATCACTGTCACACTGGCTTTCTCTGCGTCTTGGGAGCTTAAACTGCATCTTTCTTTTTGTTTTTTCCATCTCTGCTGGTAACACAGCCACATTTAAAGATGGCCAAAGGGGTGACAATCAATTCCATTGAAGAGGAGTATTTCCATAAACCAGGGCCAACTGTCAAATTCAGCAACGTGCTTTATTGTGTTCAAGAGACAAAGTTCTGTCGAAAGATCAGTCCTGAAAAACACATCCTCAAAGATGTCAGGTAAGAACCACCTGTGAGAGTGCGAATGTATGTAATCCCAGTACTATAAACAGTAATACTGTTCAGTGGAGAGTGAGTTTTGTGTTTATACAAACACACTTCTTTAATATCTCACTGTAAGTATGCTTAAGTTTACATGCTTGTCATTTTATCCAGAGATAAGGTTCTTGAAATCTGAACCCCTAGGCCAGAGGGAATGCATTTCTATTATACTTACCTAAAGAATCCTGAAATTGCAGCTTTAGATTGGAGGCTCTCAAGTAATAAAATCAAAATACAAAGATGTTTGAAATGGACAAATATGTATATAATTAGGGTTTCAGTTGTGGCCAAACATTAATTTTGGACGTCTGCACCTATGAACTTTATAGTAATTTTTCAAATAGGCAAGTAAAAGTGTTTAAACAGATATAATAATGTATATTGCTTTGTAATGTAATTCCATCTAATATAACATGGGATTTTTTTTTTTTAGTGGCATCATGAAACCAGGAATGAACGCTATAATGGGGGCTACAGGAAGCGGTAAAACATCGTAAGAAACACATTTATTTAAAACAGACAAACAGATGTACACGTGCAAGATCTGTACGCTTACATAATAGTGAGTTTACGTCACTCTCTACAGACTTCTGGATGTAATCGCAGGCAGAAAAGACCCTGCTGGATTGCGTCAAGGCCAGGTTTTAGTGAACGGCAAAGTCGTTACGTCTGACCTAAGGCTCAGTTCTGCTTATGTGGTTCAGGTAAGCAAACACACATGCATGTTCTTTAATATCATGCACTTTATGTAGTTTGTCTACACAAACCTTGTGTTTTTAGGATGACATTCTGATGGGCACTCTGACTGTGAGAGAGAACCTTCTGTTCAGCGCCAACCTGCGTCTCAACCCTAAGCATCACTCCTCAGCTGAAAAACACAGCAGAGTAAATGACATCATTAAAGACCTGGGTCTTACGGACTGTGCTGACACCAAGGTACAGAGTTCTAAGCAGATGTTAATATTGCAACATTCAAGCTGAAGAGTCCGTTATAGTTCTAGAGCAGATTATGGCAAACCTGTGAACAAAGTAGTGGTTTGAAACAAATGAATTAATGCAATCAAAGCTCTGCTGTTTTGTGTTTAAAAGGAGACAAAAGGACATGAGAGAGCAGCAGCCGCGACTCTGAGTCAGGGGCCATCCAAAAACATGTTATTATTCAATAATTAATAGATTAACGTCATTGCTCGGCAGGCCAACGCAACGTTTTTCCCAGCCAAAGTAAAAAATTATGTTGCAGAAATATTATTTTATTTCCACATTTTCTGCTGACTGACTGGAGAATCCAGTTGTTACTGGATTCTATGATCATTATCCATACATGTCCATTTAAAATCATTGTATTATCTATTTATTCATTTTCAGTTCATTGTTTCATTCCAGACATGTCAAAACCATTGTGTAAATCAAAACAACATTAACACTAGTATGAATCTATAAATACACACACACACATTTGAACATATAGAACCCCTTGAAATTGTTATAAATTTATGTACACAAATCTATAAAATAAATATATACCCAATGTGCACACACCTATCTATATATACGTACCAGTACACGTGCACAGGCATAGCAATACACAACACATATATCCTGTTTAACATGTCTGAAAAGAGGCAGGAAGAAGTAAAACGTGTTTAATCCTACCCCTTCTCCAGTATTTCATAATTACTATTTACTATAATCAAGTTTTTAGGACCTTATGAATTTATGAAAGAAAGAGGGAAAAAAAAAACCCATATATACATATATATAGTAATGCAGAATGTAATCTAATATTATTTTAACGCTATGTTTTAGCATTGTAAATTCACATCCAACTAAACACTAATACTCAAATACCGGTACACATTCAGACTCTACATAATACACTATATATTACACTATATACTACACAATACACTACATATACTACACTATATACTACATATACTACACTATATACTACATATACTACACTATATACTACATATACTACACTATATACTACATATACTACACAATATACTACATATACTACACAATACACTACATATACTACACTATATACTACATATACTACACTATATACTACATATACTACAAAATACACTACATATACTACACTATATACTACATATACTACACTATATACTACATATACTACACAATACACTACATATACTACACTATATACAACATATACTACACATACTTCACACTACATATTCACACCCATACACATTATCCTCTGTTTTTACTTTTATTTTTATCTATTTAGTGTCTGTGTTTTATGGAGTTTTATCAAGCATTCTGATTTTATCTGTGCAGTGACCTTAAGTGTCATAAAAGGTGCCTATATATAAAATATATTATCCTTATTATTATTATTATTTGCTGTTACATGTGTATTTTTCTGTGTGCAATCAGATAGGCACTGAGTTTCTACGGGGCGTATCAGGAGGTGAGAGGAAGAGGTGCAGCATTGGGATGGAGCTCATCACTTCTCCCTCGCTGCTGTTTCTGGACGAGCCGACTACTGGACTGGACTCTAATACAGCAAACAGCATCATTGGTCTCCTGCACAAGTAAAACATGAACACTGATTAATCAGACATTAGCAACACATACTTGCACTTACTCATAAAACAGAGCGCTCAATGTAGTTCAAACCTGCGTTCAGGCTGTCCAGAAGAGGGAAGACCGTGATCTTCTCCATTCACCAGCCCCGCTACTCCATCTTCAGACAGTTTGACCACCTGACTCTGATGCACAAAGGCGAGATTGTGTATGCTGGAGCTGCAAGCTATGCAATGGAGTACTTCACAAACCTTGGTATGTAATGTGTGTGTTTTTGTGTTTACTCAGAAAGATAGATAAAAAATTAAAGTACCAAAAGTCACGTTACATGTTTGCGCTTTACAAGCCACTGTCTTATGGGGCCTAGATAAGCTGGATCTTTTTTTTTTTTTTTAATCCTAATATTCATATTAAACCATTTTAGCGTGAACATACATTTGTATTGCTTGGAGAGTGCACATCTCGTTCTCAATTTTTAAATACTGCACCTACACTTTGCTCCATTTCTGAGAAACACTCAGTAGAAAGGTGTATGATGTATGAACATGTTCCGCTTTATACGTGGGCAGGATACCAGATCGAAGCTTTCAACAACCCTGCTGATTTCTTCATGGACATCACAAATGGAGAAGCGATATCAACAGCAGAATCGCTCCCTGAAGGTAAGTTTACATTAAAAAGAAAAAACTAGGAACTTATTAAAATCTCTTGCTTTTATAAACATAGTTAGTGGTTCTGAGCCAATTTTGTTTTACTTTAGTTCTGCTACATGTGACAATAGACCCTCCTTAAAATTCATAAATTTGATTAAACTATCCACATGCCATGCAATATATAAAACTTTAAATCATCCACTGAAAAGTCTACGTCATGTTTAAATATTGACAATGAAATGCAAAGTGAGAAGAAAATGTCCAGGTTTCCTCTAAGAATCGAATCACAAGATCATGCGCAGATTTTTGCAGCACAGTCAAAGTCAGATCTAAAAATAGACGTATCTTCTCTTAGGATAGGAAGGTTTTTATTTGGTGGTTGTAGTGAATATCTCAGCTGATTGTGTTACTGTAGTTCTAAACCTCACCATTTAACAGCTTCACTTGTCCTACTATTGTTTTAAAAGTTGTTGCCAGATCTTCGATTTCATGTCTAGTTGATGTTGTTTTTTTATTTGTAAACTTATCCCACTTACAGGGTAAAATGGCTGCTGCTAAAACGAGCGCTTTATTACGCCGTCATCCTTATCTCTCTGTAACATGACGCCGTGGTGTGTTTGCTCCCTTGTCTCTAAGTGGAGGGTAAAAACTCACTCTCAGCAAAGTATTGCCGGTCCCACCTGTACCAGAATGTGATGGAGGAGCTGAACTATGTGAACCAGAGCATTTCTGAAGAGGTCAAAGGTGAAGACGAGACAGCCCACTACGCCACCTCTTTCCTCTATCAGGTGAACGAATCTGTAGTTGAAGAATTGGTGTTTTTTATAATTGAAATCATTCTTACGTTGAGTGAAACTAAATCTCAGCTGTGCTTAATTTAATGATTAACAGGTATATCTATGATGTTACGCCACAGAGTTAAACGACTGTTTTATCAGCGCCTCTCGGCTGACTGCTGATTGACCCTGAGTGAACCGTGCAATAAAGCCATAAAAAAAGCGTGATCCTTTTCCCGTGTGTGTGAGACAGATGCGAGTGGTGTGTGGCAGGACTGTGCTGAACATTCTGAGGAACCCCCAGACGTCTTACGCCCAGTTGGCCCTCAACATCTTTTTTGCTATTCTGGTGGGACTCATTTACTACCAGATGCCCTTGAAACTGCCCGAGGCCATACAGAACAGGTAACCTTTTTAACCTTAAAAAAGGTTACCTTTCTAACCTTAACCGCAAAAAAAATAAATAAAAAAAAGGTAACAAAACTAGAAAAAAAATCATTTTCTTTTCTTTCCTTTTTGCTATTCTTCAGATAGTAATAAATTAGTCTACTAAAGAAAATTAGCTATGTTCAGTAAAAATAAAATTATTAAAGATTAAACAAATACTAAAGAAATGAATATACTACTAAAACGAAAGGTAATTACCGATCAGTCCAAGATAAGCAGATCAAATTTATGTCGTGCTGTTCTCAAGCTTATTGCCTCAGAAATCACGCTGACCTGCTTTACCTGAGGATCCAACCACTATCTGCATCTCCTCCATGACAGGACTGGGGCCTTTTTCTTCCTTATCATCAACATGGTATTTGGGAATCTTTCTGCTGTTGAACTGTTTATCAATGAAAGGGCCATCTTCATGTGAGTGAGATGCGCACATTATATACATTAAGTATATTGATACAATTCCAGTTTTCTCATGTTAAAACTCCAGTAAAGCGATTTGTAAAGGTTTTTGTTGATGTTTTTTTTTGCAGCCACGAGAACTCCAGTGGTTATTACCGTACCTCTGTCTACTTCCTGTCCAAGATCTTTGCTGACCTCATCCCCAACCGAATTATTCCCATCTTCGTGTTTTCCTCCATCGCCTACTATATGATGGGTAACATATATGATACCATAACACACCAGCATGCAAGCAAATGTGCAAAAATAAAAAAACAAGCCATATGCTGTTCATAAAGTGCCAAAATGCCCTGAAGTGGTCAATAATCAAACAGATGGGGATCCATCAAAAACTATTATTTGGGATGAATAGTGAGATTTAATAAAAGAAAAAATTACTCCACAGATGTAACTTTGTCTTAAGACTTGACTTGACAGTGATTCATGTCGTTGGGACAGCGATGGTCTGCATTTCTGTAAAATGTCCTTCAATCTGCCTGTGTCCACCATGTCTTCAGGGCTAAAGCCTGCTATTGAGGCCTTCCTCTGCTTTGCTCTGACCATGTCAATGGTTAGTCTGGCCGGAGTTGGTCTTGCGTTCCTCGTCTCAGCGAGCGTGTCCACATTTGCGATGGCTAACATCCTCATCGCGCTACCCTTCGTCTTCATGATGGTAACACAAAACACTTGAGGGAGCTTACAACCTGCGCTTTTGAAGATATACGTAAAAACGTTTTTTTCAAGCGTGTCCATTCCTTGCAAACCACTCCCCTGTCTCATCGTAGGTCTTTGGCGGCTATCTCGTCAACCTCAATGCCATGCTGAGCTGGCTCTCCTGGCTGAAATGGATCAGTATCTTCAGATACGGACTGAATGTAAGATATAGAAAATGCTCAAAGACATGAGGGCGTGTTTTCGTGGGTGTGTGGACGTCAGTGGGGTTGAACTTGACCTGCTTAACCTCTTTGTGTGTCCCAGGCCGCATTCATCAACGAGATGAAAGGACAGTTGTTCACCAGCAACAACACGATGTAAGTGTGATTTCACAGGCAGATTTAACATTCAGTTAACACTTTGTTGGCATTAGGGTTTCTTCTCTGTGCACCAGTATCCCAGGGGAGGTGTTTCTGAAAGGCATGGACATTGAATACTCTGTGTGGGGCTTCTGGCAGAACCAAGTGGCTCTGCTGGGAATCATTATCGCCTGCATGAGCCTGTCCTACATGCAGCTGCGACGAATCAACCGCTGGAAATGATGCCCACCCATCTGCTCATGTCCACATTATCAATCATGCACTATGTCTTCATTTATTCAACATAGAAAAGGGTCTCTAAATAACAGAGATCTAATGCTTTATATGTTTGCACTGGATAATCATATCCTATGTCTATTAAACTATGCAGAATCTACATATCTGTTAAACACCAGAGGTGGAACCTCTCGCTCGCTGACGCACTTTCACCAAACACACGTGTTGTAACATTTGACTACCAGGTTGATAAGCTGTTACTGCGTGCACTCCGCCCGTGCACGAGGGAGTGTCTTACTACAGGCAAGCCAGGTCTAAGTCCTTTCAAATCCACTTAAAGTGAGTGAGCTAATATTAGCCGAATTAAAGAAATTAGATACAAAAATACACCTTTTACTATGAATCTTTCTTTTTAAAAGAACTTGTGTTCCTTTCTTTCTTATTTAAAAAAAGGTCAGTGCATGAGTCTATTTCTCTTCCATTAATATTTTTGATAAACGGCAAATGTATTATCTTTTGAATTCTGTTAAGTTTATTAAAGGAAAATTATCTTATTTTGCTTTAAGCACATACAGTCTATTCTGATATTATTGTACAATTTTTTTAAACATTTACCGGTAATATGTCATAGATTAAACACAAAATTTGCTGTAGACCTGTTATGATTTTTTAATGTTACATGACATGCAAATATTTTCAACATCTCTATATCTTGTGCTTAATTATACATATTTATGTATAATATGTTTGATTGTTTCAAATCTCCATCTTTTTATTTAAAAAAGTGTTTTTGTAAATACAAAAGGAATTACAAAGACATTTCACTGAGTGATTTGTGTGCATTGTTTATTAAAAGTTGAACATGTAAAATAGGCTACATGTCTACATTTGATTTTATTCTAATGTAAAAAGAATAAATATATGTTTAAATTTTCTCTCAATATTTTACAAAATTACAGACAAACATGCATGAAAGGTGGTAATTATTTCTCGATTAGCTATGTGCGTCAGAAAATTGGCAAATACTTGTCTATCCTCCAATAACGGTAGCAGCCAGTTTCAGCAAAAAATACTATTTCTTTAAAGTTCAAATTAAAGACAAGCACCATTAGTGGGTAGAACATAGCTGATGGTTAGTCACCTTGTTTGCAAAGTGATATGGACAGTTTTAGAGAACAATCTAGATTGTCAAATTTCTTCCACATAAAATGTATTTTGAGGAAAGTTTTAAAGAAGTCATTGTAAGAATGGGTGTTTAGCTCAAGATAACACGACACAATAAAATCAACTCCAAACTAGTCAGCACGGCCCCTCACTGCTAATTTGAAAGAGCATTAGTTTAAATTCACCTTTAATCATTTTTCATACTGCTTGGCTGTTCCCCACCGACACGGGAGCGCTCTCCAAGCCACGGAGCCACTCGGTGCATTTCATCACCACGCGCTCATCCACACCATAGTCCTCCTCATCTTCATACTCCACATCATCATACTTATGTTTCTCATTCAAAAGGGAGATTTTTACAATAGAGCTAATGTCTTTCAGTTCAAAATCAGCGTTGTTTCTAGCTGTGACTCTGCTGTTTGAAGTGCTGTTTTTTTGGCTTCCCGATTGGTGCCTTTTAGACACATTGTCCCTCCTGCGTCTAGAATCTGTTCCACTTCCAGAAGCACTGGCTCCACTTCCAGCATTTCTGGCAGCTGAACGCTGACGTCTCTCGCTGTTCCTCCTCTGCAACAGCAGAACCGCCTCAGGTGTGAGTGTCAGCGTGAAACGTGCCTCCTCTTGATCCCTGGACTTTGTCTTCACAATCGGTTCACTCTTCACAGAGCTGTGGCTCGCATGTTTCTGCTGCCGTGTCTTAGCCAGAGACTCTCCCGAGCTGGAGGTCGGGAAGCTGGCAGCTTGTGAGGAGGGCAGAAAGTGATCCTTTCTCTTTGCATGCAGCTCTACTGTTGACAAGCCTTTGACTGTTGATAGATGACTCTTGGGTTGACTCTTTCTCCCCAGTTGCTTCAAGTTTAAAGTCAGTCTTTCCTTGACTGAAGCAGCTTTGTCTTCTCTTGGAACTTTAGCTTTTGTCAAGTTGTTTGACAACGAAGAGTTGATGATGGCTCTCTCCTTTCCATTTAGTCCCGACACAGACCGTGCAATTGATACTGGTGGTATGAACGGCATTTTGGCAACACACAGCAGCAAGAAGGACAGGATTTCAGTTTTGCGGTTGAAGCAAGTGAAGAGAAAAGAGGTCGGCATCAAGGAGGTAATGGAGTCAGTCTCTGCAACAAGATACTCTGATGCATCCTCAGCCATGCAAAGGGTGGGTAGGCAGATAGCACATAGTTGCAGGGATTAACAAACACTCATCTGCTCAGGTACAGGACATGTCCTGATGTCTTATAACCTAGGAGCAAGGAGGGTGTGGTATGGCATGCTTCAAGTAACGTGCATGGTCTCAGAGGATGTGAATAAGGGTTTCTGCAACATCACAAATGCTCATTACTCAGAGGCTCAGTGCTCCAAAATTAACTTCGACTTGTAATCCTCAAGTCACAGAGCACGTTTACTACACACAACACAAGTGCACATGCTGTCTTTAATCCAAGCTGACTATGGTTGTTCGTTTACTGAACAGAGTAGTATTGGCAAGATCAATAGAAACCAAGTCCGTTTGGAGCATCAAACATAATTCTTCATCTTTCTTCTAACAATCCCCTTTACACCAGCAGTTCACACAGTAGTTAAGTGTATCTCTTCATCCCTGGAGAGAAAAAAAAATGTATCCATGTTTTCCTTTTTTTTTTCTTAGGTATTTGAAACAAAAGTAAAACACGAAATATTCAATTGGCACAGAAAATATTTATTCACTACTTTGTTTCAAAACATCAACAGATAGTTAAAGAAATCGAATAATTCTGCTCAACAGGACATGATATGGATATTTTACATTTAAACATATAATTTAGATTTACAGACAGGCACGTATTTTACTCCAGTAGTGTGCGTTCAGTCCATGCATGTTTTCTTATGAACATGAAGAACCTGTTGACAGCGAGGACAAGTGTGGTAGGCGTCCTTGAAGTGGTTCACAAAAAATGGAATCAGGCAGCAGCCAAGGATCAACCTGCGAGGGAGAATTTACAGACATTTTACAAAGTCTCCATCTCAGAATGTTGAGTCTAAATTTGAGATAAATCATAAAGTGTTTGCAAGCATCTTTCTCACCCACATAATACGAACACAAGACACATGAGCCAGGCATAAGTCCCAACCTGGAAAGTGACCTGCGTGGTGACCCGGGTTTGACAGAAGGTGCATGTTGTCAATGCTGGAGTGCAAAGCAGCTCAGTTTCATAGCTTAAACACACTGGCCTGGGAGAAGGTGAAAGAGTAGCAGGCACTATCGGGATGACAAAATAACATCTTTACAAATAAAATAATAACAATAATAAAAGTTATTGCCATCATTGTTATTAGAAACATAGTACTCAAATATCCAGCTCTAATTCTTTACAATCAACTTACATTTTTTAGGCTTTTATTTTATTTTTTTTTTATTTCTGGGTATTTGTTTTTAAGCATGGCATTGAGTCACACAAGAAGAAAAACTACCTAAAATTAAGAACTATTTTTCAGGTTAAATAGCTACATCAGCTCATATAGGTGAACAACCCTACAACAAACAACTCTAAAAGAAAATGTGACATTCAGGGATAATCCACTTAAAACAGCATGGACCTGGCAGAGGTGAGGAGAAGGAAGGAAATGGTGGTGGAGGGCTGTAAAGTGAGCTGATTTGGTAGACCCTCACATTCTTCACTGTTTGACATCCATCTGAGAAGGAAAAGATGCTTACCATGTTCATCTTTAACAAAATTAGATTATCTTAAGGCTGGAAAACCAAGCAATGCATGATTTGTTTTAGCCAAAAAGTCACTTTTACCTGATAATACATATGGTGGAGGTGTAGGAACTGATTCACCTATTGTTGATATTGACTCCATTGGCAGGCCTGGTGAGAAATTTAAAAACAAAGAGGGGAAAAAACTGTGTGCCTGATGTTTGCAGCAGTACAAACTCCTGCCAGGTGCAATTAATTGAGGTCTTCAGTGATTTGTTAAAATCCCCCTTACCCATAATTCAATGCCAGAAAGGTGTTAGACAGTGATGCCTTAAAATTTGATTTTAAAATAGTTTTAATTTGGAAAATGAAATTGCAACCCACTTGCATTGCACCTCTTTACTTTTTTATTTGTTGTCTATATAATGTATTCTTTCAACTCAGGAAGGGATTAAATGACCATTTTGTTCATCATTAGGTTGTCTTGTATATGACAAACACATAACAGTTTATTTTCTCTTTTTTTCTGATAGTACTGTGGCGATTTGTAGCTGGCTAATTTAAACGGTTGCAGGGGTACCTGTATTTCTCTGAAATATCAATGGATTAATAAGCAACAATTGTGACCTTTGTTAATGATACTGTAAATGCACTAAACTCACCAGAAAAAAAACATCTGTCCCCAAATGCAAAATGACAGGGATGCCTTATCTCTAATTCGCCCTTTTAACCTATAAATTTGGTTTATATGAAAATAATGACAAACCCTCTCTTGAAATGTGCCAATATCTACTAAAATATCCCACCTTTGGATTAAATATTTGGGGCATTCGATCCCAAAGAATACTAGTTCACCAAAATAAGTTTTTGTTATTTGAAAATTAAAATAAAATGACAAGGATAGAACCCTCGGGTGATCTGCTCTGTGAATCCATGCTTGATGTTCCCGCGTCCACCGCTTGAGGCGCTCCTGTGTCCACCCAGCCGTCGGTGTGACGTCAACCTGGCTCATTCACTTGAATGTAATAGTTAGCGTGATGATGCTAAGCTAGCTGTCAGCCAGGTATCCACTGGGGGTTTTTTTTTGGCTGCCGAACTATCTACCGGATGCTCCCGGCTGTATCTTTCTGGTTGTCTTGACATTCCCTCAACATTCCTGGACGAATTCGTGTCGACTGACCAGAGTCCGCGAATTCAGGTCCATCCCCGATCCAACCATTTCCCCGCTAGCGTGACTTAGCTCGCTGGCTAACGACAGAACCGGACGGACGAGGTGAGTTAGCATGTCGGCTAGCGGGATGTAACGATGTCCAACAGCTTTATCCTCGAGAAAACGTCGCGGTGCGAGAGGGGGAGAGTTGGCCCTTCGGTTAAAGCGTGCACATTTAAAAGTCCAGCCTGTCCGGCTTGAGAACAGTGAATGCGGGCTAATAAATGGACTAAGTTGCTGGTAATGTTAATACCGTTGAACCAACTAACGCTGCTAACCAGGTAAACGTGTGTTCACGAAACTGTTTTACGTGTAATATAGAATAATAATAATAATAATAACTCTATTAGAAGTTAGTTGCCTAAGGTGGCTTTAACCAGATAATGTTTTTTGATAATATAAACAAAAGGCAGTTGGAAAAAAAAAACAGCCTTTCGGGGCTTCGGCTTATTTTCGGATTTGGCTGATGAATCCACGCTAACCAGTGTCAAATGATATCCGAGTACCGCAGGATTAAAGTTATCACTGGCTTTACAGAGAACGATTCAAATTTGTATGGAGTCTGTAACGTGAGGCGCGACCATTCCCGTGCAGGCAAAGTTGTGCTGTTTGCTCAGCATTTGTTGTCGCTAAGTTTTGCTGTGTGGCTCACAGGCTTTGCAGAGTTGCACTTAAGGACCACACCCAGATAAGATGTCCCTTCATCAGTTTCTGCTGGAGCCCATCACCTGCCACGCGTGGAACCGCGACAGGACACGTGAGGCTTCAATGTTTTTTCGTCTGATCACTAAGATTACGAAGTTGAACACTGTCCCCATGTTGTAGAATGTATGGCAACTTTATCAATATTAATTACAAATAAATGCTGATGAAGTAACTTCAGGGAAACAGAATATGCCACAAAGTGTTTTGGGAGATTATTTTTAAAAGAAATGTAGTAAAATTACGTATTTTGGTTTTTCACACATACTGGTAACTAGTCTAGCTGGTATGTTTTCTGTGTATCCGTCATGTAACCCTGCTGGTTTCCTTTTATTTTTGCCTTCAGAAATTGCTATTAGTCCAAATAACCATGAAGTTCATATCTACAAGAAGAGTGGCAACCAGTGGGTGAAGACCCATGAGCTGAAGGAGCACAATGGACACATCACAGGTATTTTATTTGACTGAGAGGGCTTGTTTATTTATGTCTTGTGAAATGTGGTGTGGCTTCTAGAGCCTTTCGTGCACATCACTTTCAAGGTGGGACTTTTTTGCTGATAATCCTCCCGTGTGTGTGTGTGTGTGTGTGTGTGTGTGTGTGTGTGTGTGTGTGTGTGTGTGTGTGTGTGTGTGTGAGAGACCTTGTGGCATAACGGTAGAACATTTTAGTTGCATGTCTGTTCTTTTTTGGGTGATGGTAACAGAGGAGGAATGAGTGCTGTGTGCAAAGGTGAACAGGCATCATCACAGAGCCACTCTTCCCAACATTGCTTCTGTTAGGCAGATGTTTTGAACATGCAGCGAACACACACTGTGCTGCTTCCATTCTGTCTAGTTGAATTTTCAAAGGGGGGTCGTGACATTGGCGTTATGCAACCGCTGTGGATAAAGAGCTACTACGACCCAGTCCAGCATTTATAAATACGCTGAAAAGTTGGCGGTGTTTCCCTCATAGTTGCATGTTGCCACAAAAAATCCCTTTCTTAATAGGTTTGACTATTATTATATCTTTTTACTTTTTTTTTTTTTTTTTTTTTTTTTTTTTAAGATAACACCATAACACCCATTTATCCATTCCATGAATGCCAAAGCTATCAATATGGTGATCTGGCCCGTACACGCATCTCCACTAGCAGATGACGTTGGTTTTCTATGTCTCTCCTGTTTGTGCTATGCACTTTCAGAGAGAAACGCCAGAAAGAGCAACCCACACACACACACACACCAGAAACCTTTCCTTTCCTCTACTGTCTTCTCCACCTATCCTGTGCTATATTCCTCTTTAACGTGCTTTAGTTTCTCATTTAATTGGCTCTTTACACTACATGTAAATGATCTACGAAGATCCACCTTACAATTAGGTAGTACTGGTATCTCCAATCTTCCCACTGGTTAGATCATGGTCTTTGGGTGCCAGACAGGAAACGGGATCACCTCACACACTGTCACATAAGTATTCATATTTCAGGGGTAACCCAGTCAGCTTGAAACTCACAATATAAAATATATAGGTCAACACATTTTTAGTTTAGTTAATTCATGAATTTGAAGTATTATGACAAAATTGGTACCTTTTTATATTTTACAAACTTATACTAATCTATACTCTCTGAGCTGCCTTTCTGAGACTGTAGGTGGTGCTCTGCAGATTTCTGCAGAAATCCCTTTTCTTAATGTCATAGCTTGTCGTACATTTTCAAAACCGGGAAAAAAAAGTGATTTATTTATGTTGTTTCTTTTTTCAGGGGGTTATATAACCAAAGGGTATAGTAATAAGCATATAACTTTAATCAGCTTTTCAGGATACTTTACCATATTCAATTTAAATGCTTTTAGATTACTCTTTAAATAAACGTTTCAGACAGGACAGCTGAAAACTAATGTTTACTATCCTGAATTAAAAGGTGTTGTCGTCCAACATGGCAACACGACTTGGAGTTGTTGTGCGGTCACAATTAACTTTGACTGTTGTTACTGGCAGGCAAGAGCCAAAAGACACACTCCAAATATGAATGCACACTAAATAAATTATTTTTGCTGCAAAGTGATGTGTCCTCTCTAAATGGAAATGTGTCCATCTTAGACTTGATGTTATTCCACTCAAATTTGTTGCTTCGCAGAACCAAAATTTAAATGGCTAGATAAGTGTAACAGGTGTTCTTTAACAGGACTGGTCCTTATTAGGTGTCATTCTGTTATTTGTTTGTATTTAATCATCCCTCTTGGTTATGTTTCAGGTATTGACTGGGCTCCCAAAAGTGACCGTATAGTAACGTGTGGAGCAGACCGTAATGCTTATGTGTGGTCCCAGAAGGAGGGAGTATGGAAGCCCACATTGGTCATCCTCAGGATCAACCGAGCAGCCACCTTCGTCAAGTGGTCTCCGCTGGAGAACAAGTTTGCAGTTGGCAGCGGTGCTCGACTTATCTCTGTCTGTTACTTTGAATCTGAGAACGACTGGTGAGATTATTGCAACAACCACAAGATTTTGTCAATTAATTTGTTATATATTTTGGTATAGGCTGTGGATTTTACAGTTACTTTTGTTTTTGTACACCGTTTAAATTGCATTCATTATTAATGTTTAAATTCTGCATGTTTCAGGTGGGTGAGCAAGCACATCAAGAAGCCAATCCGTTCTACTATCCTCAGCTTGGACTGGCATCCCAACAATGTCCTCCTGGCTGCTGGCTCATGTGACTTCAAATGCAGGTAAATTCATGTACAGCAAGAACTCCTTTAAAATTCTCAATGGGTCAAAAAAATCTAGATTTATTAGCAGAAAAATTACCAATCTCCCTCCCACTCTTAATTTTTTCCCCTTTTCTTTTCTTTTTTTTTTTTTTAATATTTCTAATTTCTATTTCACTCTGCCCACCCCTCCGTCTTGGGTCTCCAGGGTGTTCTCAGCCTATATTAAGGAAGTAGAAGAGAAACCAGGCCCCACACCCTGGGGCAGCAAGATGCCATTTGGAGCTGTGCTAGCAGAATTTGGTGGAGCAGGTCTGTGTCTGTCTTTAAATCCTTCATGTGGTCTGCAGTTGCTCTTTATTAAACCGTGTCTTTGTGCATATTGTTCCTTAGGTGGAGGAGGTTGGGTCCACTCTGTGTCTTTCTCAGCTTCTGGTAACCGTTTGGCCTGGGTCAGCCATGACAGCACTGTCACTGTGGTAGACAGCTCTAAGACTGCCAGGTATGTATATTTGTAAATATACAGGGATATTCCCAAATATGTTTGCTGGGCTAAGTGGGATTAAAACTTAAGTCATAAAGGTGACTACACGAGTATGAAAACAAAAAGCAGTGTTATTATCTATCTAACGGTTGTGACCAAAGACCAACATTTGAACTTCTGTGTTGGGGCCAACAAGTAGGAAAATATTGCATTTCCTTGACTTGCTTGCTTGTGG
The DNA here is from genome assembly GCA_014839995.1 of Xenentodon cancila. Classification (NCBI taxonomy): domain Eukaryota; kingdom Metazoa; phylum Chordata; class Actinopteri; order Beloniformes; family Belonidae; genus Xenentodon; species Xenentodon cancila. The sequence goes on along the minus strand of CM026198.1, from coordinate 15,362,379 downwards.
GCTGACTCCAAAAGCCAGTCAGTCTCCATTAACGTCCAAGTTGAAATGTTCAGCTTTGCAATAGAAATAAACGCGTTTCCAGCCTGGGTCAAGAAATGGTTTATGTCCTGGTACAAATGTCCCAGCTGGGATCAGTTGAGAGAGATGGGAGCCACAGCGAATCATTTTCAGATCCTTCAAAGTAGAAGTCTGCTGGTACTTGATGTAAATCAGGCCGCAACGTCGGTAGGCTTGGCCGACTTCAACGGCTCTAACCCCAGTAGCAGCAGGCCAAGTCGCCACAGGTCTCAGTGGAGTTCTGCTAGTCCTCATTTCAGTTCTGGAAACACGTGTTTTGGATGTTGTTTTGGTAGCAACACTTCGAAATGAAGAGGTTTTGAACACATTTGGTAAGAGTGAATGTAAAATAATATCAATTGGTGTCATAGGTCAGCATAAGCTAAGCCAGACAGACGAGTGGTTCCATCTGGCTTCTTAAGTCTGTTTGTTCTACCAATTTCCAACATGGTGCTACTCGGTACCAGGAAAAAGCGGCCTCAAAAGCACTCTTCAGAAAACTTATGGGTGATGTCACAGGGTGTTTTTCCAGTGATAGTCTTCGGCTGTGACTTTAGAGTCTGTGTGTCTGAAACCATCAATATTTGAGCTGCACCAGATAAAATGTTGGTGTCGCATTGACTAAAAATAAAATAAGATCAAATATTTGTCTTTTAATTCAAACAGGTTGATAAAATGAAGGGATTACTCATAACAGGAGATGTCAGTAAATCACAAAGAATCAGATTTTTGGGGGGAGAAAAGAAGAACCTTTCATTGTTAACTTTTTCTTTAGACATATAGATAAAACAGTCATTAAAAATGTAAGGAATAAAAAGTTAAATCATACAGGAGACATTTTGAACAATAATTGGATCTCCTGCTGAGGGTGTAGTAAGACGATGGTGATGGATTAACATCGTTACTTGTTGTACCAGCTCAGTCTAGAAATGTTTTTGTTGACCACGTTGCTGGTAAAACACCAGCACTGAATGTGCGTAGTCTGCTACCATTCAAATCAAATCAGTCTCATGATGCTGGCTCATTTGTGTGTTTAGTCCCTCACAGCTGAAGACGGAGTTCCTTCCTCTCCTCAGTGTCATTTTTATTTCAGAGAACAGTCTAGTGGCTGCGGTAAGAATAAAATGCATACACTGATAAATATTTAGATTGATGGATGATAATAAAAAGCTTTTTTTAAAAATATTGAATGCTTTTGTGTCATCAGGGCCACGACTGTTGCCCCATGCTGTTCCGTTGCGACGATGGTGGGACACTGACGTTTGTGTCAAAGCTTGACCTCCCTAAGCAAAGCATCCAGAGGAACATCTCAGCCATGGAGCGCTTCAGGAACATGGATAAGAGAGCCACCACTGAGGATCGCAACACAGCTCTGGATACACTGCACCAGAACAGCATCACGTAGGTCACATACTCGGCACCGATCCATACCATAAAAACATGTCTGCTTTTGGAGAATGAATATTTATTTCTCAAGAGCACTAGATCTAAAATTTATGACTTCACACTGAGAGCTGTTAGGTAAAATATTACAAATAAAACAATGTCAACAGACTACATTTATGATAAGTCGTTTTATTTATTTTTTTGCAACAGTTTATCTGACCATATAACTCAGCGATGGGGCTCATCTCATTATTGGGATGATTCAGATCGGTTATCACCTGTCATTAAAAATGTGTTCACATTCTTGCCAAGAATTGCATGAGATGCTTAACAGCTGTTTGTATTTAAACTTACGGTTTCACACTAATGGAAACATCTGGCGTATATGTCTATAAGTTTAGAGTGATGTGTATTTTTTCTGTGGTTGAAGATGGGGAACTTTTTTTTTTTTTTTTTTTTTTCTGTTGAGCTACAATTCCAAAATGAATGTCCAATTTTTTAATTCACCAGGGTTCAGCCCGTTAAAATTTATTACTTCTGTTCAATTTCAAGTTACGTTAGTGGTCATTGTGGGTTTTTTCTTTCTTTTAATTTAAAAAGCAATTCAAGAAAAACAATAGATTCCCACAAGCCATTGTTTCAATTTTAGATCGTTGCGTTTCTTACTTGCTGAAGGCCATATATTTACAAGTTGTTGCACTTTGTATCAGTGCCGTTGTAAAAATTTAGCCTTCAGCTTTTTGTATAGTAAAACAGCTGTCATCACCTGATTTAATGCAGCATATTAAAAAGATGGCTGTGTCAAAAGGGAACTTAACTGCCCAGTGGCGCCTCTAAATCTTATAACCGTAATGTAACGGTTATATAATCTCTCTAACACTTTTTATCTACATGTTTGTTTTTAGCCAAGTGTCTATCTACGAGGGGGACAAAAGGGATTGTCGTAAGTTCTGCACCACAGGCATTGATGGAGCAATGACTATTTGGGACTTCAAGGTAAAGATTTTTACATGAGCAACTCGGTGTGAAGTTGGATTTTCTCATTACTTCCAGCACCAACTACCTTCTTTCTTGCCCCTCCTCAGAGTCTAGAAGCTTCTATCCAGGGTCTCCGCATCATGTGAAGAAATCTTATGAAGGAATGAATGAAGAGACACTGCAGCCTCACTTCTCCCTCTTGCCTCCCCAGTTCTCACCCCTCCTCCCCTTTTCTATCTCATGGCCTCAACCCCTCCCACTTTTGCCACGCAGCCAGTAACATATTTAACTGACCAACTTATTGAGTGTCTGCTGAAGCACTGATCAGATCATTACACACTCAGTGCGGGTTTGTACTTAACTTGCTCACTTCTACATAAACATATACACACACACACACACGAACAAACACTAAACACACTGAGCTGACGTGTGACATCACTGTTGATTTTTTTTTTCTTTTTTTTTTTTTTCTTGTTTGGTTTTAAATGAAGGTTAACCAGGTCTCCAAGTTGGGAGTTCTTCTGACACGTATTAAACGTGATGTGAAATGTGTGTTTTTATGTTCTCTAACCTCCTGTACCAAAAGCTGAACACTAGAAGGTGCGTTTTATCTAAAATCCAAACTCCGTTTCACCTCAGACTAACTCTATCATGATCTATATTGGTGTTGAGTAGGTCTGGGGATGGTTTGTTCTTCCTCACTGGTGAACATCAAATACTCCTCAGAAGGTGAAGTTATTGTTTAGATTAAGACCTGGGGTTATTGTTCTGCTACATTTTGGTGGTTGTCTGTTGAAGCTAATACATGATCTGATGGTGGGGAGGGAAAACTAAACTCTAAACTGCGCAGAGTCACGGCTGGCCAGCACTGGGCTCTGCAGCTACTACACTAAAACCACATATGATGGAGGATTTCTGTGTAACTGATCATGAGGTAGACATCAAATAAAGATGAAATACATTTACACTACACAATTTCCTCTGTTCTTTCTGTGTGCATTTCCATATTTCAATTCCATAATACTTTTTTTAAAATCTCTGCAGTAAGATTACATATAATGACAAAATAAAGCTTGTCTAAAATCTCTTAATCTTTGAATCAGATAGTCTCACATTTAACTCTAGAAGACGATCCATCGAGGTTTCGACAGCGTACCAATTGACTGCACGTTGCCGAGCTCCTGTCACTGCAAAATAAGCCCCAACGATCACCCTCCCAACATCAGGTCTGATGATTACATTGAAGTTTGTGGTTTCTACTAAATATAGTACCTAAACACTAGCCACTCTTATTTTATTTTTATTTTTTTTGTAGTTTGTTCAGATGCAAATTCGCAAGCCCAAGTTGTGTCAACATTTTCTTTTTTTAAGAAAGAATAGCCTTTTTCCAAGCAATCCTTCCATGTAATCTATATTATGGAGTCTCTGGCTGATCCTACTGTATTTTACTGTAACCTTTTTTTTTTTTTACATTTGAACCGAGGCCCTTGGCTAAAGTAGTCGATTTAAAAAAAAAAATAAATAAAAAAATCATGCTTTGCAGTCTGACCTTCCTGTAGAAGGTCCTGTAACTGTCTTAAATGTCCAAGAGTCAGACGATGATACTCTAGAATAATGGAGCCAAGTGGAAATTTGATTTATAATCTCTTCCCCTTTTTAATGAGTGGAAAGAGTTGCTTCATCAGAGCATGGGATCGTCAAACACCGTTGCTGATGTTTTTCCATCTTAGCATTGTGTTAACACTTAAATGAACCACATCAGCAGACAGAAAAAAACTACTTTTTTTTCTCTTTTTTTTTAATGAATTGATTGCATTTGATTAGCAGCACCTGAACATCTGTCAATAGGAGCTCTTAATTACATTTATTTAAATTTAGGACCTGGTAAAGAACAGAAGATTTTTGTGTCCGGTACAAAGTACACCACATTTATTAAAACAGGGTGCAGTTTATTTTTCCCATGACATGATCTGTTTAAAGTACCTTTTTAAAGTTTAGTGATTGTTATTAGAGTCAGTCTTTAAAATTTACCGTATGTTCTTGTTGGCTCAAGAACATGCCACAAAGCTTCTTAGTTGTTAAAAACGGCATTCTTTAAAATTCCCATGATTAGGTGCTGAGAGTGGGTCAGTATGAAAGAAAGTTCATGGAAGGCGGTCAAGTCGAAGTTCGGACATTAACTCAATAGACTTGTGAAGTTGCCTGATGTGAGCAGGAGTTATATGGAGTTAAACCCATAAATATTTAAAAACGAACCTGTTCTGAGTTTAAATTATTCCAAAATGATATTTATTACTGATCAATTGACACTAGAATTTTTATGGCAGATAGAACAGGATCAATTAAAACAGGTTATCACAGGTTTTCTAAATTCTTGCATTATAACACCAAGTGGCCAGATTTATACTGTATTTATATATTTATATGATTCTTACTTGTTAGTTTCTTAAAAAAAATTATGAGGGGCGAAGGAAGGGAGTGCAAGTTTGAGTTCCTTGCTATTCTCAATATATCTCATTCCTCTTTTGAGCACCGGCTTGCCAGAACAATTTCCATCCAGTATTCTTGGAAACTTGGTGCTAACCAGTAAGCCGGCCCATCTATGCCAGTTTTGAGTGGAACCATGCACAGCTGCATGGAAAAAAGAAACGCCTAATGATGTCATCTCGGTTCACTCTTGGAACAACTGCTGTTTTGCAGCAACATCCCAGAAGGTTAGAATATAGGCATGTGCGCTTTAACTGAGCTCCTCTGTGTGACAGAGTTGCAGGACACAACTGCCGTAACCTAATGTTGCACATCTATTAACACCAAACATGTCATGGTGTAAAATTGCCTATTTTATAATCGTTCGCATATATTTTCTGTCTGATCAGCGGCAAAGGAACACCACATGGGGGTGTACTCTCACCATCCCTCTTTAATGCTGTGCACTTTGAGTCCTTCAGTAGAACATGGAGTCGCATTACCTCCAGAAAAACTTGGTCGAATATTATTTCTATCCTAAGAAAAAATGATGGAGGCAGTCGAGAAGCACTGAGGCTTCTTGTTCACCTGGACAACAGATGGGACTGGACTGTAAAAACAAATGAAGGTAGTGGAAAAGAAGGAACCAATTGTACTTCTTGGAGTAGCAAGAAGCTTGCATAGTGTATCTTTAATAAATACGTGGTGGAGAGTTCAGTTCGGTATGCGTGTAACTTGTACACATTGTAGTCCACCTCTAACTCGATGACATCTGGGATACACTCCAGCTTCACTGTTACCTTGCATATTTAGGTGTGTTTAGAAAATGAATGAATGGGAGGTGGGTCTGGTAAAATAATGGAACATCTTTGGTTGGAGGATACTTCAGCTTCACAGGAACAAGGATTGGGCCACCCATCCTTTACCCACTCATCCTTTTCAGGGTCACAAGGGTCTGCTGGAGCCACTGGTACAGGCGGTCGGTACAGTCAGCCCACTGAAAATCTGCCTGCTTCATTATTTGTTCTTTAATTTTACTTTACAATTATATTTCCCAATGGGACTGATTATTTATTCATGTGTTTAGTTTAATTACCTGCAGATTTAAAACAAAATGAGTAGTAAATCTGGCACCAGACAGAATATGAGGCTACATCAGTTGCTGATTTTATTGCTTTAAAAGAAAACGTGATGGACGTGTTGAAAAACTAACTGAGATTCCATCTCTGCTTGCAAAGTTGTGCATAATCAACCTTTTTTAGTTCTTACGATGCCCCCTTCTGAATTCTAGCTTCTCCCTCCCTGCTCAAGTTTTTTCTTCCTTTGCTCCCACCCCCTTCATGGTTCTTTTGCCTCCCCTTTCAGTCTCAGCCACCTCCTTTATGCGTAACATTGTATTGTCTGCATGCTCCTCCCTCCCTTCCTACTTTTAGCAGTTCACTGTTTTTTCCCTCTGTATTGTTATTAAAAAGTCCTAAATTTGATCCCATGCTCTGACATTTTACCCAACATAACGTTAAAGATTTTTCACCCACCCTCAGCCCAAAGCTGTTCAAACTTCCTGAATGTCTGAGTATGAGTTTCACTGTACCCTCCTCCACTTCCCCCTTTAACCTCTCCTCCCTCTTTTCAGCTCGGCTCTTCTCTCTCTGTGCTCACTCTGCCGTTTGCGTTCGCGTTGACTGGCCAGAGTCCGCGAGCTGAACACTCTCCTTTGATCTGAAACCATCCTCGGCCTCTCTCTCTCTTTCGTTCTTTTTTTCTTCTTTAACCCGCATTCCCATTTCTGCAGCTATTCCCATTCATCTCTGTCCTGCCCTCTGGGTAAGTAGTCTGAAATATTTCCCAGTTGAATGAATATGTTTAGACATGTCACACGCTCACATGTACAGTTTGTTGGGTGCTTTTTCATAGGGGAAACCGGAAAACACCAAAGTTTGTTGCCCTCACTCAGAACTAGGCAATGTTTTTAACTTTCTTTCTTGTAAGGAAGCGGGATTGGGTTGTGCCACTTTTACTGTTTGCCTACAAATGTGTTCAAACTGTTGAGCTTGTGTTGGGGATGCGTGTTACTCTTGACCTGCATAGTCCTTGACATACCTCTGAAAGTCTGGATTTCATTATCACAAACTTACTGGATACATTCTGTGCGTTTTCCAGCAAACTTCATGTCTCAAACAGTTCAGGTCCTCTAAGGCTTTAATGTATCTGTAAAATAATGACTGTTTTATCCCTTTTTCTTTTGCTTCCTGCTTCTAAACAAGAAGCTTGTTACTTCTGTTTTTGTTTTTTTTTTCCTTTTCTAGACTTGACAGTTAATCTCTCAGCCCAGAAGTGCCTGGTTCCTCTCCACGTTTCCTGATCTGATTGTGGCATCTGATTGGCCATGGCCTACCATAGCTTCCTGCTGGAACCAATTAGCTGCCATGCCTGGAACAAAGATCGGTCCCGTAAGTCTCCCCACCCTCTCCGATTGGTCGCTCTGGACAAAAACTTTAAGTCTTCTCATCTTTGAGCAGTTCAAATCACAAGCATTTCAGTACATCTTCAGGGGACCAGAAGGTCTTTGCCACAGGACAAACGGAGCTATAGACCGAGGCTTGCTCCCAGGTGGGTGAAGGTATTTCCTGTTTCCTGTAACGGAGCGGGTGGCGCCTGGCCTCATTTCGTGGAGGAGACCGTCACCTTATTTGGCTGTTTCAATCAGCTCTTTGGTTTCTCAGCAAAGCGGATGTGAGCGACATCTGTGGCGAAGTCATAGACTTATGAAGTTGGTTTGCAAGATGAAAACCCAAGTTGATTTATCTGGCAAAGGAAAATGCAAACTACAGCACCCACACTGCTGCTCTTAGTCAAAGTCATCTTCTGACTCATCAGCAGACTGAAACATGTGGGCTGTGCTAAAGATTATAGAACGAGAGGTTGCTGTTCTTGCACCGGTTCTGTTTAAAGACACCACGTGTCTCTGTGCTTCCCCAGGCAGATACATACTCTGTTTTCTTAGTTTTCCTTGTTTGCATGTGCCGGTCAGCTGATCTTTAATTCCACTCCACTGATCATCTTGTCATGATGTTCTCCTGCCGCTCACACTGTACTTTGTTTTCATGCTGATGAATTTCCTGTTTTTCTAAATGTCACACTGTTTGCAGCATTGTCGCTGTTGTTGCAATGAGTTTGAATGGGTTCTTTTTTTTTTTTTTTTTTTTTTTTTTCCTCTCTTATTTTTTCTCCAGAGATCGCCCTGTGCCCCAACAATCATGAGGTCCACATCTACAAGAAAGATGGGACCAAGTGGGCCAAAATCCATGAGCTGAAAGAGCATAACGGCCCAGTGACCGGTGAGAAACCATTACTTTAAGTGATATGCTGCAGTCATTTCAATTTTTCTCTCCCACATCACTTCAAATTGCAAATGTTTAGATTTTACTCTGCATTTAAAAAAATTAAAAAAAGCATAATCATGTGGGAAGATAGTGAGAGTTTAATTACCCAACATTAAAGGGTTGGTTTAGCAGACAAATGAAGTGAAACGGGTAAACTAGAATAAAGGTTTGGTATGTGTGGAGATGCACTCTCAAAGCTCACTGCTACTTACATGGAGATTTTGAGCTTTTGTTTTTTTTTTCCTCATTTGCAGTTTTAGCACTAATTTGCATAGTTCTCTCCACAGCTTTTCCATTCATCATCCACATATTAAAGTGGACATTTGGCTCCTCGTCAAGTTGCTTCCTGCTATTTTAGACATTAAAAATGAAAAAATATTATATCTTTTTTATGGAAATGCACGTTTCATTTTTTTACAAGGTCAGAATGTCAAAGACTTTCTCATCCCTGCAGGTATTGACTGGGCTCCGGACAGCAACCGTATCGTTACCTGCGGAGCGGACCGTAACGCCTACGTGTGGACCCTGAAGGAGGGGGCGTGGAAGCCAACCCTGGTCATCCTCAGGATCAACCGCGCTGCTCGCTGTGTGAAGTGGTCACCAAAAGAGAACAAGTTTGCTGTCGGCAGCGGCTCGAGGCTCATCTCCATCTGCTACTTTGAGCAGGAAAATGACTGGTACAGTTGGAGGGAATCTGTGTCTAATTTTCAGGAAAAGCTGCATTGTCATTCATAGAAACCACAAGTTAGGAGATTACAGCACAAAACTGTGTTGCGTGCAGGTGGGTGTGCAAGCACATCAAGAAGCCGATCCGCTCAACCATTTTGAGTTTGGACTGGCATCCCAATAACGTTCTGCTGGCGGCTGGATCCTGCGATTTCAAATGCAGGTATTTTCCTCTCAACGCTTGACTTGTGTATTCCAGACATGAAAAGCCTTAACCCAACAAAACGTTAGCCGCTTCGTACGTCTGAGACGTTTTCATGAGGGCATTGCAATTCCTCCACCTCACAGGGTGTTCTCAGCCTACATAAAGGAGGTGGAGGAGAAGCCCGGCCCCACTCCCTGGGGCAGCAAGATGCCGTTTGGGGAGGTCCTGTTTGAGTCTGGAGGGTCTGCAGGGTCTGGAGCTGCGGCGGAGACTTCAGGAGGAGGAGGTGGTTGGGTGCACAGTGTGTGTTTTTCACACTCCGGCAACCGCCTGGCCTGGGTCTCCCATGACTCCACGGTGTCCGTTGCAGAGGGAGGCAAGACGGGCACGTAAGAGAGCAGAAAGCAGGGCAGCATTCCTGGACTAGTCGGCATGTGTTCAACTGTCAGTCTGTGACCTTTTTGTGTGACTTCAACAGGGTGAAAAGTCTGAGCTCAGAGACTCTTCCTCTACTGTGTGTTACCTTCATCACTGAGAACAGCTTAGTAGCAGCTGTGAGTATTCAACACATACCCCACGCTAACCCTGACTTAATAATCCTCACATTTAATTCAATTTGATGTCATTATAACATCGCAGTTAAGTCATTTGTGGAGTTTATAAGTAACCTAGATGCCAGTTATGGCAGACCAAGTAAGTTGTAGTAAAACCATTAACACAATTCACCAAATGTGCATTTAAATGGAATAATGTTTTCATTTCTTCTTAAAAAAAATAACTGCCACAAATTTGTCTTCGAGCTGCAGCCTCAAAGTTTTAAAATATTGTTATAGAAATATACATACAGTTTGTTTCTGTTACGTAATTCAGAGAAAATAAATGAGCTGTATAGTTTACCCTAAGACATGGATGTTATAAACAACTTAATAGTTTCTAAACAGACACAAAACTTTGAGGAGTTTGATAAACAAAAGTTGCCTTTTGCCATAAAAAGAAATCAAAATTGAGAAACATCTTCAGGGCGTGTGGATTCATTTTGACCACTCTTTCAGCTCAGCAAGGATTGGCTGTGTTTAATCTCCAGAAGCAGATCATGTGGTCAGAGGAAACATGACTTTGTTTTTGTTTTTTTACCATTTACTGCTGCTGCACTGACATACAGCAAAAGTAAAATGGATGTGCTCGTCATGGCCTTGAGCTTTAAGACTACTCCTGCTTTACAAAGCGATACCTTAACTCATTTTCCAATAGTGTTTCAGCCTGTAGAAATCTTTTGCGCCACCAACTTGCACATCTCCGCTTCTTCAGGGCCACGACTGTTACCCAATGCTGTTTGTGTATGACGGCGCTAAAGGCACCCTGACGTTTGGTGGCAAGCTGGATGTTCCCAAACAGGCTGCACAGAAGGGCATCAGTGCCAGGGAGCGTTTCCAGAACCTGGACCGTCGAGCCTCGGAGACCCAGTCCACCGAAAAGGATCTGAACACACTCCACAAGAACAGTATCAGGTCAGGAGGATGTAAATGCTTAGAATCAGAGTGGGAAGAATACCATCATTATTTTAAAGTCTTCTTCACAGAATTATATAATTTATGTAATCTGGAAATATTTATCTTAGAAAAAATAAATCACCAATCTATGCTGTTTTTCCTCACATCACAACACAATACACAGATTTTGATATGTCTAAAACAATATTTCAGCCAACTCTCAGTGCTGGAAGGAGGAAGGAACCAGTGTACCAAGTTCTGCACCACCGGCATGGATGGAGGAATGGGCATCTGGGATGTCAAGGTACCAAACGCATTCAGTCAGACCGCCGGATGATGGGATTTTTATGTAATTTCACATCCTCATCAATTTCTTTACAGACTCTGGAGTCTGCTATGAAGGATTTGAAGATAGTCTAAGCTGAGGCTGACATTTCCACGACTGAAGTATAACTGCTTCCGGAGACATGAAGAAAACTGCTGCCTTATTACGCAAAGCTTCTTGGCTACATTTTAATCAATTTTATTTTATTTTATCTGTAAACAAGTAAATGATCTTGCTCCAGGTCAAACTGTTTGTTATCCCTCTGAAGCTCTATGTTGGGCTTGTTCATTACAATGCTTTTACGTAAAGGGGCTGGCCTCGCTTCTGCCAACGGTGCTTCATGAGCTAGATTGGCGGTGTCACAAAGCTCAGCCTGAGCTGAATGCTTAAATCAGCTGGTTTATATTAGTCACATTTAAAAAAGCTGCAGTACTTATTAAAAGCTTATGCTGGTCATAATATGCATTTAATAAATATTAAATCGCTGTTACAGAGCTCAGCAGAGTGTGATTCATTAAAAAGGTATGTGTATGTGTGTACGTTCTTGTTTTCATTACCTCATTAGGACCTGTTCTGATTTGATCAGTGACCTTGGCGGTACCAATCGTTGTTATGGGCACAAAAGCCCTGCTGTCACGAGCGGTGGTGGCTGGGAGCTGACACAGAGTATGAAACGTGCAATGATGAACTAGAATTAGCAGGTTGTGTCCAGGGTCATGTTCTTCAAAATCCGTTTTTTAAACAAAACTTTAAATTATGATTTCAGGTTAATCGTAGGGAACTAACTTGTCAGATTCCAAATTCAACGTACAATTACTACTGGAAGCAGAAATAAATAGTAAGAAAGATAATAAGCCCAGAGAACTTGATGATGCAAAGATCTTGTTACTCACGTTTTAATCTTTAGTGAAATGTAACAGTGTTGAAATCTATCAAATCTATATTTATTGTTGTAATCTCTCTTTTGAATTTTCTGACTGCATATAGCTAAAGTTAATCCATCTCTTTAAAGTTTTGAAGATGACTGAAAAACTATGTCAGTCAGTGTTACATGAACGTGTTAAGACATGCACAGTAAATTCTCATTTATGGTAGCACAGAGACATCTATCTGCATAGATCTCACCTGGCCAGCACGTTTCATCCCCAAAAGGCCAAAACTAAAAAAAAAAAACAAAAAAAAAAAGTACAGGCCTGACTCATAAAGTTTTTTTTGTTTTTCCATTTTGACTGTCTTTCTGCACTTGATGCAAACTAAAATATCACGCTACATGTAGACTTCAAGTCAGATTGCTCCACAGCCCGGGACAAGAGGTTGATTGACCAAATGGTTCTCTTTGAATCTTAACTCTTTTCAGTCATCTAGAAAAACAGGTGGCTCCACACAGGTGTAATCTGATATCTCACACGTAGGTGTACACCCATTCAAGCATTTCTGAAAAGGTCAGTTCAAAGTATGTTGTCACTTTTCCACCACCTCAGGCCTTTTCATCCGGTTTTCTGGTTGCCTTTTGGCCTAATTGGATAATATCCAACGTTTCCTTTCGAATACCAAATGATGGCTATTTTCAGCTAACAGAAAGCATTTTATTACTGCTTTTAGACCACATTCCTGATTACAGACAGGAGAAATAAAACACAAAAGGAAGCATTATACTTGGGTAAAATGGCACGTAAACAGTCAACTGCTCCAGCTTCAGGCTGTGGGAACTACTTGCCAACTAATGAAGACTATTTAAGTAAAAGGACCAATTCTTCAGTCCAAACACACTTTGTAACATATAGAATCCTGCGTTAAAAATCTCAGTTAAATAAAAGTTCACAAGTATTGTCATAAAATGCATTTCTTAAAAAACAGGACAGATTCTTCTGTAAAATGTCCCTCTGAGATGGGCATGTGGGATTATTGGATGTTTTAATACATGTACAAGTGTTTAAGCGGTATAACATTGTTTTAGCTTTCGGTGGTAATTCGGTTGGTCCAGAGGTTCTGTAACTAGTGGTCGGTCACCCCAAGACGACAAGACAAATGTGCTTCAAGATGATTACTGGGAGAATATACAGTTCTGCAGCACAAGTTTATTTTCACATGCTGTTATTTTCTCTCCTTTGTGTGGAATAAGCAATTCGCTAAAGACAACAAAAATAAATGTAAAAGTCAATATTTCTATATAAACTGCAGAGTAGACGTCACAGATTCATTTAAATGGTCTCTCAACTGCATTAAAACTCTGCTGATGTCTCTGTTATCTGCTGCACCGGAAGCAAATGCGTGCAGCTGAAACTAGCATTTACCTACCGATGTTGGACTTGTAAAAGACACGTTTGGAAAAGGTCAAACGGTCAAGACAGATGGGACAGAGAATGAGATGTCATCGCCCCAGTCTTTACTATGAAGGCTCTACTGATTTCTTAATTTTTAAAAATGTATTATTAAACCTTTATTTAACCAGATTAGCCCCGCTGAGAATCAAATCTCTTTTTGTAGAGAGACCTGGCCCAGATTAGCAACTTTGCTTTCCTTATCTACACCGTCTTTCATCGTCCTACCTGTGACCCAAAAATTAGACTTAAAAATGTGTCAATTTTCTAAAACTGCACCAGGAGGAGTGAAACGGCCTATTTGAATAACTAGTGCAGGTTCACCCTTTACATGAGTCTTGTCAGTATCTGTGTTACATACAAAGGAAATGTGCCCCCAAAAAAGAAAAAAAAAGAGAAAATCCCTTTCTTTTTGCTTGAAAGCATATATTCGGATGTGTTAACTGCCATATTAATAATCAAACCTATGTTTGTCATAACATATCACTGTCACTGATCTGTCTGGCCTCCCCGTTACGCAGCATTTGCTGTTGCTCTTAAGAAGGTGGCATTAGGATGTAACACTGATTTCAAAAGATTCACACCATGCAGAAAAGAGTAGTGGAGTCAAGTTTAGTTGCAGACTCCAACTCAAACCCAAACCGGCTGCTATGAACCACACCGTAAAGTCATGGTTGATAAAGGAGTTACTGAAATGTAGTGAAACTGTTGTATTTTGACCCGTTGTTAAAGCCTCAGTAAATTGTGTCAGCTTTTAACAAAGTGATTTAATATATCTTCTTTAAAGAAAATATATGCCATCATACACTATTCATGAACCAAACTGATCTGACAAATGTCATACACGCTGTAACAATAAAATAAAATGAAGCATGATGCATATTGCGACATGACGTTGCAACATGGACCATATCAAGGACCAAAGACAATGTTGCAGTGGCCTCTCCGTGTGGAGTTTGCGCGCATCTCCCCATTCTAGAGTGGGTTTCTCCAGGTCCTCTGGTGTCCTCCCAGCATCCAAAAACACAGCAACAAGGTTCCTGTTCAAATTCCAGCAGGAGTCATTCTGTGTAGCATGTTTTAAGCACCAGCAAATCACAGTGGCCATAACCTGGAATAAGTGGGTATAGATCATGGAATAAATAATTAATGAAATGTATGAAGTTTTGATTTATGGTAAAAACTGACTCCACTATGACCTCATCGTGGGTAGCTGTTAGTGTTCAGTCGGAATGCCTCCTAAGTGCTTCCAACTCCCTTGGTCAACTGGAAGTAAGACACCAATTAATTATATATCCTTCACATAAGTCCATGTCCACTTTTACATTTTTTTGAAGTACATCTTTGTAAAAAACAAACAAACAAAAAAACCTGAAAAAAAAAGAATTAATGCGTGCGCCTCCATTTTTCACTTGCGCGCATGCGGCTCCACCTAGAGGCCAGACCGGGAACTGCACGCAGACGCGGCGCCAATTCCCTCAGCTATGATCAGAAACGGATGTGGCAGCCGTCAGTGATGAAACACGGCTGAGTCGTGATGAGGAGGTGAACCGGCGGTTGTAGGGAGAGAGAACGGGGATGAGAGAGCAGTGAAACCGCCCTGAGAGACTTAGACCTCGACGCCCACACTTCCGCACCGGAGACTCCGACAGGCAGCTGTGGGTCGAGATGCTGCTTGCAGCGAGGATAAGACGACGCCAGTGAGATCTTGCCGTGACATCCTCAGCTCAAGTCATCAAATCGCATCGCAGCACTCGGAGAAGAGATCCGGGCTTTTTAGCCGTTCTGTCTGTCTGCCGTCAACTGTTGCTTATTTCCTCTGTAAATGAATCTTGTAAGGTAGGGACAAGCATTTCTGTCTTTTCACCCCTCTGGTATTATCCGTTAATAAAATCAGCATTTGAATAGGAATATCCCTCTGTATCTTTGTTGCCGCTGAACGTTGATGAGGAGGATTTAGGGATGCTGGTGGGATTTGGATGAGCTGTTACAGCTCCGCGTTGCATGTGGTATCCTAAGCAGTGGTATATCTCACATGATCTAACCCAGGTTTGATTTTATGTGATAGACCCTTTACAGTTTTCACACCTGCCACTTCCCTAACATCTTGGATCTCATCTATCTCGTGTTCTTTGTTTTGCACATCTACATACACCCCTCCTCTTCAGCACTGACAATTTGCAATAATCTGGTCCTGGTTGAACTGCGTCTTTTCTGTTGTTCAAAATTTTAAAAATATTCACATTTGGCTCCAATAAATTGCAGTTATGGGATATTTCTGCTTGAAAGAAGAGTCACACTTCATTAAAATTGTTATCTGATCCAGAGCAGATGACATAATGTGACACTGACTAATGTTTAGACATATCAGATCATTTCGTATTAGACATGTCGGCTGTCTGATAAGAACATTTTAGGCATTAATTGATAAGTTACTGTTATGTAAGTTTTCTCAGTTGTTTACTTCTGTTTCTTTACTTTATTCATAAACATTATTTACATTTAAAAATGTTTCAGTTGTGAGATGACGAATCAGTTCACTAAAATTAGAATGGAAAATATTCTGAATCCGTTTCTAATCTTCACCAAAGCAGTTTTGCTTTTCAATACGGATATGCCTTAAACTTCAGAAAAATAATGAATTATAAATATTTGAAAAAAAGGGGCAAAGTCAGTTCAGGAGTTGATCTCTAAAATGTTATTTAAATTCATGTTTCTCCAGTGAGAAAACAACAACAAATCTTTAGTTGACGGTTATAAATTTTTCCACAATCCCTCAGTTTTAGTTTAATTTTGTAAAGGGAGACACGCCTTTTTATTTATTTATATTCCAGAAGTTGACACAATTTCCTGTTGTGAAGCATGATTTGATCAAAATACTACAGCAATACAGTACAAAAGTACTTTATTTTTTTCAAACCTGCCTTAAAGGTCTGTTTGAAGCAGCTGATTTTGGGGAGCAGAGTCAGAAACTCCAATCCGTTGCTTTCTTCTGAAAACTATGTTTTGAAACCCGTCTTTCAAGTCTGCATTACCCACTTCCACAGCACGAATCCACAAATATAGAGCTGAGGTGGTCTTTCTGAATGTATCCAAGATGTTAAAGCAGAGCATTGCTCACAACCCAGGAGGCCGCTTACTTTCATAATCGGCCCCCAGATCTGGGGACGTTGATAAGAGAATGCGAAATGGGCTTAGGGTTCACAGGGTCAGCATGTTGAGTCTGAAAAAAGCTGATGAATTCACATGTTTTGCTGTGGTAATGTAAATGATGATGGTGTGTGTGATGCATCAGAACACTCGGGCAGGAATGCAGTTAATTTGTTAAATATCACGATAGCAGGAAATTGACATGACAACAAAATCAGGGATCTTCTGGCTGCTCGTGCAGACGATGACGTTTCTCAAATTAGTGACACTGTATGAAATGCAGTCATCTGCAAATAAACTACAGAAACACTCTGGAAAAAGACGTCTACAGAAGCTACTCTGACGTTACCTAAAAAAAAATCCATGACATCAGTGGCCGTCGTCATCGAGGGAGTAGCGCTGGGCGAGAGAGCTTGACATATTTTGATAAGAGCTGTTATAACTGGGGCGATGGCCGGTCATCAAGTCCCACAGCCCTTGTGAGCAGTTTAGATATAGAACCAGGAACGAGGAGACGGATGACAGACGACAGCCAGCTGGTCTCCACAGAGGATCAAGAAGATGCTAGAGGTTCTCAAGTATTCCATGTAATAAAATGATGTCGCCTCAAATCAAATTTTGGTCTTAAAACAAAGCCTTTGGCTTGAATGGGATCAAGCGTTTAATAAATTTCCTTCCGGGATTGATAAAATATTTATATTTTGTTCTTTTGCTGTTCTGATTTGTCCAGAAAAGGAATTCAGAGATGTTACTTTGAGATCTTAAAACTTCTGATTAAGAGTTTTCTGTTACTGTTTTTTTTTTTTATACAAAGTGAAAGCTGAAACTAAAATATTATCAATATACCAAATATTCATGTTTACATATACCCATCTTGCTCACATGGCCCTGTAGACAAACATACTGCCTGTCAAACTAACATAATTGTATATGAGGTCGGATTTGTTCCTAATGTAGTTCAACAGCCACAATTCAGATCTAGTTAGCTTAATATGATATACAAAAAAAAAGAAGAACAAAGTAAATATTCTTTCTAAAACATTTAACCATCTGCTTACTGGTGTAAACTCTCAGCCATCCAGATTGTGGTGATTCTCAAAGGCTTGAATCAAGGAAACTGGATCTCCTTTTGTTGGTTCTTTACGATGTTTCACCTTCCTTCCAGTTCCTGAGAACTGAGGAACTGAGGAACTGAGGAACGCTTCTGGTTGTAAGGTGAAACATTATCAAGAATTGACAAAAGGAAGCAGAGCCACCTTGATTCAAGCCTTTGAGAATGACCAGCCTCTTCGGTTTCACGTGCCTGATTCCATTTTTCACATTTTCCATGCAGCGTGTTCCTGGATGCTCACATGCAAGACCATAAAGTCCGATAATCATGTTCTCCGTTAAGTGGGCTGAGGTTTTTCTGGTACAGTAAGACAAAGCAGAGAGCACTGCTCTTGTTTATCCTGCTGTTTGCGTGAGAGGAGTTATCACAATGCTCCCACTGCTCTGTCCACTTAGTGTGTCCCTGCCTGGCCGGCTGCCCAATAATTATCACCCAGCCTGATGAAGTCATTACCGACCCAGCCAGGCCTGCTGGGCCACACACACACACACACACACACACACACAGACACACACACACACACACACACACACACACACACACACACACACACACACACACACACACACACACCACACACACACACACACACACACACACGCTCTTACAATAAGGAGACAGCCAGTCAGATAGGGTGAGGCTGCTGTTGGATACAGGAAGGTTTGTATTTGGGACAGGATTGGGGGGTTTCTGAGCTGGGGAACTTAGTATTAATAGCTCTGAATGAGTGTCACTCTAAAAATTGCAGCTCATTATAACAAAGTGGAGGAGAAAGAGAAAAGACACAGTGAGGCATGTTTGCATAATTGTCAAACTGGCAAAACAAATTTCTCACCTCAAATTTTTGCCCTGCACCTGTCAATCATGGGTGTCTTAAAGCATTAACAAGATTTGAAGCAGCTTGTTTCAAACCTTGTTATTGCTATATGACACTAATTTAAGGGGATGGCTGCTTTGCTCAGCTTAAACTAATATTTTAATGAAAGTGGTAAGAAGTCAAACATTTCCCTCTGAGCCTTCAAGCCCCCCCCCCCCCAATTCAGTGGACACAGACAAACAAGAAAAACTTCACAGATTTTAACAACATAGGTAAATTAGGCTGCTTCCTCCCTTGGCTGTAACATTACATCCATATAAATAATTAAAAGCAAACAAACAAACAAACTGATTCTCTGAGAGTGGTATTCCCTTTGATGGCAGCTTGTTTGTGTGTGCATGTGTAACAGAGACAGTGCTAAATCTAGGTCTCTTATGAAATCTAGCTCTGCAAGATGCAGCATTAAAGCAGGGAGGGGCTGTGGTTTGTGTGTGTGTGCAGTGGGTCTCTTTGTCCATTTGGCTTTCTGCATTTTAATTTAATCATGGATGAAGCAGAGAGGAGACATGGCAGAGGAAACACATGAAGATGAAAGAAAAAGAGGAATTTTCTTTCTTTTTTTTTAAGGAAAAAAAACTGTCTCTCTGCCCTGTGGTTTCCATGACGACAGTGACATAACTGAAGAAGGGATGCCTCCTTAGCTGCTGTCCTATCACTGCTTTTCTGAGTTTTTGTGTGAATGTTCACGTTCAGAGTAACAGACCGGGACCCACATGCGTGTCTGCGCGTTTGTGTGCGTGGCAGCGCAGTCGTCGTCATACATGTGAAGGAAAATCGACGGGACAAACCTGGTTCAGTCAGTACACGGTTACTCACTGTTGCCAGGCAACAGCAGCCATGGCAACAAGTTGAAGCATGTTCTAGCGTTGCTAAGCAAGAGGAAGGGACGGGGTTGAGGACTTGTCAGCAGCTCTAAGATATAAGACACAAATGTAAACGTTCAAAAACTTTTTATAAAGAAATTAACATGATTGTGTAGTGTTACGTAAACGTATATTTAACTCCCTGAAAGTGATGAAATGGCAAACAAAATCCCTTTTACAGTTTTACATTTACACTGTCCTAAATTCTTTGTCTTCATTGTTTTCAGTTCTACTAGTAGACAACTATTGTTTTTTCTTTGGTTTCTTTTGTTTTTTTTCAACAGTTTGCTGCAAAAGTGTATCAAATGTTTGCTTATATTGAGATATTCTATCTAAGTGAATAAATATTGACTTCTGTCTGTTGATGTGTGATTATTTTCAGGTTTATGAACAACCGTGTTCCTTCTAACAAGAGATACCAGCCCACAGAGTATGAGCACGCTGCCAACTGTGCCACCCATGCAGTGAGTGTACACACACACACACACACACACACACATCACAGAGAGTAATTAGTGAGCTCATGCAGATTAAACAACACACTCAGAAAAAAAGCCAACAGATCAATGAAGGTTTATTTCAAAACCTCACCAGCAACTCATACACACACGATTATACTCCATCCAGCACGTTTGTGTCTTTGGCTCCTTTTATGTCACGTTTCTTTAATGTCATGATTTGATTTAGTTGTGGATAATCCCCAGTCTTCTGGGCAGCTCAGTGTTGCACTTCCAGTCAGAGGACCAATGGGAGCGACTGTCCGCCTGGGTGTACGGGGCAGGGCTCAGCTCGCTCTTCATCATCTCCACCCTGTTTCACACTGTGGCCTGGAAGAAGAGCCACCTACGGTACGCTCACACACACACACAAATTCACATGGACACAAATACTAACACGATATATAGCCTACGTAATAATACCAATGCAAAACTAAAATCCTTTCTTCAGGTCTGTGGAGCAGTGTTTCCACATGTGTGACAGGATGGTGATCTACTTCTTCATTGCTGCCTCCTATGCCCCTTGGTAAACAAGCCCACCTGTTTGGTGTGTGTGAATATATTTGGCAACACTGTTTGCAGTTGTGTCTTCCTGTCAATGCGTCTGCAGGCTGAACCTGCGTGAGCTGGGTCCATGGGCGTGTCACATGCGCTGGCTGGTGTGGGTCATGGCCTCTTTTGGGACCACTTACGTCTTTTTCTTCCATGAGAGGTCTGTATTCACATGAGTCAGGATTAGAATGTCTCTCTGTTCACACAGCTATTCAATTTTGCTCTTGTGGGACAAAATAATCTCAGCTATAATGTATAATCAGTGGCTTTCTCAGTGGCTTACTCGGGGCACTCAACTCATTTCATTATTGGTCTGGAACTTCTCCCAGTTCCATATAAGCATATATATTATTCTGACCAAATGTTAAACTTCAAAACACCACATTTGTTCTTTGTCCTTAATTTTACACACATAGTTTCAATATATACCTAACAACAACAAAAAAACTGGATATCCACTGTGTTATTTCATATGTCAGGCACTAAACGGTTTCATCTGTGATCAAACATTCTGCTCACCTTCAGGTATAAGCTCATGGAGTTGATCTGCTACACAGTGATGGGAGTTTTTCCTGCTCTGGTTATCTTCTCTATGGTGAGTCTCTCTCTTTATCGTACTATTTACTGCATTAACAGTTTCCAAATAGTAACCCTTCTACTTCTTCCCAGCCGGAGCAGTCTGGGTTGTATGAGCTGCTGGCCGGCGGAGCCTGTTACTGTCTCGGTATTGTCTTCTTCAAAAGTGATGGCATCGTCCCATTCGCTCATGCCATTTGGCACCTGTTTGTAGCCATGGGAGCAGCTATACATTACTACGCCATCTGGAAGTACCTCTATGTCCAGGCACCCAATCAGGTCCAGACCTCCAGGTGACACCACAGATGACTTCACGTAAAGTGAGGAACAAATTTTAACTACTTGGAGGAGTTGATTCAAGCTGTGTCGTAATTCAGGAGCTGCCTCCTGTGGAGGCTTCCAGGGAGAAGCTGCTACATCTCACCACACAGTGCTTTACCTCACTGAGATGAAAACTTTGCACTCAGGTGATCCTCATCAACTCGGAAAGTCAAACATTTACACTTATCGACATCTTCCCCTCAAGCAACAGCCAAACCTGTAAAAGCCACCCAGCCGTATAACAATCGCAGTGGAGTTAATAAGATGCCTCCAGTTTCTCATGTTGAATTATAGATATATACAGTCATGTGCCCCTCTCTTTTTTGGTAAAAACATTAAACATTAAAACTGTGTGGGAAATATTATGGAGCCCCATGATTGTAGCTCTGCTTTTAACAAAAATAATAAGACAGTCTCTTACTCACTATATAATAGTACTACGATTATAATATAATATAATAGTAGTAATACCAGTACTAACTGGCATTTTAATTGAGTCCAGGCCTGGACTTTGACTAGGTCATTCCAAAGCCCTGATTCTTTTATTTTTCAGTCATTTCAGATGTAGAGTCGGTGGTGCTTTTGGATCGTTGCGCTATTGCATGATCCAGTTTTGACCAAGCTCTAGCTGTCTGACCAAAATAAACACCCAGCAAATCACTAAAATCTCTTGACTTACATATGTCGTCACACCTTTTGATGATTAATCAAGGCCTGATGATTAGCAGCACCTCGTGAGCTCTACCCTAGTCTCAGATGGGCAGGGTTGCACCCTGGTCAGGTTTGGTGGGTTTCCGTTAGCGGGGATTCAGGGTAAACCCACCAGACGGGAACCTCTAACAGGGCCGAGCCCGTCCTCGGCCCCTTCAGCCAGCGTGCCTCCATTACGCTGTAGCGCCACACAAGAGCCATTAGCTATTTAGTCTAACGTAGGAAACCACATACCTGGAGAAAACTCAGGCAACAGTGACTTTTGTTTGTTTTTTGGCTTAATTTTTGCTAAATAATCATTCACATGGTGAAAAAGTTATAAGTCGTTGTCCATTTGATGTTGTGCTTTCTTACTACTATTACTTTCTTACTATTAAGACCCATCACATGCAGATGATTTCTGTTGTCTTAACTAAAAACAAAACAAAGTATTAAAAGTGGATACTGACGTTTACGCACGATTGTAAGTTGTTTTTATATTTTTACCAAGGAGGACCTCTTTCCTCCACCAGAATTTTGTGGAAGTTGTATCCAACAGCCACATTTGGAAATGTTACCTGTATTATTAATCAATGTTTATTTCTTTTTTTCCTTGTTTCCCCCACTCATCGGATGATACAACACAACACCAAACAAGCTGATTTTATCACACTTTTTAATGACAAACCTTTACAAAGAACATGAAGAGTACAGTGTAGGATATAAAACGTTACAACAAAGATCACCATATGTTAGAAAAATAAGTTATAATGGAGACAAATTGTTAAAACTGCGGTGTACAAATGACAATGCAAGCTTCAAATAGTCCCATGTGCAAAAGGTTTAAGCCTGGTTTTAAAATAACTGAGAGCTAAAATAGAACTGGAGTTATCTGGGAAAATGCTTCAAAACGGCAAAACTACATAAAAACAAATTCTTTGGTTTTGATCCTAAGGACAGTAAGCAATTCTGCCGCAGATATTGATTAAGACAGGAATATTTGCAGGACGTCTATTCAGGAAGAGAGGGGGTCCACTTTCAAGGGTTTCATTAGGCAACAAAGGTGAACCTTCTGCTTCTTTTTCATGCTCATAATGGTGTCTCACACATTTCCTACAAGTTTACAAAGCCTGAGAGGTTGCACCATGGCCTAAAGCATCGACAGAACGCTTCGTGAAGCTAGGAAAGCCTGGGAAGCTTAGGCTTGACGAATCTTGACTTTCCCACGCTGTGCAGTAATAAACCCCTTATTAGAAAACATTGCTGAGCTGCTCATTTTAAAGTCAGACACATCCTAAGTGTCTGATAATCACCTGAAGTCAAATACCTCATATGATGTCACATACCTCCAGACTTTGTGAGTTGATAAGGACGTTTGAATGCAACTTTAGATAGCTGACCGGCATGTGCAAAGATATGGCGGTACCGTTTCCTCAATGAAAACCTCGGCACCATGTTGTGATGAATGTGAGATCTGAAGGATACAGCTCATGAATTTAGACACAGCTACCCCCCCACCTCAGTTAATTTCATAAGATTAATAAGAGATGTATGTCTTTGTGGTACAGATTTCAGTATTCAGAGGCTGAATTGAGGACATTGTCTTAAAGCCAAGTGGCAGACAATGTTTACAGTTAGCTGCCTCGACTATCATCCTTAGTTCCGGTAACTATCAAGATCGTTAAAGGATACTGTTTTGGTTTGATTTCACTTCGGAAGAAACAAAAGTAGTTTACGATTCCAACTGGGAGCTCTAGATAGTAGAATTAATTTATCGTTATTAGTTGGGCTATCTAGACTTTAGTACTCTGTACTGTTTTAACAAAAGTTGCTTCAGTCAGTGATATAATATCATTTCCAAATCAAGCATGACTACACTGGTGGTTATTTATGTCAACAAAAATGTTCATGGTTTTAATCTTGGCGACTTTTCCTGTGTGCATCTGCATTTACTAGGCTGTACAGTATCAAGTATATTTACCGACTTCTGATAGTGTACCGTTGTTGGTTAGGTTTAGTAAGTGAGGATGTCATCAGTTCGATTTATACAGAATTTATCAGATGTGTAGTATATGCTCATTCACATATATTTTCCTCTGATGTTCTAGTAGTGTCTTAAATACACAGAAAGTAGTTTGTCAAACTATCCGGTTGATCCTCAAGGGAGGGTGAACCACAATCTGACTCAGCACTGCCAGAGGACTGACTTACTGCTGTAACCGATAGCACACCATCATACAGTATGTCTCTCACTTGAAAGGAATCTGAAGCTATAGTATTGTTGAACAATCTGGTCCAATATAAAGACATCTCAGGAGCGTGCGTGTTACTGTATCTGTGGAGCTGTGCTTGTATGTTCGTGTTTGTATGTGTCTTTTACTCTCTTACACCCATGAATCCAAAGCCTCTCATTGGCTTAGTCAATGTTTACACGTGTATCTAAAAATAAAATATATATTTGTTAATTGTATTGAACTTCATGTGTTGGCACTCTGTGTTTTGGCCAAGCTTGTACATAATTTGATGAATGTGGCTAGAGGACCAAGGTAAAAAAAAAAAAAAAAATCTGCCATTCAAAGATGTAGAAAAAAAGAGAACTTTTTAACTCCAGCTCATGATGCTTTCACTGCTGTGTGCCTCTCAGGATCTGGATTATTTTGGCTTTAAAGTATATGAAGTCACTTTCGAGGATTGCTGAAACCGGTCTCGTTCGGGTTGTCGTCTGCAGCAACGATCCGACAGCTGTGATGCTGCTTTCTGTAAAGACGACTCTGAAGCACCCCAGATAGCTTCACTTGCTTACTCACTTCCCTAATAGAGCTGTGTTTCCAAAGTTATATTTGTTGGTAATACAGATTACATACTCAAACAGAAGGATGCACCATCAGAGAAGAATCTCTGTGAAAAACAAAAGCTTTCCTGATTGATTCGTACAGATCCAATAATGGAACTAGAACATATACCTGCAGCAAAGCTGCACAATCCTACATATTTAATGCAACATCCACGAAATCTGCACTTTCATTTGCATCTACAACACTGTGGTGAACAATTTAGATTTTCATTTGCAAGTTTTATTTTAATTTTATTTTTATTAATTCATAGTAGTTTATGGGAAAATCTGGGACATGAACACTGCCAAATATTATGCGACATAGCACATTACTTTCTTATCAGGTACTTTATCAATATGTAGATGGACAAAATGCAAACAAGACAAAATAATTAAAGTAAAAAGCCAACGGCCTGCACATGTAATGACACACAAAAAAAATGAACTTATGTTCACATGTTAATGAAAGATACATAGCATCTGTGTGCAGATGCTTTATCCTCAATAAGATTTATAGAAAATCTGCTCCTGTGTCTACAGTAATTAAATTTACAGCAGAGGAATCACAATTTAAATGCAGCATTGAATTAAAAAATCAAAAATATCTATGAACAACATCTTAACACTAAAAACCTCAATCTTTTTTAAAAAATCAAGAAACACTCCTTAATGATAAAATAAAATTAACTCAGTACAAGTCATTATTATAAATTCATGGTCACAGCTGATAGGATATTTGCCTATGGCCATTTGAAATTAATCTATTTAAGTATATTCTGAAATACAGAGCTGTTTATAATTATTTGTACTCTTGTCTACTAGATCCTCCTTGCCAGCATTTAGACCATTTCCACATGTTCCCATGCAGGATTTAACACGTCTGTCTTTGTCTTAGTTACAGTATGTGTCTTATCCAGAGCTTCAGTGTCCACCAGACTTTCGATAGATTTCTGTGGTTTTATAAACTCTAAAGCCTATGAAGCATTCGTGCACCCTCTGAACCTTGTTTCCAGATGCTCTGTGATTGTGGAGCTGCTGACTATTTTCAGTCCTGCCAGTGTTTTCTTTCAGTTCCAACAAGACTGATTATATTAACCCTTATATAGTTTTTGATATTACTTATTGTGTCTGTGGTGCTTTTTGTGCTGTGATCAGCTGATATGATGCCAACAAGGCTTTTATCTTTTCTATTTCTATTGTAATAAAAAATGTTTTTTCATGCTGGATATTGTCGAACTCATCATTTCACAATGTTTTCCCTGAAACACAAACATATATATATATATATATATATATATATATATATATATATATATATATATATATATATATATATATATATATATATTCAGGTCTAGCTGTTATGAAATAGAATAGAATAGAATAGAATAGAATAGAATAGAATAGAATAGAATAGAATAGAATAGAATAGAATAGAATAGAATAGAATAGAATAGAATAGAATAATCCTTTATTAGTCTTTAAACAAGGTTATGTGGCAGCAGAGGCACAGATCAAACTTGGAAACCTTGAGATGTTGTGAAGGAGTGATGATGGCTTGAATAGCATCCTCTCGTCTTGCACCACCTGCGATTAGTTGAGGGGGGACCAGAGTCTCTTCAGCAGGTCTGCTCACTTATCAGTTTAAAGGAGAACTGCGTTCCGGAGAGGATGGAGGCAGAGTGGTTTCCTATGGAGCCCCTGTGCTCCAGACAATCATGTCAACCTCACAGTTATGCACTCACATGTATTGTGTTTGGTAGATGAAGTAGTCAAAAACATAACTAATGAATTAAAGAGGAAAAACATTATTCATACTCAATATAGATTAAGAGAGGATCATGAAATTTTCATAAATATACTAGAGGCTAATTATTTTGAATGAGAATAAGAAATACGTGCATAGACACAAAAGCTCAAGACAACATTTTATCCCCATCAACACACTTTCTCAACAGCTAGATTAAGCTTTCAAAGCATCTATCTTGTAATTTATTTATGGGGCACTAATAAATGAATAATACATGAATGAAATGGATATCATTCCATTCAGTTTGGCATTTCGCTGGCAAAAAGTAGTTCCAGACAGACTCTAAAGTAACTTTAAAAAAAAACTTTTTGAAAACACACACGATGGAAATAAAACATTTGCATTTCTTTGCATGTGTAAAATAAATATTTTCAAGTTTTTAAATTAATTTTTTCTTTATACGTTTTTGAATGATCTGATAATAATTTGAACTTGAAGTGCACTTTCACTGCCTCGATGTTGATCTCATACCGCCTTTGTCCGCCAGGGGGAGACGTCTCCGCACATTTGTGAACCAGATCCCCCGGGCCGGAGCAGGTGTAACGAGGTGAAGAAGCGAGAACTACTCGGGTTTTTCCGGCGCGGCTCGGCAGGGAACCGTCGTGGATGTGGGAATGCGGTTGCCCCGGTTGCTGTGGGCATTTCTGGACAGTCGGCGATGTGCGCGCAGGAACGAGATCCCAGCACGGGTGGCTGCTGTCTAAGTTAGCAGGCTGTCTTGGGGATGTGGTTGGGAGCTCTGGACGTTAAAGTGTCGGTAGGAACGGGGCGGGAAGGTATTTATCCCCCTTAATTTTACCGGGGATTTTTCTACCTTTGTTGGGGGTAACGGAATGAGAGAGGAGCCAAGGCTTCCCCAGCAGCGCTATGGAGCCACGCACTGCAGTCAGCGTGAGTACTAACGCAACAGACACCAGGGGAGCCCTCGGGGGACTGGGCTAGTCACTGCTGGAATCACTCATCAACTTTTCCGCGACCTATTTTATTGATCGGGAGACGCACCACCGCTCACAAAACCAATACAGTAAGAGAGAGTGAGATGATTTTTTTTCTTTTCTTTTCGTTTTTTTTAATTAATTAATTAATTAATGTATTTTTAAAATTCTGAGTGCTGCTTAGGTGTTGAAAAAATATCACTCATTTATAATTAACTGTAACAAGCAAGAGTATACTCATTAGACGCACTTCTTGACCGCCAGAGGCCGAGCCTGTGAGCTTCTCGTGCCGTGTCTGAGCACTCATCAGCGGATTAATTTCTGAGGATTTTCTCCTGCCTTTTGTTGTCATGGCGGTTGCTACTGACAACCAATGAGTCCGGAGTCGTAAACAGACGGACGGTCGCTGGATGCTGGGAAGTACTCCGGGGTTACTGCAAGTTTGGTCGACAGAATTATGGTTGTTCACTTTTTTCATTTGACATACTGTTAAATTCAAGCCTTTTCACGGCCAACACCCGTATACAGACTGTAAATCAGTCGTGCGTTTGACACGGTTAAGTGGTGTAATACGACCTCCTGGGTCACAAAACACAACATATCACTGCAAAACGTAGGCCTTCCCTGGTGTGTGTTGTTTTCTTTTTGTTTTGTTTTTTTTATCAGTGTGTACGCGCAGGAGGGGTTTCCTAGGATTGAGTTAACTGCGGCCAAGTAGCCAGATTACTTTGGATTAGCAGGCATTTAAAATAGTCACGTTATCCCAGCAGCCCTAACAGAGTGAGCTCCAGCAGCACCCTCCGGGCTGACGGCCAGATATTTCTGATAAGAGATCATATAAGATGAAGGGGGGGCGTGCAGGCTGCAGTCTCATCGCGCTGCATCTGGAGCTGTTTTCAACTGCTGCGACAAGAAGGGCAACATGTTCATTTGGCTCCTCATGTGGTCTGAATAAATAGCCCCACTGGTCCGGGAGCTCGTGCAAAGCCAAGAATGAAGCATGATTCACCTTACGCAGGGGACACGACTGGAAACAGATCTTCTTGTTGAGATTAAAGGGGAAAAATGATGTGGACAGATGCATTTTTATGATTCATTTTAACAGTTAAACTGAAAGGAACATTATATTTCCAAGAGTCCTCTGAACAGTGCAGCTCAGACACTGGGAAATAGAAACACAAGGTATTAAATGTCAAATAGCTCAAATAAATCTGTGTGTTTTAAATATGTATATTTACTGATTAGAATAAAGAACATTCACTGGTTTCAGATGTGACAATTTGTTGTTTTTTTCTGCTTTGTTATCTATTATTTTAAAATAATTCTACAAATGAGTAACTTCCAGAAGTCACGTTGTATTTTGGAAATTTGCAGATGATATAAATATAAATTCATGTATATCTGGCTATTTCAATTATAAAGCTTTCCTAATAAGTGTTACTTCTTTATT
This sequence comes from Xenentodon cancila, assembly GCA_014839995.1. Lineage (NCBI taxonomy): Eukaryota > Metazoa > Chordata > Actinopteri > Beloniformes > Belonidae > Xenentodon > Xenentodon cancila. The sequence goes on along the minus strand of CM026198.1, from coordinate 15,333,434 downwards.
AAGACAAAAAAAAGTCATTTAGTACACCCCATAATTTAGTAGTTTGTTGAGCCACTTTATGCACCATTAAGTTGTTGTAGCAACTGTCTATAAGACAGTATTAGTCTCTCAAGCAGGCTTTGGACATTTCTGAACCACTCTTCTTTACAATGTTGCTTCAGTTTAGATTTGTGGGCATTCATTTATGTACAGCTATGTGAAGGTCCTGCACCACAGTGTTTTATTCAGGTCCAGGTCTGGACTACGGTAGGACCATTGCAGCATCTTCATTTTTTTCAGAAAGATTTCTGAAAAAAATGAAGATGCTGCAATGCTGCTTTCTGAAAAAAATTATCCAAAACACCAACCTGTCAGAGAGATGGCTTCACATTTGGCTAAAGAATACTTAGTTAAACATTTATGGTTAACTCAATGACTGAAATGTGTCCAGCTCACTGCAAAGCAAGCACAAACTGTCACGCCTCTATCACCATGCTTGACAGCTGGAATTGGGTATTTGTGCTGAAATGCTGCATTTGCTTTTCACCAAACATGACTGGACATTATGGCCTAATATCACAGCTTTGTTTCTGTCTGTCCAGTGGATGTTTTTTTTAAGAAGTGTTCTGGATGGTTCAGATGAATATTTGGAAACCTAAACCCAACTGGCATGTTCTTTTTAGAGAGAAGAGAGTTTGTTTTTTCCATGGTAACTGTACCATCCAAAGTTGTTCTGTTCCGTTGTTTTACTTCTAATTATATCGTCCTGTACTTGAACATATAGTACACTAACTGTGTTCTGTAGTGTCTGACTGTTGCTTGGTCTGACCTTGGGGTGAACTTGAGTCAACCCGCTCCAGGGAAAACAGGCAACTGTGTGGAATGTTTTCTACTTGTGAAAACATTTGTCAGTGGAGATTTATGAATCGTGGAAATGGCCTCATAACACTTCCCAGATTGATATGACACAACAGTTGCTTCTCTAAGTTTATTGCTGATGTTTTTCCTCTTTGGTGTTGTATTAACAAACACCTGAATACTCCAAACTAGCAAAATGCCAAAATTTCAAGACCTGTTAATAACCATATTGTCATGTGATTATCTTGACTTCTTCTTTTTTTTTCTTAATTTTGCTCTCAAAAAGAAAGAAGAAAGAGAGAAATCATATTTTTTAGTTTTACAATTGAGTTAAAAAAAAAAACTACAAAAGTGACTACTTCCCTGCTGTTTGCAGGATGTTATTTGTGTTATGTTTTTTTTTAACTAACTTTCATGCCATCTGTTTTGTCTTCCCAGTGTGAAAGGTGACAGTGAAATGTAATAGGAAGCAACTCACACTCGGCTGTAAAACCTTTTCCTCGTGTCGCTGTACGAAAAAGTGATAAAATAGAACAGCATCAAGGTACTGTTCTCACAACACAGATAATCCATCCATCCATCCATTATCTATACCTGCATCCATTTCCGCCCCTTTTCCTGTTTTTCTCAAATGCTTCTGTGTAGTTGTTGGAAAGGTAATTTTGACTGATGTTCTCGTTTTCCAGTTGTGGAGTTTGTAAAGACAGCAGCAGCATCATGTTCTACGGTTCTTCTTCTGGGGCCAGTATGTCCCTGCCATCAAAGAGCCGTCTGAAACGCCAGAGCAGGACCTTCACGCAGGTGCACGCTCACAAATGTTAACACATGCACCATGTGACATTCTGACTTTGGTAACTCTTTCTGGTTAAATATACAGCTCTCAGACAGCTCATCCTTCATCAAGGCCAACGGGAATTTTTCTTAGTTTTAAAAGAAAGTGATGGAATCCTCCTGAAATAAAATGGGTTCCTCCTCTGCTCATGCAATGGACCAGTGTCTTACCTCAGTCTTAACTCTGGCTTGATCAAGGAGATAAAAATGCAATCTTGGTGAAGTGCTTACTCTTTTTGTTGTTTTACGAATACACAAAAAACGTATTTTCTTACTTCACTCTATTTTCTGCTTCAATGTTCACTACTTTGGTCTTGAATTAAGCTTGTTTTTTTCTTATGTAAAGCAACAGGGTCTGTATATAATATCTGTAATATAGTGGCCCTGATTTTGTCCGCCAGGTCTTGTACCGCACTCTGAGTTACAGAGACCGAGTCCCAGCAGAAGCTGGAACAAACACCCGTGGGGACCGGCGCTCAACAACCGAGCCCCCGGAGCGACCAGCGGATGACCCAGCTGAACTCTCCACGCAGAGCTCGGCCCCTGGGGTGCTGAAGATTTTTGGAGATGAAATCTGCGCTGGTGCCAACTACAAGAGTGTCTTGGCCACGCCACGCTCCAGTGCTCAGGAGCTTGTCAAAGAAGCCCTTGACCGTTACTCGCTCAACAAGGATGCGGCCCGCTCTTATGTCCTGTGCGATGTGATCGGCCGACTGGAGGGAGGAGGAGGAATTGGCGGAGGAGGGTGGAGGACTGAATGCTTACGAGCGCTGGGGGACAATGAAAAGCCGCTGTTGCTCCAGGAACTGTGGAAGCCCAGAGAAGGACATGCTCGTAGGTTTGAGCTGCGCAGGAGAGCAGAGGTTGAAGAACTAAATGCCAAGGACAAGGATACCATCACTGCTGGTGAGGAAGCACACAAAGTCTCATGCTCGCACAAACACAGACAGAAAGGTACACGCATAGACAGACAAGCGCAGCAGCTGCACTAATTCGCTTCCTTTCTTAACATGTCAAACTCAGCAGAAAAGCACAGCTCGTTAGCTCCTCTGCAGTCAGTGTGTGTGCATGTGAATGTGCGGAGATGCACAATAAGAGCTTTCGTGACAGCTATTATCCCGTAGAGAGGATATTGTTCCTGAGTGGTTACCAGTGTTGTTTTATATGGGGGAGCTGTGCTGTGAAGACACTGCATTTCATCACGGGGTTTTGTTAGAAACACGCATTTAGATTTGCAAAAAAAAAATTAAAAACACACACACACACACACAGTTTCTATTCACATTTTCAATGTGTGTTGAGTAGATGTCTGAATTGATTGCAAGTATGATCATTTATTGATATTTCATGTCACGAAGACATTTAGAATATTTAGTATTTTGACACAAATAAGGTGGATTAGGTGCAACAGAAATAGAGATACCTGAAGATTTTTATGTCAACATCATTCAAACTGGGATCTGATTAAAACTGGACATCAAATGGCCAGTTCCAGCCATTTTTAATGTCACCTTGGATCATTACCGGTTTAGAAAAATATTCAGAGTAACACACTCGTCTTGAACAAGCTGATGTTGTTCTAAGTTTCTTCTGATTGGTGAAATGTCTGTAATCTTTTCATGAGGGTTGAGGATGCCTCACAAACAGGAACACCAAGCTCCACACAAGCTACGATAAAGAAAACGTGAGAGATTACGTATGTGTTTACCCGTGACAAGCCCACAAATCCAGACATGCATGTTTGAGCCAGAATCGGATCCAGAATACGAAAGCTGTCAACTGAAGGAACCGTTATGGCGCAGGATTATTCTGCATGTTGAAATCTCTGTTTGGGATCGTTGTAAAAGAAATCCAGCGAAAGCTGGAAAAAGCTTGTTGCGTCCTCACAACCAAATGCATGCTTCTTCCAAAAACGTTACGGAAAGAAAAAACAGTTCGTATGAAGCAGAAGCTGATCACGCCTTCTTTAGTGCCAGTGACATCATGCCGCATAACCAAAAGCTGAGCTTCTAAAGTAGGCGAGGCCGTCCTTTTTATGTCAGTGAAAGTAGGGATTGCCCAGTGACCACTTTACATCAGTGGGCAATCCTCTTTTCATGTCGTAAGCTCATCATTTAGCTTACGGACGTGTCTTTGTAATGTACGCTTTTCTGTACATGGCACAGAAAGTGTGCCGTGTAAGAGCCAATTTAACGTGTACTGTACATGGCACACTTTTCTGTGCCATGTACGGAAATGGGACATGGTCTCCAATACAGATGTAAAAAAAAAAAACAAACAAGTGTGAATCAACATTTTAAAGATTTTAAACTTAAATCAACATTGATTAGTCGTACAATGTTATTTTATATTTAAATGAGTTATAGTTATACAGGCACAATCTGGGTAACCTATTACACAGTGAACGGTTGAAGTGAAGGACTTTGGGGCTTATTTTTGTATTTAGGAACCCGAACTGGGACAAAACCCTGAAGGCAGCGCAAAACATGGTTCTCCCGTCGCAATGTTTCACAGTTGGAGTTAGTTTTTAGGGTTGGTAAAATAACTTTTTTCCACAAACATTGGGATATGTAATTTGACCAAACTACTTTATACACAATTCCATCAAAAGTGTTATTGAACCCAATTGTCTTTTTAAAAAAAGCCATGTGCCTAAAAGTGGTTTTGAAGGTCAGAGGTTTATTTAGTACTTTGTGGATTTGATGAATATTTTCAACCGTGAATGAGTACAAAGTGGTGAAGAAGGGAGGTTTTACAGCAGGACAGTGTATGTTAGATTAAATTTAAATAAATTGCAGTGGGGGTTTTATTTGTAACAAATGTGTTCAGTGCAACACTTCAGTGTATTTTCAGTTTCTTTCTGTTTAAAATGAACCTTTGTCGCACATAACAGTAAACTATCAGATTATCAGCTCTGATTTTAGTTAGCAGGATCAGTTCAGAACTGGCTTTGGTATTATGTTGAGTCTTTTGCATGAAATACACTGTATGTTATGACCAGCTTCATCCTGTAAAAGCCCTCTTTGCTGTTCTTAGAGGAATATTTCAGTTAATGCATTTAACAGCATCTTGAAGCTATTCCTCTAATTTTGAAAAGCCTAAAATCATAATTGCAGCAAAGAATACTTCATGTCGACTACTGCATAATAACACATTTTTCATTTTCACAATAACCTTTCTTTCTATTGTTTCATAATACTTAGAGCCCCCACATCCTGGAGTCTTTCTCTCTCTCTTATTGTCTTTTTTTGTTCTTCTCTGGTGTATGTGTGAGCAAGCATGTCCATGTGTGAACTCTATATACTGTCACATACACTTTTACAAACAAGATCACACTTTAAAGGTTTCATGGGATTTTCAGCGACAACCAAAATACATCACAGCCAAATGAGTTGCTTATCATCCTTCAGTGTTGTGATTTATGAGGTTTAATTTGTTTCAAAGTTTTGTTCACATGTACTGTTTCTGCTATACTATAGTCTTACATACCAAGTCAAATTTATTTATTTATATATATTTATTGAGTTGGTTTGAAGCCCCTTTTTCCGGGCCTCAGGATGGTGCCATAATGGCAGGGAGCGACTCCGCCCAACCCCTGGTTGTGGCTGGTTCACAAATTAGCAAACGAAGGGAGCAAATAAGTGCAGCAAAAGACTGGAACATCCCCTCTTAACCTCAGTCACCACAAGCTTTGATAACTAACATCATCATTCATTCTGATCAAGTCTGTTCATCCAGCTTCAGTTCTGATCTTAGTGCCTAAATGACAACTGAAACAAATACTGCCAGAGCTGAAACGAGGCCAACCGAGCTCCACCGACTCCACCAACTAGATGCCACTCATCTAACTGACTGCAGCCTGGGAGTCCCTGGGGCTCCGTCAGAGCTCCGTCCTGGTGGAGGTCTGGGCACAGGTAGATGGTGAGGTTTTCCCCATCTGTCTGGTTGGTCACTCGGGAGGGGTCCAAGCAAACTTGGAGAGATGCTCTTCTGAAGAGGTAGTTGACACTGGCAATGTGAATGCTGAAATAGTGAGGGGGGGTACACTTTAATGAACATAGGCAGAGGATTTTTACATGCTAAACTGTCATAAGCCCCTTTTAAATTGACGGATACCCAACCTGGATATCCCTCCCCTCAACTCGGCTTCAGGCACCAGCGAGGCGATAGCACGCCTTGCTTTTATATTAGCGGGTCCAATCTAAAAACATCTATCGTGTACAAGTGAACATCATTTTGAAATGAATGAAAGCCAACGTTCTACATTTGTATCACTGGTATTTTTTTCTCGTTTGATACTAAATTGGATGTAACCGCAAGACCATTAAATTGATTCAAATTCAAGTACAAGTGTAGTTACTAGTTTAGCTGTAATGAAAACTCTAATTTGACAGTGATGTTAGGGGAGAAAATCCTGTCCTCATGCCTTTAGCTGTGTATCTCTGCCTACTAACTACTGATGTGTCTGACTCCACAGCGCATGTTTGTCTCGTGGTGTGCAAATGGTGGAATGTGTGTTTGGAGGTAATTCTGTGGTTGGTGTTGGGGTACGGGGTTGTTTTTTTTTTTTTTTTTAGCCCCACCTCCCTTCCTAACCCCTCCCACCCTGCTGTAGGGCCCAGAACCCCACAATTCCTGGCGGCTCTAATGGGTCGGTCTGGGCTGGGCAAACACAGGAGTTCCCCTCTGCGGTCTGGTGGAGTGGTACAGTCCAGCTCTAAAGGTGGGGACTGGCCTCAGGTAGGGTGGCCGTCAGTCATTGTCATGAAGACCACCGTTACCTCCGCTGTCGCCTCCATATGCCAGTGATTTAGAGTGTTTGAGTAAATCTGTGTGAGCCATCGCATGGCCTCAAAGTCTTCAAAGTCAAGCCACAAGGAGCTGCTCAGTTCACCTTTCATCAGGTTCACTGCTGCAGCCACATGTGCTGATCCATCTTGCGCCAGTCACATCATCTGACTTTGATTCACTCCAGGCTGAATGCTTGTTAATTGTTGGTTTCCACTCAGCACCAGTCAGACATACTCAGTTTTCTCATGCGTCAAAGATACGTGTTAAGAATGCATATAGCAAATGTACCTGCTCTTTCTACTTTCACCATCTTGTTTCTACTTTGTTCTTGTACTTTCAAATATCTTCTCATCAATCTTTTTTATTCTCTCTACTTACTCTGCTCCGTCCATTCTCTCTCCTTCCTTATTCTCTTACTTACTATTCTTTTCGACTTCCTTGTAGATATTAATGCCCAGGCTCGTAAGCTCCAGAGGAACAGGGCAAAGGGAACATTGACCTTGCCCCGCTCAAGCAACTCATCCTTCTGCCGCAGCCTCAGTGAAACCAGCCTCAACCAGGTGGAGCCTCCTGCTGATGCCAAGTTATGATGATTGATTGTTGTTATTCTACTTTCAAATGCATGTGTGTTTATGTGAATGTGTATATGTGTTTGCAGCTTGGAGTGGGGGAGGAGCCCAAGCGTTATTACTCCACCCTGCCAGGACCAGTAAGGGCCAGAGAACGGGAAGGAGCCTCCAGTGGTCGGATGAAAGAGGAGGGGAGTCAAGGAGGTGGAGGAGTGAGGCATTCTCTATACCAGTCCCCACATCTTCTGCTGCTGCAAGGATACAATCGGCAGGTGATGACAGTGGAGAGGTTTATGTGTTGTGTTAGAGCGCTTGTCTGTGTAGGAGCTCGCATCATTTCTGTCCTTTGTGATGCAGGACTGCCTGGTTTACCTGCTCAACAGAGAGCAGCATACAGTCGGTCAAGAGACTCCATCAGCTCGTCCCAACATCTGCCTCTTTTCCCCTGACATTCTGCCCCTACATTGCCGCTTGCGTAGAGTTCCTGCACCCCGTCGCCATGCCAGCAACATCAACAAGGGAGAAGACTCAGAGAATCAGCGATTCTGTGTTGCTGTTGAGCCTGTACTCAATGCGACAGTTCTGGTGAACTTCTCCCGCTGTGAGCGCTCCACCACGCTGCGTCACGGTGACCTCCTGTCCTTTGGAGCGCATTACATATTTCTGTACAAGGACCCCACAGGTGCCAAACCCCTGCCTGCTCAAACCTTGGCCCGCCTTCGCACACTTGGGCAGCTGTATGACACAGGTGCAGATGAAGGAGAAGGCGGGGCCCAGACTTGTAAAATGTGCGGTTCTGTGCTGAAGGACAAAGCAGCACACGTGTCTAGTGTCCCGGCAGTTAGGCGCAGTTTCAAACCTCACCTGCTTAAACCTCGCAATATACCCACAATGTCAGGAGGACCTCCTCCAGTGTCTGGAGGCGAAGTAGGAGGAAGAGGAGGTGGAGGAGGTCAAAAAAGGAGACTACAGCTGGAGTTTGACCAGGGCCATGAGGACCAGCTGTTGAACAGAATCATGTCTCTCATCGAACCTGGAGGTTTGTGCATGAATTGTCAATGTAAGGCTGTAACTAATTTAGGATATGAGCTGATCATATTATTTGTTTATTAATATCTGCTGAGTAACAAGTTTACAAGTTTACAAGTTTATATATATATATATATTTATATATAGTGACCAACGGTGGACTCAGACAAAACACTGGCCCTGGCATTTTGACCCAGACCAGCCCATCATGCACATCGCCCATCTTTGTTTGCCCTTAAATATGTATATCAACTAATTTACTCCTTAAAACCACTAATGTAATGCCATTAATTTGTGGGCATCAGTGAGAGTGGACACATTTGATTCTACAATAAAATGTCATTAATTACTGAAAATCAACATTTTAATATATTAAATTTTATAACCTACCAAAGCAATGACTCTTAAAGCAGAATTCCTCCTCCTCTGTGTTCCTCTGTGTTTAATAGAGAAGGAAACGAGAAAATTTAACCATGACAAATTGTTATTCTGTCTCCAGATAAAGTAGTACTTCAGAAATGATGCAACTGAACTTTTAACAAAATCCTTGAAAAAACAAGAGAAAGCATTCACTGTTTGAGATAGAAAGAGAGAGAGAAAGGATTTTTATTGATTGATCAGGTTATTCATAAAGAAGAAAACTGCCAAACAGTAGTTTATTTTCATGCTATCTAATCACCAAAACTTTGTAAACAGTTTGTTTATCACAAACTGTCTTTTTCAGCTCAAATTACTGGGTTTAATGTGCTCCTTTACTCCGTGTTGTTACACATGCAGTTTACCACAGGTTTTACTTTCTCCTCTGATTCAGACCTGCCGCCACCATTATCATCATCAGCCATGGGAGCTGATGAAGGTCCTGCTGTGGCGAACATGTCAGTTAGTTGTCCACATTTGGCAGCGTCTTCTTGGAGTTCTTTTTTCTTTCTCTCTGGCATTTTCTCTACGCCTCCTTTCCATTTTTTCTCCATCTAATTTTTGGTAAATATCCACATCCACCAGCATAGCACCAAAACTGGACGGCACGGTGGCTTGGTGGTTAGCGCTGTTGCTTCACAGCAAGAAGGTTACTGGTTCAATTCCCAGCAGGAGTCTTTCTGGGTTTTTTGTATGGTCTCCCTGTGCTTGCGTGTGTTCCCTCCGGGTACTCCGGCTTCCTCCCACAGTCCAAAAACATGCGTGCTAAGTTGATTGATAATACTAAAATCCCTGTAGGTGTGAGTGTGAGTGTACATGGTTGTTTCTCTCTGTATGTGGCACTGTAATAGACTGGTGACCTGTCCAGGGTGTGCCCTTGCCTCTCGCCTGTAATGAGTCTGGATAGGCTCCAGCAGACCCCCATAACCCTGCAAAGGATAAAGCGGGTGTAGAAAATAGATGGATGAATCAGCCCCATGTCAGTTAAAAATGAACCAATGGGTTACAGATCAACGTGTTTAATGGGTCACTGGTCAAGTCCTGAGCTGACGTTTTTTGGGTTTTTTTTTTTTTTTAGATGAAAGTTAAAAAATCAATCAGTCTATCAAAACATTTTAAAAAGCTGAGATTTGAGGGTATGAGAACATTTTGGATTTCTGAAAATTTTGCGAAGAAAAAAAGTGTTGTCCGTTGATTTCATGAGGAATTGGATAAAACAACATCTGAAATGTTTTATCACTTGTCTTCCCACACTGTAGTTCCCACTACAAAGTGGATATATTATACAGATACATTATATGCATATCAAAGCGCTAATTTGCTCACAAAAACACAGTTTTAAACAAGACAGAGAATGTGTCAGGACATCAAAGATGTCCAGAAAGCCCCAGGACCGTTTCCTGTAGAGGATTTAACTAGGGTACTGTCTCACCCTCAGAGCAGAACCACAATGACAACTGGTGGCTCTGCGTGTGCAAGCACAGTTAAGCAATGACTTACGGACATCAGACAAAAGGGCAGCAGAGAAGCCATGTGTCTCTAGGAAAAGGTCCAGAACAAGGAGAAAGTCTGAAGGAAAGTGCACTACCAATAGTGTATCTGGTGGGAATGGTGTGCTGCTGACCTCAAATTTACTTTGAAGACCGTCTCCATCTACGTCCGGTGTCAGAACTTGGCCCGCATATTCGGCTGTAGGTCCTACTCGTTTCCCCTGGGGGTTGGACTCCGCCAAGGCTGCCCTTTGTCACCGATGCTGTTCATTACTTTTATGAACAGAATTTCTGGGCACAGCGGAGGAGCGGAGACGGGTCTGGTTTTGTGGCCTCAGAATAGGGTTTCTGCTTTTTGAAGATGATGTGGTTCTGTTGGCTTTAACGGGCCAAGACCTTCATCTCCCACTGGAGCGGTTTGCAGTTTGAATGGCTGGGATGAAAACCAGCACCTCTATATCCGAGAGTATGGTCCTCAGTCAGAAAAGCATAGAGTGCCTTCTCCAATTTGGGAATATGATACACTAAAGTGGAGGAGTTCAAGTATCTCGATTTACCAGTCAGTGTACGTTCCTGTCCTCACCTATGGTCACAAGCTGTGAATAGTGAACGAAAGAACAAGATTGCAGATACAAGCAGCAGAAATGAGTGTCACATGGTGTCCGGGCTCTCCCTTAGAGATAGGGTGAGAATCTTGGTCATCCGGGAGGGGCTCAGAGTAGAACCACTGCTTCTCCGCATCAAGAGGAGCCAGATGAGGTGGCTCAGGCGTCTGGTGAGGGTGCCTTCCACCATGTCCCACTGGGAGGAGACCCCAGGGAAGACCCAGGACATGCTGGAAGGACTATGTCTCTCGGCTAGCCTAGGAACGCCTTGGGATCCCCCCCAGATGAGCTGGACGAAGTGGCTGGGGAGAGGAAAGTTTGGCCTTTCCTGCTTAGGCTACTGCCCTTGCGACCGGATATCAAAATATCAAAATGTCCTTTAAGAGGACCAGCCTTTCCCAACAGTGCGGGAGCACTTTGGTCATGATTCAAACATTTTCAAGCAAGAAGAAGCATGTTGTGAGAATGGTTCATAGATCATGGAATTGAAATTTTATGTCACGGGCTAAGAAACTCCTTAGATCTTAAAAATAAAACTTACATGATCACATCTTACTTGTTGATATTTGCAGAGCTTACAGCTAGAAAATAACTGAGGTGAAACTTAAGAATTTTAAAGATTGTGAGCTGGAATCCTAGGCATATACTTCAAAAACATTAAAAAAAAAAAAGTTTTTATAAATTAATATTTAAAATCTCTTTCTTTTCCTCAGGAGACGACCATAAGCTGACACCAGCCTACCTGCTGTGTATGTGCATACAACACTCTGCCTCAACCTTCCCTCCAGGAAGTTTTGGAAAACTGCTGCTTAAGATCGTTCGAAGAATCCAAACCATTGCATGGGTCAGTGTCCCCATAACTGTCTGTGATACATTGGTCTTTGTTTAAGGTGACCTCATCCAGAGAGAAATCTGTCCGTTTCAAATGGGTGGCTTAATACATGTTTTGTGAAGAATTACGCTCACATAAACACACAATATCCTACTGTAGCTGTATGGTGATGAATTGAGCTACTCACTTTTCCCTGATAGTTTGTTGACAGTTACATCCATAATTGGCTAATATTTTCATCAGGCAGAGGACTTTAATCCCAAGCAAAATGCTTTTTCACCAAATGCTGATCTTCTAAAGTTCTTTTGATTTTTCTGCCTTTTGATCTCTTAATCACCTTGAGGGAAATTCTTTATATTTGATGTAATGTTCGCTAGGGGTCCAATGAACTGATTAGAGGTAAAACTGTGTCATCAAATTTGCATGTCTTATTTTCACCTTGCAAAACATCTATATAGACAAGCTGAAGGCATGCTGATGCAAAGCTGTAATTTCTGCTTTTTTTTTTCCAGGGCCATAAGGACAGAATTGTTCAGCATTTTAAGTGAAACTGTAATTTAATTATATTTTAAATTTTAGTGGTGTTTCTTTCTTCAGGTCAGCAGTGATGTCATGAACTGTAGTTCTCCGACGCACATCCTGAAAGTTTAATGGGATCTAAATCTCTGTGCGTGTTTGTGATTGTGTCCTTGCAGGAGAAGACAAAGGAGCTGGCTCAGAAACAAGCTCAACAGTGAGTCTTAGTTTTTAACTTGTTTTGGAAACACAAAGCCTTAATCCATTTTGAATGTTGGTGTGTAAATGGTATCCAAATGTCTCCGTAACTGTTTAACCAGTGACCCTATATGTTTGTCTGCATGTCTACGTAGTCAGGACCCTGCCGCCCTGTCTCTACTAAGCATCTCAGACTTGATCCCAGACCTGCAGACCATCTTCTTTTGGATGTCAAACTCCATCGAGATCCTTTACTTTATTCAGCAAAGAGCGCCTGCTTACACACACACTATAGAGACGCTACAAGGTATCCCCACACACACACACACACACACACACACACACACACACACACACACACACACACACACACACACACACACACACACACACACACACAGTCTAAATAATTTGTGTGGAAACAACTTGGCTAAAATAATTTCTCACACTGACTAAGAGTAGATGGTTCCACAACTATAAGGCTGTCTTTCCCCTCCTCACTAAGTGTGCCTGCATCCCTGTCATCTGTTAATAGGGTCAAAGGAGTCGTTGCTATCCGCGACTATATCAGCCAATGAGGAGGCTATGACCATCTTGGAAGAAGTGATCATGTACACTTTTCAGCAATGTGTCTACTATATCACCAAGGTAATCTGGCACCACGTCAACAGTGTCATATTCTTAATAAGCAAGGCGATTATTGCCATGTTTTTAAAAGTGCTGGATGAATTATAACACCTCGTTCATAAAGGCCTGATTAAGTTATTACACACACAGATACATATACAGTAAATTACTAGGTGAGGCATGAAACTGGAAAGGTCATGTTATTCTGTATTCAGATCACTTTCATGATTGCGGGTTTCTCTTTGTGTGTGCATGTGTGTGTCTGCGTGTGTGGGTGTGGGTGTAGGCTCTTTATGTAGTGTTGCCAGGTTTGTTAGACTGTAATCCATTCCCAGTCGACAGCTCTGAGCCCTGCTGGAATGGAGGTGTCGGGTTTCCTGAACCTGTACGAAGGGTCCTGCAGGTAAGGATGTACATGGTTCCGTACAAAGTTAAATTCAATACAAATTACACACAAACTGGTATTTTAAAGGCACAATGTGCAGTGAGGATGCTCTCACCTCACATGTTCTTTAAATTATGCAGACACTTTCTTAGAACAACTAAAGCCTTATATGGTGAGGTGGGAAAATGGGGAAAAAAATGGGGAAAAAAAACAAACTAGGAAATTTTACTGGGGCAGTGTGATAATAGTTTTTTTCTTGTCTTTTTTGTTATTTTCTGTTATTGCACAGTCATGTTCAATTATGGGGGCTATGAATAATTATAGCTGTGCATAATAGATGTGCTGAAGAGCTCACTCGGTGCTGGAGAACCTTGTTAATGGGACTTTATGAGGAGAACAAGTATTTAGGTATCATTCTTTTTTTCTGGCATATCATGATAGTTGGTTACTAACACAACTGTTTACACTTTAAGGAACCAGCCAACACGATACAAGTCACGCATCCATCAGTGTTTCTGTGTGAGCCGTTAAGTTTTTTTGTGTCTTGTTTCTTCCACAACTAACAATATTTAACATCAGCTGCTTGATTTGCTTTGAACTTTCTGTCACTTTTTTCTGCTCAACAGTAATTGTTCTGTTTGTGACTTGGAAATTAGGGTCACCACTTCACTGATAAGTGCCTTGATTCTATTAAACCATTCTTTTTCTTTGCAAATTTCACTGTTACAGTTTAATAGTTTTGATGCAAACTATGTCTTCATTTGCAAATTACTGAGAGGAGGTATGTACGCAGGGATTTACATTTTTCAATAAAAAAAAGAAAGCTATATAAATTTGACTTAAAAGAATGCATATGTTTATTTATGCCTTTGCATGTATACAGTTTTAACTTTGAAACTACACTGTTTTATGCATGTGACCCATTTGTTTCTTGATTTCAACTCTGCACTTATAATAAAAATAATAATAATAAATCTTTATTTCTAAAGCACTTTTCATACATAAAAGGTAGCACAAAGTGGTTTACATCTTTAAAAAAAATGCCGGCTACATTTAGTGTTTCGCATCACACATGGAAGAAGTGCACTAACCGTTGGCTTCTAACCCAGTTGTGATATTTTTAGGTTCTGGTTTTAGCCATTAAGACCTAAGCTTTAGTTTAAAACAGCTTCTAAAACTTGAAGGCTTTCTGGAAAACTTCAAGAAACAGTCAGAACCTTTTTATTTCTCTGCATCTGAAGAAACTTTGAACATCAACATAAAAACAAAAACAAAACTTTGAGAGGTTACAACTTCATTTTTTTTATTGTAAGTTATTCACGTTGCCCTTGTGTTCATGAAAATACTTTTACAAAAATCATAAAGCATAAAAAAAACATGATGCAATGCTCATATCACATCAGACAAAGGTAAAATCATGCATGTGTTGCATCAGGTCTCAGTGGGATTAGATGAAACTTTCCTGCTTTCCACTTTCATCACCTGAATGTGAATCTAGTCTTGTGTTTTCTCATGTTTTCACGCCTGCATAGTGAAGGTAAAAGCTCCAAGAAATAACAAAAAGCAGACAAAGAGCAAATATCGCAAGCCAAGCTGGAAGTAAAGAAAGCAAACGCTGTCTTTTAACTGTTATGTTTGTGTAGAGGAGGATTAAGGAAATTAAAAAACATTTTTTTATTTCAAGAGGATGTTTAGCAGCAACAGCAACAACTCCAAAGAAAAAGTTGTGGCGCTGTGGAAAATGTAAATAAAAACAGAATGCAGTGATTTCCAAATGTCATAAAGACATATTTTATTTTCACAAGTACGTAAATAACCGATCAGATGCTGAAACTGACAAAGTTTGCTGTTTCATAGAAAATATTAGCAGGATTTGTAAAGCAAAAAACTCAGTGGTTAACTTTTATTTTTTTCTTATAGAAGAGAGGTGCTCAGGTTCTACTAAGCCTCGTAGACACAACTGTATTTATGAAAACTGTGTACCATTCTTTGTGTATATATATATCAACATTTCACAATAAGATAGCCCCAACTTTTCTTCGCAGAAACAACACCAGAGATGCAAAGACACTAGGACCAGGACCGCTCACATATACAGGAGAGCAGGGATAACACAGAAAGGCAGGGGGTGAGAGGAACCAGTGATTATAGGCAGTGTTCAGCAGAATTCAGCTGTGTTTGTTTACGAATCTTTCAAATGTAACACTGCAGGAATAAGACGATACAGCTCTCATTGAATTGCAGAAAAGGAGACCAGATTTATGAAATTAGATTAGTTTTACCTTTGTTTGATCTGGTCAATGGTCATAAAGGAGCTGTGACTGTGTAGGAGCACCGGGATACCTTTTCCTCTCTGCTTTCTTTCAGGGAAATTGGTGAGTTTGTTGTTAATTCTGAACCCTGGTTTATGCCAAAGAGGGCTTTAGCATGAAGGAGATTTATGGAAGTTTAAAATATCTTTTTTTCCCACCAGGCAGTAAGTGTTGTATTTATTGTGTCGATTTGAAGCGGTTGTGGGTCTGAGCTGATTTGTCAACGGTTGCATTGCATTCAATGGAGAGCTCGTTACAGATTGATCTCTCAGTATCAAGACTAGAAGAGTCTATATTGTTGGTCTAGTGTTGAATATACAGAAGCTGGTGGGAGAAGAAGTATTGATGAAAGTAAGCTCCACAATTAGTGCACCATGTTTTTTGGATTGGTGGTGTGCCGTTAATTTCATCTTTTTAGTTTGTTTGTTTGTTTTCCTTTCTGGTAGAGTATATCTACTGCTGAACTGAGGGAGGAAAACTCTTGGGTGGATTAACCGGGCCATTGCATATGTATCAGATGTTTCAGTGTTTTACACTTCTCCTACATAGGAATGTATTCAATGAAATTCAGCAAGAATGTATTAATCCCTGAAGGGAAATTATGTTGTTGCTGTAAAAAAGTCAGCGGGATGGGCAGTGTTGTCCATTATATTTTTCATCTTATGCACTATTTCACAGTTACCTCCACAGGCTCTGGAGCAGTCCCTACCACAAGGCCAATCTTCTTTACCAGTTAGTTCAATTTCTTTCATTCACAGGCTGTGGAGCTGCTGCCCCGATAGACAACTGCTAATAAAACCGTACACCACACACTTATTCAGGATATCCTGCTACAAATACTGAAGGACATAGGCCTACAGTCTTTTTCATATCAACAATTTAAATATTGTATTTCCAGTCCAGTCTGCTATCCAGGTGGATACTGAAGTATCTGTGGCCTTTCACCTCCTCAACATCTTCTCCCATGATTGAAGTAGGGATGGGTTATTCCTATTCCTCCTAAAATCTACAATCACCCCCTTTGTCGTGTTCATGTTCAAGATGACATGATTGTTCCCACACCATAGCGCAAAGCAGTCCACGGAGCATTTCAGGTGACAGGACAGGAGTTGTAGTGGAAGTTTCAGTTGCAGAGGAACGATGAGAGTACTCCTGTCACCTGTGACAACCCTTTGGTTGGTCTGTTCATGACGTAGTCAGGGTGATTTAGGAAGCATCCACCCGTCTTCTTTAGAGTTTACCCTAAAGCAATGAAACACATTTTGGATAGATGACTGCATTTAGTTCCTTTGCCCCAAAGCCATTTGGAAAAAATAGGTCTTTATGCGTAATTTAATTCATTTCAAACTAATGTTGTGCAACCAAATGTTTACAACCAACATGATATCATTTAAAGGTTTAAAGAAAGGTTTTGTAATTTTTAGTGGATGCAAAAACAAACTGATATTTATGATGAGCAACCATAAAAGAATCTTGACTTTGCTTTATTTGATTTAGTAAAGCTACGGTGATCAGCCACAGCATTAACACCCCTGATGGATGAAGTGAACAGCTTTTATTACAAAGTGATGCTCTGTTTGTAACTTTTTGTGCTGCCATTCAACTGGAGCTTAGAAGCTTGAGAAAGCTGGGCGGGTATTTAAAAGATAATTGGTTAATTGGATGAGCCAGTTATCTTTCGAAAGCAGTCTTCGAGGGTTCAGGTCAACATAGCACTGCTATCTGAGCCCATGGACAAATCAAACTCTAGATGAAGCCCATCAGCAGAAGAAGAAGAAACACCTTGTGTGTGTATTTTTAACTAGAAGTAAAGAGAGTCAAATGGTCGGACACAATATTGTAGTATATTTGGCAATTACAAAAGTGATTTTTTTTTTTTTTTTGTCTACGCAGGTGTTTCAGAGTGCGCAGGAGCTTTTGCAAGGCTACCAGGTTCACCCCGAGATCCAGGCTCAGATGTTTGCGTACCTCTTCTTCTTTTCTAATGTGTCACTGTTTAACCAGTTAATGGAGAAAGGTAGGGCGACAACCACACACAGCCCCTCTCCTTCTCTTCCATTAGACTTCGCTACAGTTTTGTACAGTTATTAGTGTACACGAGAGAGACAGTGAGCGAGTGTATGTGCCCTCGTGTCCTTGTCAGCATTTTGACAGGGACTAACCCAGATTTGTCCTCTGTGCCCTTCTCCTATCTGCATTCTCTTCCTCTGCCTCCATCTCCTCCTCCTCCTCCTCCTCCTCCTCCTCCTACTTCTGCTTCTTACCATCCTTCTTTCCATCTGGCTATCAGGGCATGAGACAAAGAGAAGAGGCAGAATTTGATGGAGTCAAAAGAGAAAATATAGAGAAGGGAGTAACAAAAAAAATCAGGCAGAGTGAAGAGTAAAGTGCTGGAAAGCTGTTCCGTTTTAGTTATGACCCTGCTAATCCTGTATTACCTTGTCCAAAAATAAAAATAAAAAAGTAATTTACCGCCAGCAACATCTACATGTCCAGCCAACTCACCTTCTATATCCTTCATCTCACAGACCCACATTTACACTCACAAACATGCCATATGTCTTCATTAGCAGGCGGAGATGAAAGAGATTACATGCCTGGCAAAGGGAAAATCATAAATACCTTTATATTAATGCAGGAGGTACACCGTCCTCCATCTCATCTCCTCCTCTCTCTTCCCCACTCTCTGTCTGGATTTCTCCCTCCCTCCATCGCTCCTCTTTCCGCTGCTCATTGATATTTCTCTGCTGGTGGTGTCCATGGAAACAGAGAAGTGAGTTTCTGGCAGGTATAGCTGACGTTTACATTGGGTGTCCGCAAGGCACACACACATAGTTACTCACCCACTCACGTTCAGCTACACCTTCTACAACACTACTCACGCTGTGTTATACTACAGCTCAGGAAAGAAGGAAACCAAGATTAAGAGATACAATTTGATTATTTGTGTGCTGTGATATTTTATTCATTGGAAACAAATCATAATGTATAGCTTTTTATATCATTTTATTGAGGCTATATGATGGCCTGATTTAAATGTGTGTGTGTGTATGTTTGTAAACAGCTGCTATTAAGCATGATCATACCTTTGCCAAGAGGTTAAGTGATGTCTCGCCTGTTTGAGATGCCTCAAACATAGATTACTTTATGCCTAGACATAAGCCTATTACAGAGGGGAGGGTCTGTGTGCGTATGAGTGGGTGGGGGTGCATCCAAGACATATGGCAGAATATTTGAAGGGCTACGTATGTGTGGTCACCAGACAGTGCTGCCAGTTTGTTTCTGAAGACTGTTGTCAGGTCGAACTTGGAGAGACATTTTGTTAGGTTTTGTTCAATGTCGTCCTTTGTGAAAAAACTGTATCTAAACCTTCATCCTTTTGTGTTCAAAATTTTTTTTTATATAGCTGTGTGTTTACAAAGAGGGACCGATCATTTTGAATTAATGTACATCACAATCCCATTCTGATACATCCAAATGGGTAATGGAATGGGAACATGATCAGATTTTTATTTTCTATTTAAAGTCCTTCCAATGTAGAGAGTTTTTGTGATTCATTAATTCTGTTTTTCTCCACCCTTGTTTACAACTCCAGGACAAACTTGATTAAATAGTGCTCACTGTTATGATATAGTGGATTGAACACTTTAAATATAGACTGCTTAAAAGGTTTTACAACTTGTTAAAATAGCAAAAAAAAGTTTAAATTTAGATATATACAGTATATTTTTATCCTCAAGGTCAAGCCGCTTTCAGCAAGTTTAAATGGGTTGCTCAGGATCCAGTGCTTTTAAATATTTTTGTGAAAAGTCCAACTACCTTTACACTGTTTATGTAAATTTAGCCTTTTACAGTTTTTTTGTTTGTTTTTTTAATAATACAAAATAAAAAGTCTCTTAAAAAGTAATAACACTAATGACCTTCACAGGCAAGGGGCTAGCTTCAAAATACATCTGGCTTCAATTAAAAAAAAATTGTCTCATAAAACACTAAGTAATTACATTTTTGCCATAAGTCATTATGGTGTCAAACTGAGTCCTACTGATCATCTCTTTGGTGAGTCTAATACAAGTGATAGTATATACACGCTACATGGCCAAAAGTATTCAATCACCTGCTTTGACTCACATATGAACTTAGGTGACATCCCATTCCTGATCCATAGGGTTCAATATGACATCAATCCATCCTTTGCAGCTAGTAGCTTCAACTATTCTTGGAAGGCTGTCCACAAGGTTTAGGAGTGTGTTTATGGGAATTTTTGACCATTCTTCCAGAACCACATTTGTGAGGTAACACTGATGTTGGACCAGAAGGTCTGGCTCTCAGTCTCCACTCTAATTCATCTTAAACGTGTTCTATCAGGTTGAGGTCAGGACTCTGTGCAGGCCAGTCAGGTTCATCCACACCAGACTCTGTCATCCAGGTCTTTTTGGACCTGCTTTGTGCACTAGTGCATAGTCATGTTGGAAGAGGAAGCGGCCAGCTCCAAACTGTTCCCACAAAGTTGGGAACATGGAATTGTCCAAACTGTCTTGGTATGCTGAAGCATTCAGAGTTCCTTTCACTGGAACTAAGGGGCCAAGCCCAGCTCCTGAACAACAACCCCACACCATAATCCCCCCTCCACCAAACTTTACACTTGGCACAATGCAGTCAGACAAGTACCGTTGTCCTGGCAACCACCAAACCCAGACTGGTCCATCAGATTGCCAGATGGAGAAGTGTGATTCATCACTCCAAACGATGATTCGCCACTGCTCTAGAGTCCAGTGGCGGCGTGCTTTACAACCCTGCACCCGACCCTTTGCATTGCACTTGGTGATGTTTGGCTTGGATGCAGCTGCTCTGTCATGGAAACCTATTCCATGAAGCTCTCTGTGCACTGTTCTGCAGAAAGATGGCGACCTCTTTGTACTATGCGCCTCAGGATCTGCTGACCTCCCTCTGTCAGTTCACATGGCCTACCACTTTGTGGCTGAGTTCCCAAATACTTCCATGTTCTTATAATACAGCTGACAGAGGAAATTTCACGACTGGATTTGTTGCACAGGTGGCATCCTATCACATTTCCACACTTGATTTTATACACCTGTGGCCATGGAAGTGATTCTGATTTGGATGGGTGAGCCAATACTTTTGGCTATATATATATATATATATACACATATATATATACACATATATATATATATATACACATATATATATACACATATATATATATACATACATACACACACACACATACACCGACATTGTTGTGCTAATGAGTGCAAACAAGACAGCACATCTTGTAATACCACTAGGTATTCATCGTGTCCTACACCAGAGGTCAACACAAGACATTTCTTGTGGTATGCTGCCCCCATGTGTTCATAAATGATATTACTACATAAAGTGGCTTTAAGTGATTTGGTTTCTAATCAGTTTTTAATTTATCAAAAAGCAACTCCAGTTTCCATCCAAACGTGGTCACTTCTTATTCCAAAAAGACAAAGATGGCAACGACCTTTAAAAAACCCATTCACAAAACAATGAGTTTCTTGGTAATCTGTAGTAGTTACAAATTTTAAACTTAATTGTCTTTATTCAGTTGTATATTTTTATGCAACTTTAGCACAATATATTTCCTGAGTTGTGTTAAAGGTAGAATGATTATTCAGAGAGGTAAAACCTAAATATTCCTGCACTCTCCTAATATAAAAGTACTTTTGTCATATCCTATGTGCTATTACAAATGGTTGAAAGGTATGTTACTATTAGGCATCTCTAAATGCAAACTGTGTTATCAAGGAATTAAGTGACAGTTTGAAAGATTGTGAAAACAGCTGCAACCCTGCATGAAGCAGGTAACATAAGGAGACAACATAAGGAGACAACCACAGACTAAAGCATGTCAATAACATTGAGAAGCTTGTGGTATCACTGATGGGGGTTGCAAAGTGGGCAGATATCTAGCCAAACTAATTGTCTCTGAGAGATTGCACCTGAGGGAACAACCAGAGGACAGGAAGGTGGGATAACAATACATATGGTGTGGGAAATATATGAGGGCTACCTTGGTAGCTAGAGCCTGTATGATCATCAGGTAACCCATAGTTGGCTTTGGAGTGATGGATAACAAGCAAGCAAGACGTCTGTATGAGATTATACATTGTAGTTTGCATATATTGTATTTAGAGTTTGTTCTGCCTACGTTTTTTTGTTTTTGGTATATGGAATGCAGTTGGTAGTTTATCTTGTGCAGTTTTCAGTTACTGGGAGAATGATGACATACCAGTAGAAGTATAGAAGTCGCTTGAAGAGATGTGAGCAGAAACAGGATTTGACTAGGTTATTCAACAATATCGTGGACAGTGAAAGAATGCCAAGGGAATGGAGGAAAAGTGTACGGGTGCCAGTTTTTTAAGAACATGGGTAATGTTTGGGAGCTGTAACAACAACAGCGGTGTTGAGCCAGCTGTTGAGCCACACAATGAAAATCTGGGAAAGAGTAACAGAAACTTGGTGAAGACAAAGTCTTAGGATCTGTGAGAAGCTGCATGATGTCATGCCAAGAAAGAACACCTGAGATGCAGTGTTTGCTTAGAGAATGCTGATGAGAAAGTACAGGGCCAGCCAGAAGGAGTTACACTTCATTTTTGCAGATTTAGAGAAAGCCTGCAAAAGTGTTGAGGTAGTAATTGTGTATAAGGAACTCTCGAGTAGCAGAAATGCATGTCAGAGCAAGACGGAAGGCATGTATGTAAATACAGGGAAGCTGGAGTAATGGTGACAATTCAAGGATCAGAGGTGAGGAAGGTGCAACATTTTAAATACTTAGGAGTTCGGTAAAGAGGTGAAAACGAAAGTGCCAAAAGGACGGAGTGGAGACCCTAGACCTCTCTCCCCCCAACTCTCCGATTTATATTCTCAGAGGACACCTATGAAAAACAGTTGCAAAACTGTTTATTCAGACATGTTGCTCGTATCCATTACTATCATTATTTTGTTATTATGTTTTTTATTGTAAAGCACTTAGTGACTGGTGTCTGTGAAAGGCACTCTATAAATAAATGTGACTTACAGGACTACAGTGAGACCAGCGCTTTTATATGGCATGGTACTGACGAAGCGACAAGAAGCAGAGCTGCAGGTGGTAGAGTTGTTACGAGATGTTAAGAGAATATGTAGTTGGTTGGTGTGACAGGGTAAGATGGTAACCGGTGGTCGTTGACCGGTGATGTTTATTTGTCAAAATCAACTTACAGTTCTATTATGCAAGGAGATAAAAAAAACAAAAAAACAATAAAAGTAAGAACATGGGGTTGGTTCCAGCCTGTCGCTGGTCTGCTGCTAAAACGTCCTGCAGCAGTGCATTTGTATTCTGCAGGAGGATTGTGGGTATGCTGCTGTTTCACAGACTTCAATCACAACTTAATTAAAAATTAATGTATCTATTGTTATACAGAACATGTATATACTACAGAAACAGATATTCATAGACACACAGTATGTATTCTAATTTCCCTTTTTCTCAAACATGTATACCCATGAAAGAATATTTACTGCAGTGTTTTAGATAAAATAGCTAATAACAATAACCCTGTGTGTATGTGTGTGTGTGTGTGTGTGTGTGTGTGTGTGTCCAGGTCCTGCTCGGGGTTGGTTCCAGCGTTCCAAGGCACTGCAGATTCAGGCTTGTTTGCAGATGGTTATGGAGTGGGCAAACAGGCCGGGTTTGGGACATTTGGCTGAAAAATTCTTCACCAAACTGAACAGTACTGTGTCCATAGTAGCCACACCCCCACAACAGCTCACACAGGTAACCTGGCTACACAACAACATGCATCTGCAATTCAGTCTCATTCAGAATTTCTCATTTTTCTTAGCTTTCCGTGTTTTCATTTAAGGAGGGACTTGACTTGACTTATGATTAATCTCTTCTTTCTGTCTGCAGTTGAGTTGGCGAATATTGACCAGTGATCATCCAACTCTGAAACCGGTCCAGCTCCACAGGATTCTCACCCAGTACCAGCTCACGGCAGAGGTAGGGCCTGTCCCTTTATGGCAACCCAGCAGTGAGGACGAGCCGTATATATACAGAACAGGTACGTGTGTGAATATGTAATTGAACATGTATTTGTTTATTTTTGTGTACGCTCAGTCCCTCCTCGTCAATTCTACGACTAATCTATTGCAAATGAAAACCTAAAATCTTAGAATCCATATGCAGAATCTGTAACAAGAAATAAACGTTTCAAACCAAGAGTTTTCTCTTTTCTCACCATCAGTCCTTAAATCATCTCCATCTTTCTCAGATGTGATTTTTCTTTTTGCGGTTGCAATCCTGAAACGAGTCAAATCAGTGCTGCGTCAGTCTGGACGGGACATTGTTGAGATCGATACATTTGACATTGAACTGACCCCGAAGTAACTTGAGTTACTCTACTATCAAAAATCCTAAGCAAAACAAAACTCAGCAACGGTTTACTTACCAGTCTAAAAGAAATGTGCATCAAACTTCATTTCTTTGCTGTCCATGAGCTGTCTCCAGTGGGGGGAAGCATTGCTGATATTTACTGTGATTTAAGCCTTGTTTTTATCTTCTCTTTTTTTTTTTGGCTTCCAAACTAAGGTTTTTCCCAAGTACCATAAGGTTGAGCCATAGTTCTCCTTCTGAGAGCGTCAGCCAATCCTTGCTGTTTTGAACTATTGCTTAAAAGTTCTTCTTGGATATTAACCTACGTACCAAAGCAAAAGACAAAATCAATCCATGTTTGTTTTATTGGACGATGACCCTTGAATATTTTAGTTGTGAAAGATGCCAAGCACAGTGAAATGTTTGCAGAGGACAAAGGTGCATACATATTTGCTAAGATCAGCTTTTTTGTCTTTAGTTGACCTGCTGGAGAGCTTTGAGAACCATCCGCCCATTGTGCTGCCCAGTTCCGGCTTCAGAGTGGATCTGGACAGCGAGAGTGTAGAAGACAGCATCTACAGGCAGCTGCTCTATGTCCGCCACTACCTGTGGGGGCTACGCACCAAGACACAACAAGCTCACACCAACCTTCCCAGTGTCCACACACAGTCGAACGGAACCAACACAGCTGACTGGGCGGACATTCAGGTCAGAAAGATCCTGTCAAATATACGCACCTAGCGGTAATCCAGGCCATGTGCTTTAGCAGCTGTGGTTGTTGAGGAGTTCTTCATAATCCCATATCTGAGAGACAAAACCTTCTACTCCAGCCAACCCAAGCACACACACAAACCTAGACATGGTTAAATCATGGTTAATCTGATTAGTCTCTAGGCCGTCTAATTAGTGGAAACGGTTGACTAGACCATAATCCCCAGTGTTACAGCACCCTCGTGTGCACAAAGAAACACACGCATTCGCAAGTGCAAAATAGAAATTTTACTTATTATTGTTATTTTCTTCCAAAATCTGTCTCTCCCATCACAACACAGAGGGAATTGTTACCTCCAGCCCACAGCAGCCCCCGTTCGGGGGTCGCCGGGGATGAGGTGGCGGCAGAGAAGGCAGAAGAGAGAGGCCGGGACAGACCCTCAGGTCAATCACATGCGCAGAGTCTCAGAAGGAATGGCACCATTCATCATCCTCGAACAGGAAATCCAGACCCATCCTGCGTCCTGACACAAGCCAACAACCCTCTGTACCCAGAGGGTGGAGGGGGTGGAGGAGGGGGGCCTGGGCCAGTCATGGGCACCAACATTCAGGCTAACGGCTGCTCCAGCAGAACTGCAGCAGAATGTAAAAAGACCAACGGACTCATCACCAATGGACTTGAGGGTAGGCTGAGTTGCATACAAACTTCTGGACAGCATAATAGAATAGACGCGATCAATATCACAGTCAGTTTCAATAGCCAGAGGAGTACCATTACTCGCTTTTCTCTCTTCTTTTAAAATCTACTGCAAAAACTAATAGCATTAATTATAAAACAGCATTTACACTATAAAAACCATGTCGTTGTCTCCTCCCAACCAATTTTTATAATTGATCAATTTACTTATGTCTGGAATCAATGTGTATATGCAAATATAATACAATATCAGCCTAAATGCAAACATCTTAATGTTCATGCACCCTCAGTTCACTTTTTTTTTTTTTTTTGGTAAAGATTTTTTGTGGCCCTAGTGGCCTTTATTTTGAAAATGGCTACACAGGAAATGGGTATGGAGAGCAGAAGGGAAGACATGCAGTAAAGAGTGACAGGCTGGGACTCAAACCCTCGCAGCCTGCACGAGGTCGAAGCCTTTGCATGTGGTGCGCCCGCTCAGCCAACTGAGCTATCCGGAGCCTCTCAGTGGATTTTTAATTGTGGTTCAACAGAATCGTCTTTCTTTTTTTTTCTTTTTTCTTTTTTTAAACTAAACTGGCCTATGCACATTAGTTGGTAATACTTGGGAAAGCCTGAAAATGGTTTTAGCATTGTGACGTGTTAAACTAAAGTATGTCCTTGTAATTACCATCACAGGTGCTTTTAATCGTACAGTCAGCCAGTCTGCATATTTATAGGATGAATAGTCACCTCTCTGCTGTTTGGTATCATGGTGTTTACCACACTGGACATAAACCAGAGAGAGCAAACGAGAGAGTTGTTTGAAGAGATCAGAAAGAAAATTATAGACAAGCACATTAAAGTTAAAGTCTATAAGATGATCTCCAAGCTCGATCTTCCAGTGACTCCAGTTACATTTAATTGAGTAGTTTAGGGTCCGTGGTATTCTGGAGCAAAATGTTCTGTTCAGTGTAAGAAAAACACAGCAAAATGACCCAAAACACACAGATAAAAACACCTAAGAATGAGTCAGAACAAAGCATTGGACTTTCTGAAATCTTCTTCTATGACGGCTGATCTAAATCCTACTGAACATCTGTAGAAAGAGCAGGAGAAGGCACCCATCAAAACTCCTACAGCTGGAGCAGTTTGCTCATGAGGAGTGGACCAAAACACCTGCCTACTGGGGAGGAAATCTCACCTCAAGTCGCCCAGCGACTGCCTCGAAAGGTTCTGCAATAAAATATTAGGTTGAGGGTCACATGTGTTTTGTCCAGGCCAGTTTCATTAGTGTTTACTTTTGTTTTTTGATGACTGTTGAACCAGAATTCAGAAGAAATCTCTGATTTTCATCAGTGAATTATCACTAAATTATTATTTATTCTTACTTTTGTTAGTTTCAAGCTACTTGTGGGCTTTTCCTTTCTTAAATGGAAAGTTACCACGTGTGTATGCACTAAAGTAGTCGACACTGCACCTGGCATTTACTGTTCTTTAGTTTTGGTTTTGTGTTCTTTAGTAAAACATACACTTTACACATACTGACAGGTGACAAATGAAAAGAATGAAAGAATCAAACGTAAAATGTCTCGGTAATATTTAGGACCAAATTTACAGCCTCAGTGTACTTTGGCATTTTGTTTTTCCCCAAGTGTCCAAACTTTGCTGCAAGGATCGAACCCCTATAGTGTTTTAAACGATGCAAAGTTCTGAAGGTCCACAACACTGGACTGAGTTGACTGTAAGGACATGGCATATGGCTATCACTGTTTTCATACTCATAAACCTTTCAGTTATCCTTCCTGCCCAAAGGACTGTTGACACAAAGAACTGGAACAACTATAAAAAGATTTACAGTTGGGGGAGCCTGCCAGAGTCCACGCACCTACTATAACAACAATGGTGGCAAGCGATGTCACTGAAACCGCTTTCATAGTGATTTCACGAACAATAAAACACAGGCAGACAATCAAAATACACTAATAAAATGACACTTTATAAAAGCAACAATCTACTTGAGACTCACTGCCGAGCAGACTTGGGCACCGATGACGATCACACAAAAACATGAATAAAAGTTATCCTCAAGAGATGATAGTTCTCATCGCAGACTAGTGACCATGTTAAATTTCATGACCATATACGCTTCTTTGAGCATTATACAGCAGTAATAACAAATATTCAGAGTCAGCGTTGAGTCCTGGATCAGCTGGAGACGCCGCCTAGGTTTTGCCTCGTCGTACAGCTGCGTGGACTTCTCCGCCTTTTTATTTCTACTTTACAGATTCTCTTGTGGCTGTTGCCAGGCATTTAGGCTTTTCCTTTTTTGTGTGTCACCTGTCTGTATGATAATAACTTCACACTGATATAACTTAAAAACTGTATAAAGCAATATTACATTGAAAGGGTTAAATAACTTGTGTCACAGGTCACATGAGATCAGTCTAAAAGGCGCGTTTAGGCTCATATAACTGCCGTCAAAACTCATTCGCTGCTTTATTTTATTAATAGCAGCTGTTTGTTACCTGAGCAGCAATGAATGGAAAATAAAATTATTTTACAAGTATAAATAAAGCTGTCTTAGATTAACATTTATCACTTATCCACAATACTGATCATGTTAATCTCATTAAGTAATTATGGTTAACAGTATTTACATATTCTTCCAGCATACATTGAATTTGTCACTTAATGGACAGAAGTAAACTAGCGAGGTTTTAAATTTCCATTTTTTCAAGTGGTCTTAGTGCAGTTTAACATCATAAATGCTAGACTTTGTTGGTCAGTTTCCTTCCTGCAACAGCTCTTTTCACACCTTCCTTTAAAGGTGAACCAGTGAGGTCGTTGCCGGCGCTTCAGCGTAGTTTTACAGTACGGTACGGCCGACCGTGGCCTTCGTAGTCACATCAACCCAGCTGGATGTAGGTAGTCACATAAACGCAGCAGGGACAGCTGAACACACAACACTGGACTCCAGCAGTTTGGTGTCCAGAGCAGTTTGAAAGGACACACGGATTCAGCGCCAAGCAGCCTCGCCTCAGTTCGCATGAGCCATCAAAGACTTTTTCCACTATGTGACAATCTGTGTGTGAAAAGATCTGACGTTAAGAGTATGACCTTTGCTGATCCTTATCAGAAGCATGTTTGTGTGGTACTAGCTCCGTACCTGCACCTTTGCATGCGTCTCGGTATCTTCGAGTGTTGTCGACACAGCAGGCCCATTGCTCTGTAGGTAGCGTACAAGTATGCAACTTTTAACAAGCAATTAAGCAACCTTTTTTTTTTTTTGAAAAGAAAAGGAGGCTCATAGGTTGCCCTTTAGTGCCCCTTAAAGTGTCCATCCATCCATTATCTGTACCCGCTTCATCCGTTTCCAGGGGGGTCTGTCGGAGCCTATCCCGACGCATATCAGGCGAAAGGCAGGGGTCCACCCTGGACAGGTTGCCAGTCTATCCAGGGCCACATACAAACAACCAATCACACTCACATTCACACCTAGGGAGAATTTAGGAAGATCAATTAACCTACTTTGCATGTTTTTGGACTGTGGGAGGAAGCCGGAGTACCCGGAGGAAACCCACGCAAGCACGGGGAGAACATGCAAACTCCACACAGAAAGACCCACCGGGCCGGGAATTGAACCGGGAACCTTCTTGCTGTGAGGCAACAGTGCTAACCACTAGGCCACCGTGCTGCCCCCCTTAAAGTGTCAGTAACGTAAATTATGCACAAGCCACTGAGCCCTGGAAGGGATGGTTGAGATAGAGCCATCATGTCCTTTATTTATTACAGTAAATCAGTAAATGGATGTTAAATCAATCTCACATGAAGTACAAATCGGATGCAGGCTGCACCGACTCCCGAGGGTAAATTTCTAAATGCTCATATTCCCGTTTCCAGCTAGTGTAACTGTGATTCAGTTGATCCTGTGCTTGTTGCTGTGCTGCAGTCACGTTCAACATCCGGCTCAACTGCGGGTTTAACTCAGAGTCTTGGGCTTGCAGGAGTTTTGAAGTGAGGTCTTGATAAGTTAGTCACATGCTGACCAACAGAGCAATTCATCCCTGTGTGTTTGTCCATCCCCATCGAGATACCCTTGTGTACGTGTGTTTGTTTTGTGCCCTCGGGCGTCTGTGTCCTCTGCAGGGTGTATTAGTGGGTGTGAGTTCCCTTTCCCTGTCTCCTCCCCTGGCGTCCCTTCTCCTCCTGATGAGTTGTGTGTGGTGTTTGTAGTGGAACTGGACAAGGGACCCTACGGACTGGGCATGGGACTCATTGACGGATTGGTAAGTTTATAAAAGAATAATATATTTAACGTTTTATGCCTCATTGTCTGCCTTGTTCCTGCTCTAGGATTGCTACTTCTGTTGGTAAATTTAGTTTGGCAAAGGTCGTTCAGCAAACTTCGGGGCTAGATATGTGTATATTCATACCATTAACATCAAATCTGTCATTTTATATTACTATACACCTTTCGCTCTGTTTTTTTGAAAAGATTATTGTATATGCTAGATGACAACACCAGGACAACCCCGTTAAACTGAGGGACGGGACGCTTTAAAGTCTGAGAGAAGCGAAAAATACTGCAGTTTTACTTATTTACATCACAGACCGTCATTACGCACTCAGCCAAACATGAATGGATAAAATAATCCCTGACTCTATTAATTAAGTTTCATAATTGTTGCAGCTAATCAATTAAAAGTCCGTTTGCAAACACCTTGGAGTCTTATTCTACTGTGAGAAAGGCTTTTCTCAAGCAGGAAACATACCAGACACTTGTCAATCTTCCTAGGAATAGACATAAAAGCATGTTTGTTCAAGGTCAGGTGTTCCCAAATACTCCAAAATCCTACAGAAAAATGACTGGGAAAAAAAGGGTGTCGCTATGACAGAGTCAAGTTCAGACCTCAGCTCGAGTCAACATCTGTCCAACATCTGTACAAGCCAGACAACTGCTCTCTAGCGCCGACTATGCTGCGCAGTTTTATTTTGCTGCTGCTTTAACTGAATTGTGCCGTTTCTACATGCTTGCGAACAATAACAAGCCCTCTTCCTCTGGCAGCATACCCCTCTTAATGCTCCGGGCATTTACATCCGGACTCTGATCCCCGACGGGCCGGCTGCTTCTGACGGCCGATTGAGGATCGGAGACCGCATTTTGGCTGTGAATGGGACCAGTCTGATAGGAGCAGACTACCAGAGGTACGGAGGGCGTTACAGCTGTGATGTTCATCTTCATAATAGCGGGCTAGGGGAGATACATGGTAGTTCTTGATGATACTCTTGACAGGTCAGGCAGACCCTTTGCTGTCAGCTTCTTAAGCCAATTGATTACTTTGGTTCAAGCTCAGAAAGTGATGTCCTATCACCATTACCCCGTCTTTGCTGAGCTTTGAGTAACCAGACTCTCGTTCTCTCTCCCACTTCCTCCCGTGATGCCACACACAGCGCGGTCGATCTGATTCGTCTGGGAGGGGGTCGACTGCGTTTCCTGGTAGCCAAGTCAGACCCAGAGGTCTCAGAGAAGATCAGTGCCTCCTCCTGCTGACCACTTCCACTAACCAGCTCAGACACGCACAAAACGCCACGCAGAAGGGGAAGATGGAAAGGGGTACGGATGTGTGATGTTGGAGAGGGTACACGAAATTATATGAACCGACCCCACGTGGGGAAAAAAACATGGAACGTGAAATCCAAAACAGCAAAGCCAGGCTTCCAAATGGGATTTGACCCTTCATAATTCCACTCTACGTGCTTCCCTCGTGTCCACTCCCACTGGATTTGTATAACAGACAGGATCTGAAACCAGCTACAACGTCAAAGGAATCCACACCGAGGAAAGTTAATCAGTGATGACGCTCCAACCAGCTTGTATGCAGTCTGACGTTGTCTAAAGCACAGTAGCTCTTCCCAAGTCCGCTCATGGAGCGTGGGTGGGTTATTTCACCCCTTTTAGAAACATTTCCAAAACATTTGAGTATTTCCAGATGTAAATAGCAGGGTGAACAATTACCAAGCTCTACGTCTACAGTTTTAAAGGTTTGCTGGACATCTCGCACAGTCTTTACTTTGACGTCTCTACTTTTAGAGTAGAACGTTTTCTAAACCCGTTTGTTAACAACTCCTAAAGCAGACACCACCGTTTACTCCTTAAATCCAACTTGAATGATGACTTTTCTATGGGGTAGTGAAAGAAAAAGACAAAAAGGAAACAAACTCCACATTTCCCATTTTAACATCCTCACTGGACTCCAACTTTGCTGACGAGGATGAATCCTCGTGATGTGGGACATCATTAGTTACCACATCCCCATGACATAATGCTTCACTCTAGTTTCAGATGATCCCGGGGAGTAACAACAGCAGTGTAAATAAGTGTTTGTAAATATTTACCTGTCAAAAGAGGGACTGATTTGGAAGAAACTCATTTGTTCTGGGTTTTTTTCCTGGAATTAAGTCAGAAACAATTGGAGGTCCCCGATAAAGCATACTCTGGAATGAGAAAAGTCTAGTTGTGGGTCAGATACTTTTTCTAAAATTATGTATTTATTTAAAGTTCTACAATTCGGGTTTTTGCAGTGAGTTATAGAGCTTTAGTTTCACCTGTTGCTTTAAACCATCATCAGCAGTTATGCAGACTGTATCCTCACAGTTGTCAGATATTTTATTTCTACCTTCAATGAAGTCCAAAGAATGTGAGTGGAGTTTTATAGCGTTAAATATATATATATATATATATATATATATATATATATATATATTTAACTTAAACCAGCCAGCAACTTTGGACAAAACTTCTCAGTTTCTCAGGATAGGGCCCTAATCTTAATCGAGGAAGATACACTGCAAGCTGTAATAACAGATGGTTTTGTTACTGAAAAAAAGAAAATCTGACAAGTTATCAGCATAATCAGTTTGAGATGGTGGCAGATGTCGCCTTCCATCATAAAACAAACCATCCAGATCAAGTGAGTGGAGCCATATCATAAAAACCAAACCTGCCAAAAAGAGTTGAGTGAAGGTCTTTGCTTGTCCTTCCAAATAATTATTAGAGTCCACTCCCATTGTGTTTAACATACATCCGCACTCACCTCTCAAGGAGATAACATTGTTGACTACCTGGCCACAGTTACACACACACACACACACACACACACCTCTCATGGTTTTCTGAGAAGTTAACAGTCTTTTTAATAACTAAGTCCAGTTATCAAATCTATAAGCACAAAAGTTACATTTGCTTTCTACGGGTAGAGTCAGAAAAATCAGTGTGGCCAATACAATCCTGCCTTCATAGCTGACCCCAACGCTGTAAGAGTCTGAGAAGTTTTGAAATGCCACCTTTTTTGAATCCGGGTCCACTGCAGTGCAACAACAGCTACGATTCCTCCACAGCTGCCTGCAGAAACAGCAACAATGCTTCGTTGCTGTGACAGGAGTTATTAATATGCCAGTTATTCATTCAAGTATGTAAATTGTTTGTCGAGTCTGTTAAAGAGAGGAAACTTGAGGAAATGGAGCACAGCAATAGAGCTCCTCTCGTGAAGTCAGAGGCTCTGCTGTAAATGGCGCAGAGAAAATCTACTCAATCCTTGAAGGTGGAACCAACAAATATTTGCCAATTTTACTTTAACTGACTTAAAGCGAGAATAAATGAGTGCTTCCCTGTTACTTCCCTGTTAACTTGATTAAAAACGCAGATTTTGAGTCTGGTTGTTTCTTTGCAGTAAAATCTCCCTTTGTGTTAAGTTTGTATGACTCTTCTCATGCATGTCTGCTCTGGACATCGTTTACACTGTTCGCAATAATGGTACTTAATAAAGATTGTTTTTGGAAACGTGCTTTTCCCTGAAATTAAACCAAATTCAAATCATGTTTAAATGCCGTTACCAGCTTTTTAACACAAGAGAAGACGATGTTACATTTATGTCAATGATGAATTTTAATTTGTGCTACACATTTTAACAAATCACAAAAACAGGAACATT
Source organism: Xenentodon cancila (assembly GCA_014839995.1). Lineage (NCBI taxonomy): Eukaryota > Metazoa > Chordata > Actinopteri > Beloniformes > Belonidae > Xenentodon > Xenentodon cancila. The sequence goes on along the minus strand of CM026198.1, from coordinate 15,300,213 downwards.
TAAAAATACATATACGTCTCTATTTCCAGAATGTTTACGTATTTATGACAGCTGTTTGTTTTTTTGTTTGTGTTTTTGTTGTTTTTTGTTTGTCTTTTTTACATATAGCAAAATATTTTTTTTTCAAAATAAGACAAAAAAATACCTTCTAAATAGCTTTGTCATTTAGCAGATAGAGCAGCATACAATCATGATGCTTTTTTTTTTTTTTTTCCTTTCTAATAATGTGCAAGAACAATCACTGAAGATTTGTGCCTGATTATCAGCTAAAAACGAAGCCTGAGTGAGAACATTCAGAAATGCTAAAGGCAGAATGAGGATAAGAGGACAGAGCGGGGGAGAAAGTGCTAAAGGAGATCTAATCCAGGCGGGCTCTGTGGCAGGATCTGCCGACAGATTTGACGCCTCTGAGGAGGAACCGCAGATATGGAGACTAGCAGCAGACTGGAAAATAAAAATAAAAAAGGAAGGAAACGTGAAAGCAAAACAGTGGTAAGATAAGAGCAGAGAACATGATTGAAGTACCATAGAGAATGAAAGCAGATGAGAGCAGAGTTGAAGTCGTGGTCATAAGTTGGTCCCGCTCTTCCATTGATAAAACTGATACAAGTCTACTGATGCAGCATAACTGTCACCTTGTAGTGTCGCTGATCGTGTGCTGTTAAAGCGCTATGTTATTCTAAAACTGTAAAACTGTCTAAAGGTCAAAATAAAATGACAAAAAAAAAAAAAAAGTAGAAATATTTAAGGCTTTAAGGATTATTATAATGCTGCTTTCCTGCGCTTAAACAAACTGTCCACACAGGCTGTTTCAACTCGTCTTACACCACTACTGAAACAAGAAAACAAATGAGAACAATCAGTTTGTCTACATTAGGTTAGCTCCACTTCAGTCAACTCTACGTAGTTGCCTCTTTTTGACCTTCTCTGTTGTCCTTTTGCTCAGATGGGCCTGAATCTGTGGAGCTTCACAGTGGAAAACTGCCAACTTCTGGTCTGCCGTTCCTGGATTTCCTAATATCTTAGTTTAAAAAAAAAACAAAAAAACAACAATAACAATAATAATAATAATAATATGGTTTTCTTTTTGTGCTTTACAGAGAAGGCAAAAGATGTCTTAACATTCAGGTCTTGGAATTGATATCAACGTCTTGTCTTTTCTGAGATAAGATGTTTTATTTCTTTTGTCTCTTTTTACCATCCAAGAATATGTTTTAAGAAAAATACAATCGTATTCCTAACAGTCGCCCAGGCCTCATACGCCTGGCTGGTATTGCGCTGCCACCTCCTCTCAGCTTTTCTTTCCATGACTCTTATAACGAGCAGTTATCACAGCTTCCACAGGCCTCTGAGCGCATATTCCTACTAAGTCAGGAAGAGACTCTAATCCAACTAGGAGTTAAGGTCTTCGGCCTGAAAGTGACTCATCCATCAACAAAAGGCCGCATCTGACATTTAACCAACAGTTGCGTGTAAAATGTTGGTCAAAAATTTGAATAATGCATAATAATTTGAAGTTTTATTTAAATAGACTGCATGAGGAAAATGGCTGAAGCCAATTGACTATTTTTTCTCTTTTAAATTAAGACCTTGCTTAAAGATTTCCTTTTGTTTGAGCCAATACACATTTCTTGACAATTTAATTCCCTTCGGAGAGCTAGCCTGGTTTTTTTATTTATTTATTTGGACCAGGTCGGCCACAGTCATTCAGGTTTGTGTAAATGAGAGCGCCGAGGGTACAACAGAGAGGCTTGTCCATTGGATACCTAGCAAGAGGTCCTTGAATTTATTGCCTTGGGTCGTGGGTTTGTGAAGTCATGGCAACAATGACGGGCTGCTGGGCAGGTATGACTTGATGCTGAGCAGGCTCGGTCCCTCCCTCATCTTCCATCTTCGGCCGCTTGGACTGGGGCTCGCCTGTTTGCTCAGATGAAGCGTCTGCATTGGGCTGTCTGCTCACCAGGACCGGAGGAGAGCTGGAGGCCTGGGCGGCCAGGATCTGCAGAGGACTATTCATGCCTTGGAAGGAAACAAAATGAAATGTTAATCGTGTTATGGAAGCGGTTATCTTGGAAGCGGTTGTTTTGAACTCTTGGAAATAAAATGTGTTTTTAAATTCTCCGAGTCAAAAGGTGGCCTTCGGGAACAAAGAGAGGAAGGGGACAGTTTTATAACCTGACACGCAAGATGTTTGTTACACAGCAGCATCAAGGAAGTCCTCATTAAAGTTAAATGGAAAAAAGCAGAAGCAAACAGGGGGGTCTAGACCAGAAATGTTCTATAAACGTGCACTCTGCAGATGGAAAGTGTTACACAGAGGGAGTTAAAAGAATATAAACACTCAAATTGTTTTCCTTAGTAAAGACGGGGATTTAAAAATACACATCTTACCAGATGCCAGGCTGGTTGAGATGGAAACTGCAGCAGTGGTGTGTTTGCCGTTCTGGGTAACAGGGCGAACAGGAAGTTGGTGCAAACCTGGGGTCAGGTGACGCCCTTCAACGCCCTGCACTGCACTGTCAACAGTCTGGATCACACGCTCTCTGCTCAGCTGGGCGTCTGAGGAGATCATTCAAACATAGAAATGATGAGTCTGCAAACTTCCCCAGATACGGATCGCTCCTCAGAAAACCTGGATGTATAATGCACATTCATGTGGACGCCAAATGTACTACATTACAAATGAAGCAGTGATTTATATACACACACGTGTCATTTTCTCTTCAGTTTTAACACAATATTTGTCTAAAATCTGTAACAATCTGGAAATAAACACTGACGAGGCCAGTTCTATCAGCAAATACGGATTTTGACCTTTCAAGCCTGGAGCGAGTTACAGATGCACGTTAAAAACACACAAATTAATGTTTTTTGTTTGTTTGTTTGTTTGTTTTTTAAACGTACTAATAAACATCAGGAGAAATTTGAAATAAAATTCAAATATTTGAGATGTATATTTGCCAGTTATTTTTCTAGTTTTATCTGAAGCTAAGAAAACAGAAGTTATTAGATACCTTAGGTCAGTAGGATCAAATTATAACTCACAATCCTGATGTTGCACATTGTGATACTTGACTTTCAATAACATCATGCAGAAAAGAGCTGGTGGTCTAAAAGCGGTAGTTCTTATTAGAACCAGCAGAGGGAGCTCCCGCTCCCTGTTCACACCTGCAGCAGCGTCTCCTAAAAGCAGACTACATCACACCCTGCACCAAAAATGGAGTCGACACGGTTCTGTGGTGGAAATTCACACATCCCAACTCTCTTGGCTTATTCCAAATTCCAATTTTTCTTTCTAAAACTATACCTGAGAGCAAATGGAAATTCACTTTTGATGTTCTAATTTTAATAGTGAATTCAATTGTGTGTTTATAATAACAAAATAGTTACTAAATTTAATATGTTATACTTCGTCCAAAAGCCTTAAATTGAAGCGTTGTATGTTATTTAACAGAACCATTTCTACAAGTACAAGATATGTGAACACATTTGTATTATATTTCAATATTATACCGATTATAGATCCTTAACTTATTTTGGGGGGGGGGGGGGGACAGACACAATAATAAACCAGATTTTCACTTTGAAATATACATAATGACCTCAGATTTTACACATTTACAAAGCAGAAACTATACAACAGCAGGTAAATACAATAAGCCCACACAAATATAAACAGCTATTGAGAAGGAGGCGAGTGTATTTATGTATCGTGCTACAAAGGGCTTCACGATAAAAGGGAGAAGAAAAAAAAAACACCACACAATCTAAAACAGGCTGCCACAGCTGTACCTCTGACGTCACTGTTGCCCTCGACTCCTCCAGCAGCGAGGGCGCTGTACCCATTTGTGGGGTTGGAAGGCAGAGGGGCACTGGTAACCACCCGCACCATGGTGACAGAGGACTGAGGGGCGTTCTGAAGCACATGGATGGGCTGGACTTGGCCGATGCCGCCTGGAACTAAAGCGAGGGTTTTCCCGGGGCCCGAGTTCAGGACTGTTGGATGAGGAGGGGCAGCCATGATGACAGGCTGAGCACTGACCGGAGAGCCTATTCAGGGAGACACACCAGAACAACTTCACCTTTTTGATACAGTTTTATAGGTTTGACACTTTCATGTTTTGTTGGAGGTTTTTTTTAAATTTTTTTATGGTTTTGCGGTCTTATACTTGTGCTTCCCTAAATGCTCACCTGGGGCACTCTGAGAATACCTATACTCTGGCACAGATGCCAGTTTGTTAGCCAGCTGTTCGTGATGGTCGTGAGGGATAGGAGAGCCCTCCCTGCTCAGACATTCAGGCGTCTGCAGGCCGCTGGACGTTGGAGAAAGAAGTCCCTGGTGGGTGGGGGATGCAGGAGCACTTCTGGATAACAGAAACATTCAAAAAAGAAAACAGAATGAGTCCTCAGAATGAGACTCCTAACGCGTAGACTTTTCCATCCGTGATGCCTTCTGCTGAATCGAGTTACCTCAACACTTACTTTGTTCTGTCCAATCAAATGAGAGCAGGAAGTAAAACCAGAGACAGGGTGGGAAAGGGTTAAGCACGCCAACGTGTCTGTGTGCATGTGTGTAAGCCACAGAGGGTCATGGGCGACCAAATTAAGGTCATACCTTGAAGACAGAGGCCCAAACGGCGTCCTGAAGCAAGCCACCCCTCTCTGCCGTCTTTTCCTGAAGGCCTGCTCCACCAACTTGGCTTCAGAGGCCGAATCCAGACGCCAGAAACTTCCTTTCCCAGGCTCGTCCTGGGAGCGCGGCACTTTCAGAAAGTAGCGGTTGAGAGACAGATTGTGTCTTATTGAATTCTACGGACAAGAGAATAAATCACAAAACATTGTTATTTAAGATGGATGTCATGTTATGAAAGAGAAGTAGAGGCGTCAACAGTTTATATTGAACACACCGAAAAGAATTTACTGTGGAAGAAGATGAGCAACTCATCCTATTTACAACACAGAAGACATGAGCTCCTTTCAGGATAAGAAAAGGACCTACGTACCTGCCAGCCCTTGTCTGCAGTGCGATAGTAGGGGTAGTGTTTAGTGATGTGGGCATAGATGCCGCTGAGGGTCAGCTGCTTGTCTGGGGCCGAGGAGATGGCCTGAACGATCAACTGTGCATAGGAATAAGGAGGCTTTGACTCATCCTGCAGAAAACACACACAAACAATTATAAATATCCACATCCTTATCCTCAACAAGTAACAGGGTTTACCGTTTTAACTCAGTTGGCAGTTTCTTGAACCGTGTTGCCTCCGAGTTGTTACCTTGGGGCTGTCTCCTCCTGCCGACTCCCCTCGCTGCTCGCCGCCTCCACCTCTGTGCTCGGCCAGACTTCGCCTCTGTTCAGAAACAGCCTTGGCTGCATATTCAGCTGCTAACTGGAGGTCAGAGGTCACATTGCGTCCATAGCGATACCCTGATGACCCTGCCCCTCGTGGACTGGCTGGACAGGAGTTAGGAACACTGGGCAAGAGGGAAAAAAAAAAAAAAAGGGTTAGTATTAGAGCTTTAAAGTTATGATTTGAGGTCACTGTGGGAAACGGTGACGCTGCAGGGGTAATTCACCAGCTCCCGGCCCTGCACAAATGACCTGTTGTGTCTTTTCTGATGACAGTTTCTATCAAAACCGCACACAGACTCATACAAACGGTCTTCCCTCTCAGTTATGACATATGAAAAACTGTACGCGTTTGAAGACTTGTGTGTGTACATCTACACAGACACCTCCCGCCTGCGCTCCCCTACTTTAAACGTACTTTTCTGAGTGATCTTTTTCTGCCTCTGGCTCACTTTGAAATCGTCTTGCAATTTGTCAGATGACATGCGTTCACATTGTAAGTGTAAATAATAAATATGCCAATTTAGATGGAAATTTACATGAAGAGTTGTTCTTGTTGCAAGGTGCAATATTCTGTCTTGTTCATTTCTTTATCATAAAACCATGTTGCTAAAATATAAATTACAGATTTCTTTTTTTTGTTCTTGTCTAATCGGCTTTTTATCAGACCAACTTTATCTGCAAAGCAGGAAAACAACATTGTATTGTTGTATTGTAATTATTAATTTATATATCACAATTTTCAGCATCATTACAATTTTCAACTGATATAACACGTGTATTTTTGATTTCAGTATATTTCAGTATTAACACTTCAGATTACATTTTTTTGTGTTAGTTTATATCAGGCATTAAAGGGTTAAGTTACCTTGGTCTGTTTGTAGAGACCCTATCCACACTATCACTTTAGTGGAATAACTTTTTTGACTTGTCAGAGGTTTAAAATAGCAATTTACTCTGATCTAGGTGGATTCCTAACATTAAGTGCTAACATTATTTCTTATTTTGCTGTAAACACACATTCTGCTCCAACTTGAAAACTGCTTTGTTTCTCATCATTTTGGTCCCTTGTGAAAGTTTGCACACCTTACCACCTAGGGTTTGTTTTATGTGCATTATAACTTCTAAAATGGATTAACCTGAAAATGATAAACAGACACTTCCAAACAACGATAAAACAGTTTACAATCCAAATAAGTCATTTCACATACATGCAGACATGTGACAAAAACACAACCCCTAAACTAAGGAAAACACTATTTCATGACTGATAAAACAACTGACTACAATGAATGTAAAGTATAAAGGTGTAAAGACACCAAAGGTAAGACCCGTTATAAGAATTCACCAAAAATATACAAAAACAAGTCAAAACCAACATACATATTCTCCTTCCATGACAACATGACCACTATAACTTAAAGTAATCCCATATTATCAAAACACAAAAGTACTTCCAAAGCATGGATCAATGAGAATAAATACTTGGGATTATGTCAATAATTAACTAGATTATATCTGTTGTTGTAGAGACGGCGCACAGGGAAAAACCAGCAACTTATTATACAACCCACACCTGCTTCTGTTAGTAAAGTAAACACGGTTTTCCGCAGAGAGTCCGCAAGCTTTGATTTCCCTCTGGCAACAGAGCCACAGATACACTGAACAAGACTCAGAGGAAGAGAGAGAATACGCCGTGTTTATAGTTTTCTGTCGGGGAAACCAGGCTGCAGGCTCTGATTTCATAGCGGCTCAGTAAGTTTACAGAAAAAAAAAAAATACTGAGAATAAACAGAAATGTCTGCTTTTGTTAAGGGGCATCTTAAAAATAAAGAGACAAAAACCTAATTCAAAGGGATCTGGACCTCTACAGGGTAACAAAGGGCAATCTTGGCTTTTTCTTGCAAACAACCATTTCACTCCCTCTGCATGTGCACACGGCCCTGCAGTTTAAGTGTGCATGCTGGCAGAGGAGGAAGAACGTTATTTTCAACAGTTCGGTTCAGTTGCCAGACAGGAAAAGTGACTCTCGCCACCCTGTGAGGAGACAACATTGTTGTTTTAACTAAAAGCATGTACTTTTGCACAGTACTCTCTTTCTATGTACTGTATACATGTGCTGGTGAGGAGGCTGGGTACGACTGTCTGTCCGAAAAAGGCCACAGTGAAACTGGTTACAGAGAGGCATGTGCAAGCGCCTTTACTATGCATCTGCTATGTGTCCACGTGCGAGGGGAGATGGGAGGGCTGTGGTGGTGGGGGCTGTGAAAAAGAAACCAAGAATGGACGGAAAAATGGCCTACAGGCAAAACAATCTGCCCAAGAGCCAATCACACACCCCGAAGCTGCAGCCATCCCATATAAGGCATGTGCACACACAGGCCGACACTGGTGGGGACGCGTGTTGTAAAGACGGCCACCCGTCACCAGAGGGCACACATAGCAGCACCAAACAGTCGGGCATGCTGCAAACATTTATAGAGCTGCGCTCTTCCAACATGTGCTCACAGCTCATGAGACTGCAGCTTTCCACCTTGTGCACATAAAACTACAGCATGGCTTTCATTTCACAGCTTCATCTGAACAAAACCAAAGAAAAGTTAACTTGCAGAATAGCGAACATGTCATGCAGAAGTACTATTAGGTTATAAAAAAGGATCTGACACTTGAGGCGAAAATGATTATTCCTAAAATAAACTAGAAGGATCCTTTAATTTATTAATGTTTAATGTTTTTCTCATGTCATGAGTGTTTGTGTCTTTTCCTCAATTACATCCGCCTTCATACGTGAACTTACAGAGTATTAGAGAGAATATTTTGAGCCGACATCCATATTACGCCCAATATCTAAATATCTAGATTGGGAACTGGATCTATGACTTATGACACGGATCCATTGCTTGCTGCGTCACGCAGTAGCTGCAACACAGCTGCAGTTTTAGGAAAACTACACAAGCTTCTTGAAATAATTTTTTTTTTTTTTTTTTTTGCATTAACTTGCCAAAACATGTGATCTGATCATATATAATCACCATATTAGACAAACACAGCGTGCTTAAGCTGGCAAGTGTCACAAAAGGCATTTATATTTCTCGGGAATTTACTGAACACATTTTTCTCCAGCACTGTGAATGTATAGTGGGTGTCTTAAAACAAATAATTAAAAAAGAAATTCATACCAAAGGGTTAACATTTCTTTTCATGACACTGGGCTATATTAAAAAAAGAAAGTCGCTCCTAAAACAAGTTAGAAAGTAGAAGATGGATATTGGCCGATATGCAAAGCCCTGGTTTGGACTTTGGAATAAGGTAAAGCTGCGCTACAGATGACAAACAAATTATTTATTATTATAAATAAAAGTACAATCTTAACTTTGATACTTGTTTTATGCTAAAATAAAGTGCAATGTTATGATAAGTATGACGGTAAGTAATTGTATTCAACGTGTGGATGATCTCAAGCTTTTTAACTGTAAATAAGCACTTTGAGCGCCCCAACACGCCACCGCATTTTCAACTCATCATGTGGGATGTTGCAGGAAAATAACACTACTCGTCTTAGCAACATTTTAGCAAGTGATTTAAGGAAACCACACTTCTGTGCATCTCGCAGAGTCACATTTCTGTCTCTGTTGCAGATGCTGAAGAAAAAAAAAACAAAAAAAAAAAAACGTAGCTGTTCTGGTACCTTTAGTTGCTATGGACTACGGGCAAACTTTACAGAGGAAAGAGAGGACAGCAGTTTGCACAGTGTTGCAAAGCAGAACCACTTCCAGATGAAAACTGATTTTTATAACACTGGCATTAACTAGCAATTTGAATTAGTCCAAGTTGATTGATCATACTGCCATAGAACAGAGACTGAAAAGGTAAGATTGGTGCACCACTAATTATTAGAGGCTTTCTTTGCCTCTATATATCCAATAAAACAAAATAAAGCATGAGAAAAGAGCAAAACAAACAACAATACTAAAAAAAGTTCAATAATTGATCAAAAATAGAAAAAACATAAAAAATTATAATGCCAGAAAAATAATAATTTGTTCTTTGATTTCAGTGTTATCTTTGTTTATCTCAGAGAGGAACAAGAATTCAAGGAAAAAAAAATTAGACAATCTTTAAACCCACATTTTTACATTAATCGTAATTTTAAGACAGTTGTCATTATTCTGTTAACAAAATTGCCAAATACAATTCACTTTTGCAAAAGAAAAAGGAGGGGAAAAAAAAGCCTTAAAAAAAGTATTTTTTAAATGTTGCGGGTTACCTGATGGTGCCAGTGGGCGATGGCAGCGGCGAGCCAAATGCCCTGATGTGCTCTTCATGCTGCTGCGGGGTGGGAATGCTGATTTTAAGAGGAGAGATGTGGGGCAGAAGTGGGCGAGGGGGAGGAGAGGGCTGCTCCACTTCTCTGTGCTCTTCAACATCCAGGAGCGACATAAACTGGATCTTGATTACGGTACTGGGAAAACGAAACACGCACCTAGAAAGCAGGACAGCAGGCAGAAGCAGTTTCGTTAGTTCAACCTCTCATCCATAATGACCGGCAGTTAAAGAGTAGCAGATTATTGCAAAGTAACTTTTCTGGGGTTTTTGATCACATTGTACGATCTTCTGTAGACAAGACAGTCAACAGAGGCGTAGAAATACAGAGGAGCACTTCTACAGGTATCCCTAATCCTAAACGGCTTGGTAAATTATGACAACTAAACAAACTCCCTCTGCTGACAAGGATGACTGAAGCCAAAAACAGCTGTAAATAGATCTAATGTCGAGATTTAGTTTGTGAGCTCAAGAATTCATGAATAAATCTCATCAACATAAATAAACATCAAACTTCAGTTTCTTGTTTGTGAAATAAATCTGTCACACGCAAAAAAAAAACAAAAAAACTAACTAAAAGTATACGTAGTAAACCACAGAGAATACACTATATGGACAAAAGTATTGGCTTATCTGCCTGGACTCGCATATGAATTTAGGTGACATCCCATTCCTAATCCATAGGGTTCAATATGACGTCAGTCCACCCTTTGCAGCTGTAACAGCTTCAACTATTCTTGGAAGGCTGTCCACAAGGTTTAGGAGTGTTTATGGGAATCTTCGACCATTCTACCAGAACCACATTTGTGAGGTCACACTGATGTTGGACCGAAGTCCTGGTTCTCAGTCTCCACTCTAATTCATCCCAAAGGTGTTCTATCAGGTTGAGGTCAGGACTCTGTGCAGGCCAGTCAGGTTCATCCACACCAGACTCTGTCATCCAGGTCTTTATGGACCTGCTTTGTGCACTAGTGCATAGTCATGTTGGAAGAGGAAGCGGCCAGCTCCAAACTGTTCCCACAAACTTGGGAACATGGAATTGTCCAAAATGTCTCGGTATGCTGAAGCATTCAGAGTTCCTTTCACTGGAACTGAGGGGCCAAGCCCAGCTCCTGAAAAACAACCCCACACCATAATCCCCCTTCCACCAAACTTTACACTTGGCACAATGAAGTCAAGTACCGTTGTCCTGGCAACTGCCAAACCCAGGCTTGTTTATCAGATTGCCAGATGGAGAAGTTTACGAGGCCTAACACTTTGTGGCTGAGTTGCTGTTGTTCCCAAAAACTTCCATGTTCTTATAATACAGCTGCTGTTGTCTGTGGAATATTTAGGAGCAAGGAAATTTCATGACTGGATTGTTACACAGGTTCCTATCACAGTTCCACGACCTCCTGAGAGCAACCCATTCTTTCATAAATTGTTCAAAAAAAAAACAAACAAACAAAAAAACAGCCTGCATGCTGAGGTGCTTGATTTTATACATCTGTGGCCATGGATGTGATTGGAACACCCGATTCTGTTTATTTGGATATGTGAGCAAATACTTTTAGCAATGTAGTGTATATACACTTTCTGTGCAACTGCAAGGTTTTGTTTATACTAAAAATATTATGTAGGAAATTTCTGAGAACTCCCCTCTTTAAAATAAACAAAAACAAAACAAAAAAAAACTTGACTTGAATTTTCTTTCTATTCTTCTTTTGGCAGGTTTGTACAAATGTGTTGATAAAAGCAGGGATCAGTCAAATGGGCAAGTTAGTTCAAGTATAAACAAATGTCTTGAAAATAATCACATACATGAGGGATTTAGTCAATGTTTGAAAACAGAACCTTAAAGGCTGACTAAAACAGTTGTCTTTTTCTGAAGGAAATTCAAGCTGCAGAGTTGCATATGTATTTCCAATCACTGTGACTAACATACACTACCTTCCCAGAATTGTGTATTTTAAAATAAATCTAAAAACTAATTCTTAGCTGTATCAAACAATGGTCCAAGAGCTGAGTTTGATGAAGAAAATACTGTAGCCATCGACCCAGTATTGGATCAGTGAACAGACCAGTTAAAACGGTTTCTGTTTGTAGAAAGACACCATAAACAAAAAAGGTCCATGCAAGAAGAGCATGGGTAGGGAAGGAAAGTGGCCTGTGTACTCTCTGCAGCGCTGCACACCCAAGAAGGGAGAGACAGAGACACAACCATTTTAGCTTCTTTCATTCGTCAGCTTCAGTTAAATGCCAAAGTAGGAAAGAAAAAGCTGTTGTTGTGTGTAAACACCTCAAGAGATAACCTAAGAAGCCTTAGATAAGATGAACATAAATAAGAGTATGGTAGTCTGATCTGATCAAAAATAAGAATGTTTGCAAACACAGTATCACCTGAAAAACACTGACACATCAGTGTACAGGCCAATTTATGCCTTGAGAAGGTTGGCAAAAAGCAGAAAATAAAAACATCTATTCAGGCCTCCCAGACAACTGTGAGTAGGAGGAGGAAGAATATATATATATATAAAGGATAACTGATCCACAGCACTACTTCACTGGTAGTGCACCGAGCAAGTGGAATCTGCATATTCACTCTTTAAAAAAAAGTCTATTACTTAAGACATGTCCTGTGAGCTCCACTGGGATCCCGTGGACCAGTGGAGAGAGCCGTGTCCACGCTGCCCTTTCAACAGAGTTGTATTGATGACATGAAACAATGTAGTTTTAACTAGATGGATCATGTCAACAAATCTACTGGCTATAGCATTCTAATCGGTGCATTAAGCAGCAGATGAATGCTGATCTACACATATTAGAGCTATCCATCTATCTATTGCACACTTTTTTCTTTCTGGATGAAACTACATCTCTCTCATATATATATATATATATATATATATATATATATATATATATATATATATATATATATATATATACATATATACATATATATATACATATATACATATATATATATATATATATATATATATATATACATATATACATACACACACACACACACACACACATATACATACACATACACACACAAGACAAAAATGACAAATTGTGCTTTTAAAAAAAAAAATCACACAGAGAGGGAGAGAAAAAGAGAGTGAGAGATTTGAATTATGTGTCACTTTAAATCAGCCTGTCACAAATACTTGGGATAAAACATGACCCCATCCTGCCTGGTCAGGAGCTACTTAAGAACTGCAATTGGACGTGTTTAACATATATAAAAGTACAATTTCCTTTTTACAATTTTCATTTCTGCCCACCCACTTAGACTTGTAAATGTATTATGCATTCAAGTGTGCTATGCGTCATTGTTTTTGTCTTCGTGGCAGGGTGCTAAAAAGATGCAGTCGAAATAAATGGACAGGGAAAAGAGGGCTATATAGAATTTATTCAATATGTCGATTTGGTTTCACATGTTTTTTTTTTTTTTTAAATAAACATAAGCTAAGTGCTGTGTTACATACAGGTCAGATTCTCTGCTAAGAATACACTGCTGCGGAGCCCACATGCAAACATGGCTGTAGTGGATAGTCTTGTGTTTACTCCATGTGCGCCTCCACAAGAAAAGTTGTTCCAGCACTTCCTGTCCAATTCCTGACACACCCCCAAACAGTCCCAACAGCCAATCACACGGCACCCCCCCCTCCTCCCCAATCACCAACTATACACACACGCACGCGCCCGCGCGCTCAGCTCCACTCCACCCTGTGATTTATTAACGCATACAAACACAAAGTCAAACGTTTCGGCTCTCCTCCTTCCATCCTTTAGTTATGTATTCTAGATAATGATCAATGAAAATATTTAAACAAGGTAAAGTGTAACAAGTATAACTACTGCAACTCATTTTAACAGCGCGTGAATTCGCGTTCACACGAAAGTGGCACTTCAAAGAACACTTAAAACCAAACTTATACCGTCTCTTTCCACAGAAGACACGTGAGAGGAGGTGTCGGAGGGCGCGTTTGTTTACATGGATGTTTACGTGACTGTGACACGTTGACTTAGAGCCGCCGAGCCAACAGCCCCGAAAACCGTTGACATGTGGAAACGGTTCGGTAAATGTCGATGATTTCAACAAGTTACCTCGACAAAAAAAAAAACCCACAACAAACACTTCTGTGGGGCAGGCCAGCCACCATCATAAATTTCGAAAACTAAAAAAAAAAACAGCCCCGACTCGCAGGGTAGGCCAAATAAAACTAAAGCTAAGTCTGCTAAGAGCTAATACTGGCTATGCTGATTCACTAGTCTTGTGTGGTGAAAATATTTAAGGATGAGACACGCGATTGATAATATTAAAAATGATTTGAACTTAGTTTGAGGCAGCAAAGTTAATTATGCAGTAAAAAAGAAGCTGTTGTATTAAGTTTTTAACCAAATCCAGTCACCGTTAACTACTCTGGTGAGGTGTCATGACAAACTTTGTCACCCCCTTCACCGAGGGAGTAAATATGGAGGCCGTGTGATGGTAAATAATGTTCCTCTGTTTAAAAAAAAGGTGTCCAGAACGCCAGTGCGCCGTAATTAACTCCTTGTAATCAAATAATAATAGTTTAATAGTGAAGTTGTCGCAACTCTAATTGTATCAGCTATGTTTCATACAGTAAATCTTGTGCTTACAACGAGGGGTAACAGGCTAAGATAGGAGACAGATTCTGTCATCGCAGCTTTTTCTCAATGGAGTGCATTTATTTGTAGGTTATAACACATAAAACTCATATTAAGTTTGGGGAGACCTTCAACGTTCAACCGTGTACCAAAAAGACGGAGTGTGGTGGCTGTGTTAGCTCCCCGTACTCACTCTCTGGGCAGCGGCAGCGGCGGCGCACCTCTCCGCTGGAACACTCCGTCTACGAACACGCCGTTCTTGCCCAGGCACCGCAGAGAGAAACCGCCCGCTTCATCGTAGGTAATTTGTAGGTGTCGTCGTGAAATGAAGCTCGAGTGACCCATGTTGATGTCCACCGAGCCGTGAGACGAGTTCCGGCCTATGGTGACCGTCCTCTGGCGCATGACAAACTCAAAGTCCCGGCCCTCGAGCCTCGCCAGGGCCTGCGGAGGAGTAGCTGCAAGCCGTGCAGGAAAGAGACGGGCATCGTTACGGGCTCCCACCACGGGAGGACCCAAGAGGGCCAGCGAGGGCTGGTGATAGGCGTGAGAGGTCACCGCAACCCGCACGGGGCTGCACGGCGCCGATTGTAAAGCTAGCAGAGCTCGAGCTCCGGTATCGTCCCTGTAGTCTGCCATCTTCTTTTGAAGGGTCAACACACTCACACGCACACACACTTTACTTCTCAGACACAGAGTTGGACGTGAGAGTTTTCGGTCACGGTACTTGCTTGCTCCGTGGCTGACGGAACAACATGGAGTCCGACGGGGTCATTAAAAGACCCGGAACAGAGCCTGCGGGAGCCGGACTGGTGCTGCGTTCAGGGCCCCGTTGGAATGAAGTGGGGCCCATTAGAAGCAAGTACGGACATTATCATAAAGCAGCTTGTTACACTTGTTTTCATGGCGCCTTATTGTCTCTGGGAATTTGCCTCGCGTCGTGTTTTGTTTAGAACCAACGTAAACGCCTACAAACCGCCTAAAGGTATAAATCTACAATAATTTATTTTGACATGCTGTTTTCAAATATTTTCTGTTGGTGCACTTGACTATGCCTTGGGACGGCGTATGAAAATTTGCTTTTTCTATGACTGTAACAATATGTGTACTACACACACACACACATATATATGTGTGTGTGTGTAGTGTGTTTAAAATGTTGCATCATAAGACAAAGGCAAGATTCTTGTAATGTGACAATTGTAACATCAGTTTCACTTTTATCAAATACCTATTTGACCGCATATTGAGGATTCCTATAAATCCTATAAAACCATTTTATATAACTGTCTCCTCCAATTCAGGTTCATGGGGGGGCTGTAGCTTATCTCACATGGTATCCAGGCATCCATGAAGAATTCCATCCATCCATTATCTCTACCTGCTTCTTTCTATTCAGTCACTCAGTTTTACTGCAGCATAAAAAATAAAAAAATCACAAATACTCAGTCCTATGGGCAAATTAGAATCATCTTATAGCCTAACATCTGTGTTTTTGTGGGAGGATGATGGTGTATTTGCAGAAAACCAATGCAGCTGTGGAGAGAAAGTGCAAACAAACCTTTAAGGTCTGAAACAAGAGTTAACCACCATGCTGCCTCAGGTAAAAGTCAGTTTTTAATGTTAGAAATGCTCCCTTTTATGTTGTCTAAGTGTGTGTGTATGTGAGAGAGATGTTGTCTCCTTTGTTTCTGCATAGCCTTGTTTCCAACCAAACTATACGGTAAAACATGTCTTTTCAGTTTGTTGAAATAAAATGTACAATATTTATAATTTATTGCTACAGAATATTTCAAATGAATAATTCTGCACACAATATATTACAATATTCAGTATTCAGATATATAAACACGCAGAAAGCAACAACAATAAAAAGGAAATATAATAAAATTAGAAAGTCCAAAGGTAGTGGAGTATAAAGAGTTAAGCTCTTGAGTTAACATTTAATAATTTACAGTGCAGCACAGTGTGTTGTGGTTAAGACAATCGCTATCTATCCCTGTAAGGCACCTCATCCGTCATTCAGTCATTTTACAGCAGGAGTGAAATGTGCAGGATACCTGTCACTCTCCCAAACAAAAGCAGAGAACGCTGCTGTGTTTTGCATAGCACAGATTCATGGCACCATCTCTTCCCTGAACACCACATCTGGGCCTCTGGGTAGGTCAGCTGCAGTTCACACGTTATCACATCAGGAAGTGGAGTTTTAGTTTTGAGGGATACTGCCAGTTATCAGAAGTGATTCTGTATTTCATTTTGTCTCACTTTCACACATGTTCTACTTTGTAGGTTACTTTCTTTTCTGTTTTTTTTTTTTTATTTTGTTTTGTTTTGTTTTTTTTACACAAAAGTGAAACCTTTTATGATCACAAAAACAACACAAACGTGGAGGCTACATTTTAAGTGCAAATCAAGTTAAGAAGAATGTAATCAATTTATTGGTGAGGTTTGGTATACTATCAACATATACTCAGCAAATTATTTATTTATTTTATTTTATTTTTTATCTCTACCTTCTGTTTATAAACATGGAAAGAACAAGATGGTTGAAAACTATGGATTGTGGATTT
This sequence comes from Xenentodon cancila, assembly GCA_014839995.1. NCBI lineage: Eukaryota > Metazoa > Chordata > Actinopteri > Beloniformes > Belonidae > Xenentodon > Xenentodon cancila. Next base: position 15,283,350 of record CM026198.1, on the reverse strand, counting down.
ATGAAGGAGCCGGAGCGTCTGGGACACATGAACAAAAAAAAAACAAAAAACAGGCCATCCACATGGGTGCACTGTTGGAATATAAAACATTTTAAAGATTGGCTTGTAGCACCGAGTCAAATGTACCTTCGTCTACATTATTTGTAGCGAGAGAGAAACCTACATAAACACCTTGAAATTTGTAATAAATCAACTGAAAAATAAATACAATTATCTATAAGTAAGATATGGGCAAGACCATATTATTTTCTCCAATTTCTTTGTATTTATACTATTACTGTTATTTTTAATAATAATAATAATAATTTATATATTTAATACTTTGTGTCATAAATGTATATTTTAATGTTTTGTATGTTCCTTTTGCACCATTTAAGAAATATTAGAGTTAAATCCACTTTTGGATTAATAGGATAAATACCTAAGTGCTGACCCAGTTTAATGGAAGCAGAGGCCATAGATTCTCCTGCTTTTGCAAACAAAGGCTTTTGTGAGATTTGAAAGTCAGTTTGTTTGGACTTTATGACGATGGTGAGAAAGAGCTCTGGTCTCTGGGGTCCCTATCTACACTATCAATAAAGTAGAACGATACATTTGAGTCTTGTGACGACTTAAAATCATTCATTTTGATATTAGGTCTTTATACCACCTTGCAGGTAATACAAATTACTTTCTTTGCTATTCTGCACACAAAAAAAAGCAAGATTTGTAGCTCATTTGCACAATATGTCCGATAACCTTTGATGTGGATTTTCCTGGCCGGAGACCAGATAACGGACCAGTGGCTGACTACGTCGGCTTTTATTTCTAAGTTTTCAAAAAGTCACTCAAACACAAGAGTCTTCAAAGATCAAGTCCAAAGGGTTTTTATTCCTCAACACAGGCCAAAACACTCGAGCAGTTCTGCAGAAAGTCCTAAAGTGACAGAGCTGAGTACCATCTTTTAAATCTAACTCTGTGGGTATGGTTTTAGCCACGGGCCGATGATTATACCCTTTTCTTATTAATCTTGGTTCAAACATATTGGTGATCCACCTCCAGTACAAGTTTTGACTACACTGGAGTCGGAATTCTCATTGGTGAGTGTTTTAAAAAGAGCAGTTCTATGCACTTTCCGCATACATACCAAGTCTGCATCCAAGACCATATATCAGCTTCTTAGTGACTTTCATTTGGCTTTGCAGTGACTTTGTGCTAATTCTTTGCCCTTCAGGACTATTCATATAACATCACACTTAACTGATAAACTGTAAGAATAACAGCACATTAGAGGACAACTTGGTAATTTTATATTGTTACTTAATGTTTTAATTCACAACCCAAGTGGTATTAATGTACACATTAGAAATGTAAACATCACAAACTAACTGAGAATATTTTATCTTGCTGGTTTTTCTTTCTTTCTTCTTTTGGTTGGAAGATTAAGAGCGCGGCACCAGTTTCAGCTTGATGGGTCGTTTTGGCATAAGCAGACCCTGGACATCCAGCTCAAAAGGGATCTGGCAAGTGATTACATGTGGAGAGATAAACAAGCATGAATAAAAACAACAGTACAATAAACCCACAAGTCTTTTACTTCATCACATATAACCTTTACACACCTTGAACCAACACAGAAAAAAGGAAATCTCAGATAATATGTGGACTTGTCATTACGTTTTGTAGTGTCAACATTATAAATATGTATTATAAAATTGCAATATTGTTCATTGTGCTGTGTCATTTAGTGGATTTTGATCTTTGGACCGGCAGGGATAAAGTCCATGATTTTATATAACACCTATAATCGCAATTCCTTCAGCTATGAGCGATGTTAGAACAAGAATATGTACACATATAAAAACCTATAGCAGTGTAGAGCTGCAGAACTGTTGACTCACCTCGGTTTCCTTACACACAGCGAAGCTGTGTTGCTGCAGGATCTCCACCACTGCCAGTTTCATCATCACCAGTGCAAATCGCATCCCAATGCAGTTCCTGGGCCCAGCTCCAAATGGCATGTATGTGTACGGATCGATTGACTGCTTGTTTTCCTTGCTGAATCTGAGTACAGACATGTACACATCAATTAATATAATTAACAAAGATTGACAAACGGCCTACAGAGCTTAAGTCTGTGTATTTCTTCTACTTTAGAGGTTGTTTTGGCAAACCTAAATGTGTGTTTTGCCTTCCATACCTCTCAGGTTGGAATTTCTGTGGCTCGTGCCATATTTCAGGGTCCCGGTGCAGAGGCCATGTGGGGACCATGACAACCATACCCTTTGGAATCACCATACCATTTATGTCCACTGTTGTCTTGGCAACGCGCTCCAAACGTTGGGCAATGGGGTACAATCGAAGGGATTCATTGATGACACAGTCTAGATACTCCATATCCATCAGCGCCTGGTACTGCATAGGAGCCTACACAAACACAATAATGTCTTTTGGCCGTAATATTTTAGAAGAGTTGAATTTTTTTTTAACTCCATTTATTATTGTTATCATTATTATTGAAGGAGACATAAGATTTGTTGACACAAATTGTTAATTATCTTTAATCCTTTAACAGTATGAACTCAAGATGTTTAATTTCTTCTCTCATCAAATTCTTTTTAAATTTTTATACACATCCATCCGTCTTCTCACTTCAAACATACCTTGTTAGGGAAAGTAGCATCAACCTCCTCCTGCAGTTTGCTCATGACCTCAGGGTTTGTTGCCAGATTGTAAGCCAAGAACGTCATAGAGCTGCTGGTGGTTTCATAACCAGCAAAGATGAACATCATTGATTGGGAAAGGATCTCATGATCATTTAAACCTGGGGGAGACATAATGGTATTTATTATGCAGTAGTTTAAATGTATGTGTCTATGTGTACAGTATGTACACGGCTGACTTTGTACATGTGCTACCTTTGTTGTGTTGTTCCCCACTTTGGTCATTGTTTTTCTGGGAGTCAATCATCAGCTGCAGGAAATCTACTCGACTCTGAGAGAAAAGATGTCAGATCTCATTGTCTCTATGAACTGTTTGTGCAGATATATGTGGTAAACACACTGCATGTAGACCACAAACAAATGTACCGTTTGCTTGCTGCTCTCACGAGCGGTCTTGATCTTCTGGAGAGCAGCGTAAAAGAAGTCTGTCACAGATTTAGGGAAAAAGGAAAACTCTAACTTTTCCAACACGGGACCCAAGAAGGGAAAGAAGGCTGAAGGAAAACAGACACAGTTTTCATTGAAACAGCAAAAGTAGCAATCCTGCTGACAAAACATTTCCAAAATACATGTTTATGACAAAACAAAGTAAGGACACATATTTAATCCACAATGGCATGAAAACATGTTATTGTGTGTAATCTGTGCCATGTAAGAATTGGCTTCCAAGAGGCATGAAGTTACAAACGAGTTACAAACTCCTTTAATATTGTACAATATTGTGGTATTGTGGGCAAGATTCCTCTAATACTTTCAACTTTGTATATATATTTAGAATAAAAAAGGTCAGGGGAGCTAGAAAGTTCAATACTTTGTAACTCGTTTGTGGGGTTTTTTTGGTTTCTTCTTGAAAATGTTTTCCGGTTTTATGAGATTCTTAGGCAACCATGCATACTAGATGAAAAACTTTTAGATCGACGCCAGTTTTCATTTTATGCTTGGAGTCTAGCTTCTTAGAGGAGTTCGTGGCTGGGCCAATGCTTAAACAGTGATGGTGTCACTTGGCCTTTGTTGATTATGGCTACAGATTACCCATCATCTTTGGAACAAGGTATATTGAGTTCAATTTCTCCCCAGACTCTTATGATACCCCTTTTTTTTAACTTTTCTGCCTCGAGTGAATCATTCACAGCAGGTGTTTGAGTAAGGTACGTTTAAACTTATTTTGCCAGTTAAAGCAGTACTTTACCAACAGCAAGGAAGAGAGGGTTCAAAAAGTCAAACTTTAGCATTTTTTTTATGTTAGTGACAAAAGGGTCCGAGGGGTTGTTGAGTGAGTCGATGTCCACGCTGAAAGATGTGCTGGTTACTACATCCATACTGTATGGTCCGAAGAACCTATAAGAGAACGCAAACACATCCAAAATATAATTTGTTTTTACAAGCTTCAAAAGATATGAATTTATTTGTTGTTGTTTTTTATCATTTAAAATGTTCTCACTCCTTCAGCTCTAAAGGTTCATCCTTATCTGCTTTCTTCTTCATGCTGTTGAGCAGATTGGCAGAATGGTGCTTCATTATGTTAAACATCTAAAGGTGCAAACAAACAAGAAGCTTATACACACTAAAAGTAACAATAACGAAGCTGGATGCAACTATAATGTCACAGACGTCTTGCTCCTTTTTAGTGACAAACACCAAGACCATGTGGCCTCAGTAGATGTTTTAAGTTCACAACCAAACCAAGCTAAGTCCATAAGTGAAGTAGCTGGTGGGAAAGTTTTCTTTCAACCTACAAAATTCAGAATAGAAACAGAGAAGGAAAGACATGCACCTCTTTCAGTCTCCCTGAGGTGAAGGAAGGAGAGAGGACGCTGCGGATGTTCTTCCAGTGATCATCTTCTGCAATCGACACAGCATCGTACAGTGGCCCATTCAGATGGAAATTCTGCATTCAAAAAGAAAACTCAGCTGATGAGAACAAAAGCTCGAATCAAAACCACAAATAAGAATGAGAGACTGAGTTATATAGCATCTGCATACCCTACGGTTGGTGAAAATCGAGTAACACTCTTTAATCAGAATGGTTTTGATCATGGCAGGATCTGTGATACACAGCACAGGCTGACGGCCGTCATAGATGCTACATGTGAGAAAGGAAGAAAACCAACCAGAATAAGTAAGTCAAAGGTTCAAGCTTTTACATACAAATAAATTATTGTAAACCCGAGAGAGAATCTGAATATTAAAGTCTACAAAAGTCATAACTATCTTAAAAGCCACCAGAGACAGATACTAACATGCACTTACCCCCATGTTTTCCCGTATTTCTTGTAGCATTCTTCATCAAAGTTGTAGAAACCCTAGGTATGAAAAGAATAATATGAACGCATGAGTAATCAAACATGCTTTTTAAAACCCACAGTTAAGGCACTGATGGCATTGTTGCGTACACTATACTACTATTTGAGGAAAAAACGATACGGCCTGTGGAAGCTCTTTAGAAAACCAAAAGGTCGTGTGGCAGATGCTTCATGCATATAGACTGTAAAAACAATGAACAACGTATTGATCATGTGACCCATTTGTTTCTGAAGAGTTGTTTTGAGGCCCCTTTTTTCTTTGTACAGCAGGGGGCTGATAGGAACACGCCTACTGTATGCCAATCAAAGTTAGCTGTAGCTACCAGCTCCTTCAGCCAAATCCTGTCGAAATAAATTTATTGCTTTATATACATTTTCCTGACATGTGTAGTATCTTGTCTTGTGAGCTCATCTGATAAAATGGGCACTTTACAGAACCTCTAACAGTCGACGTGTCTCCGTTACACTGTAATGCCACACAAGAACGTTTGACTGAAAAGAATACCACAGCGAACCACCAGGTGGCAGCAATGTGCTTTTTATTTCCTGTCAGAAACGGCCAGCAGCATAAAATGACACAAAAAAGAATGCAGCAGAAGAAGAAACACAACACTGCGACAACTTATGTCGCTTGTGATTTTTTAAAAAAAACATATACAGCAGTCGTAGCAATTGAGATCCCATGACAGGGGGTCACTTATGTCAACGTAAGAGTACTAAACATAATCTAGAAATCCCATTAAGCAGAAACCACTTGCAGGAGGTTCCTGTTGGCCAAACTGAGTACCTCTGCTACTACAGGGCCATTTTTCTCCCCATAAGTAGTTCCTGAAGGACACTTTTACAGGACCGTTCCTGGTAATGGAGACACGTCCAAACAGTCCGACCTCAAAAAATCTACCCGGAACTCCTGGTGGAAACGCACCTATTTGGGACTTTGGGCCTCTCTGGCCTCTCCTTATTAAGAAAGATGTTCTTTGACCATTGATCTCAGTCATGAGTTTCACTAAAGATAAAACTGTCATGATGTCTTATGGATAACATTGGTAGGACAGGCTTTCTTTCATCTGCCCTCTTTAAAAGCTTGAGTTGAAAGCATGCTTAATGATTTTTTTTCACAATTACCTCAGAAAGATCCCAGATTCTGCACTCTGTTTTTATGCCTTCTTTTATTGTAATAAAAGTTTTTTTATATATTTAAAAGTTGGCTTCGGAGCAGTCTTTTTTTATCCTTCAAACATCGACAGGAGGGAGGCCAGAAAAGAGACAATAGCACGATAAACCTCACATGGCATTAAAAATCCACCCCCCTCAGCTTTGTCATGAGTGTAAAATCAAACGATGGACACCAAAACAGGCTGTAAATACACTATATTGCCAAAAGTATTTGCTCACCCATCTAAATAATAGGATCAGGTGTTCCAATCACTTCCATGGCCACAGGTGCATAAAATCAAGCACCTCGGCATGCAGACTGTTTTTACAACTATTTTTGAAATTTCCTTACTTCTAAATATTCCACAGTCAACTGTGAGCAACTCAGCCATGAAGTGGTAGGCCACATGAACTGACAGCGGGGTCAGCGGGTGCTGCGGCGCATAGTGGGAAGAGGTCCAACATTCTGCAGAGTCAATCACTACAGAACTCCAAAATTCATGTGGCCTCTAGGTTAGCTCAAGAACAGTGCACAGAGAGCTTCATGGAATGAATTTCCATGGCCGAGCAGCTTCATCCAAGCCAAACATCACCAAGTGCACAAAGAGTCGAATGCAGTGGTGTAAAGCACGCCACCACTGGACTCTGGAGCAGTGGCAAAGCGTCGTCTGGAGTGATGAATGGCGCTTCTCCATCTGGCAATCTGATGGATGAGTCTGGGTTTGGCGATTGCCAGGACAACGGTACTTGTCTGACTGCATTGTGCCAAGTGTAAGGTTTGGTGGAGGGGGGATTATGGTGTGGGGTTGTATTTCAGGAGCTGGGCTTAGAGCCTTAGTTCCAGTGAAATGAACTCTGAATGCTTCAGCATACCAAGACATTTTGGACAATTTCATGTACAGCCCACAGAGCCATAAGCAGTCAAAGAGGCAATTTTAAACAGATTACCTTAAAACAAAAATATTTGTCAAATCACTTTACTTTTGCCACTTGATAAAATTAAAAAAAAACTTTTTTTTTGTACTAGAGGTACTAGAAGTTTATCCTTAAACACTTCATCATAATTGGGTATTTTTGACCTGTATTCAAGCAATTTAATTTGTAAAAGGCATATTGCTAAATAGACCAGATATATTACTATTCTACTAAACTTTTATGGCGTTTCATCAAATACTGATCCTGTTTTACCTGTTGTACCATATTGGTGGTCTTGGTGGAAACTAAAATGTACCAACCTTTCGATAAGCCAGCATCGTACCAAAAAAGGGGATTGGTGCCGGGCCAGGGATTCCTAGTTTCTTAAATATCCCATAAGGCCAGTAGCCATACCTGTCAAAAAAAGAGAAAGGATATTAAAGAGATGTATATAAGACATACGAGCCGCACAAATAATGCTTCAAATCAGCACTGATCATTTAACACCTACACAAGGAGCAGTGTGATGAAGGCAACCAGAAGGGTCCATGTTTCAGCAGAAAAGTAGAGGAAGCCCATCTCTGCTTGTTTCTGTCCTCACTCAGTGTTCGTATGAGCCACTCTGAGCTCCTACGTAGGGATCAAAGGGTTTTATTTCTACATGGACAGACTGGTTGCGTGAGTAAAGCAAGTGTGTGAGAGGTAACTGGATGGGAGCGGGCGGTGTCCTGTAAATGATTGATGGAAAGAGATTTGTGTGGCAGTTATGATTATGTGATATCAGGTCCATCGTTGATGATATTCCAGTCATATGAGTTATATTTCTTCAGTAAACAATGGCTAAGCATATTAAGATTGAAGACACAGAGCAGCATTTATGAATTTATTTGAAATAAGTCTTAACTATCGCTTTTCGTTTGGAAATTAAGTTCTTAAGAAAGAAAGCACAAATGCACTTTTGAATGGAAAAAAGACATTTCACGCTTTATTGTAAGATTTCCAAATGTTAAATAAATTGACAAAGAGAAGCTAAAACATGCCAGTAAACACAGTTTCAGTAAAATGTGTATTATGATATATTTATTTCCATTGTCTAGTCTGTGCTCGTGCAAAAACATGTTCACCTATGTCCTCGGACGTGTGGGTAGCATAAAATACCTTTTACGTTTTTTGTCTCCAGTGTGCAGAAGGAGAGCAGAGGCTAAAGAGTTATGTAATACACCCAGCAGAGAGCACACGTCCTCGCCCTGCGTTCCAGTTAAACAAGAAAACAGAAAATAGGCAGCCATGAGCTTTTTTCCTTTTTCTCTTTAGAAACTTGGATTCTGTTGGTCTCATTTATCTGCATATTCATTATGTATGTGATCCTCTCTGTATTCCAACTGTACTTTATAGGTTTTTACTACTTTGTTGCTTGTGCCAGCACTAATAAAATAAATTATTCTCCTTCTACACATGTTTTTGTGTAAATGTTTAGCTTTTTTGAACTCAGAAGACTCATCTTGGCAGTAAAGGATCCTGACATGCTGAAAACCATCCTGGTGAAAGAGTGCTTCACCTATTTTACCAACCGGAGGTGTGAACACACAACACGCAACACGAACAGAACAAGTGGCTGAACGGTCATACAAGATCTTTTTCTTTCATCCATCTACCATACAGCAGGGTTATACTGCCCTCAAATGGTTCTACTGAAAGTGTTACTGCAAAACAGAAGCTGTATCATATGTTTATAGTTTCCACCCGCAGTTGGACAGACAGTCTTTAAAGGATGATAGCGTCATTTTGTGCTGACTGGCTACTCTCTTTAAATGACCAAGATTATGCCAAAAGGAACAACACAAAACCCATCGGTGACAGATAAAAGCTTGATGACTTTACCAGAGCTGGCAAACATCTGTTTATGTAACAGGTTGGTGTTCATGCCAAAAAACTACATAGGAAGCTACTGCCTCGAAAAAAAAGAAAAAACTTGCTGCAGAGTTTTGCAATGGAACACCTTGGCTATCCTTAATTCCTCTGGGATCTTTTTTGTTTCTTTGATGGGTTTTTTAGATTATGATATTAAAACTGATGAGTCTTGGAAGAATACTCCTTGTATGGCACAGAAAGGACAAAGCATACCAACATTCAAACTTCACGATGGTGAAATACGATGGGGTCTTTGCTGCTGAAGGATGTTAACCCAACCATTAACTCTTCTTACACCTACTTTTTCCTACAGCACTGACTGTTTAATGGGCATTTTCATTAAAAACATAAGACATTATAATTTTTTGTGTGTTACTATCATGGGCACATTTGTTGTCGTTTCTTTCTTGGTATTGTTATTATTTTTATGATCGTGATCCTCGCTCTTTTGAAACTGGCTCAACTGAACCCTCTTGCTTGGGATTAACTAACCCCGCCGTATGAAACGGAAAACTCAGGTCCAACATGCTCAGGTTTCTACGTAACCCGCTTTGTAAAATGACAGAAAATATGTTTGGGCAGTCCTGTTAGCTATTGTCTTCTGTTGTGATTTTTGAGCTAAGCTAAATTAACGGGTCCATTTCACAAAGTGGGATAACGTCAGGTCTTTCTTCCGGCTGCTTGCTTTCTTTTGTTCCTTTTGCTTTGTTTGATTTTTTTTGTTTGTTTTTTATCACCCACAATATGTCCATACTTTAACAAAAATATGTTTGGGTTATTAATTTTACTAGCTGTGATTGTTTTGCAGATGTCTGTTTTCTTCATAACAGCATGGATACTGAACATACCCTGTCCCAATCCATACGAAAGTGATGCAGAACTGTGAGAAAAGATGCTCATAAACAGACAGCTGCCTTCTTTTCCTCGTCCTTTCAACGCACACACAAATATTACAGTTTTTTTTTTTTAATGGATGAATGAATGGAAATTCATAGCACAAAAGTTAAATATTCAGGGTGTAAAGATGCTCCTCCACAATAACTTGCAGGATTACACCATCTATTGTTAACACACTGCAATCCCTCCTCCTCATTTACAGTTTGTCCTGTCTGTTTCTATCTTTCTGTACGTCTGTCTTGTCTGAAATCCATACGAAGATGGTATTGGAGTCCAGAATATATTCTTGCAACAATTTCAGGCTGTATACTCATCAGCACTTCATATCTGCTCATTTTATTGGTGTGCGTGTGTGTGTGTGTGTGTGTGTGTGTGTGTGTGTGTGTGTGTGTGTGTGTGTGTGTGTGTGTGTTTTAAAGTTCAATGAGTTGCTTCCAGAAGTAAACAGCTTCGGTTCTCATGGCCACTCATCGTACTGTATGCTAAAAAGTGCCAGAACCACCTGCATAAATCACAGAAGCAGCACAGTAGAAGAACATTTTGAAAAAATAACAAGATACAAAAAAATCACAATGTGACCACCTCAACACAGAACTTTATAATCATCAACTAACTTGGTCACAAACACCAGTGTATGCCTTACACACCTTCATCAACAATTTCAACACAGCTGATGTGATTACTCAGAGTTCACAAAGTTGTTAAGAAAATAATACCGAAGGTTCAAGCAGATATTGTTCAGAATTCTTCAACTCTCAGACTACCACTGAACGCAGCAAAGAAAAACAGAATAAGGGTAATTTTTATGTGTTTCACCCTTTCTTAGATATACTGAAAACTCAAATGTCTTCACGCCAAGAGTTTCCTTTAATGGCTGTCCTTGTTCATTAACCCTTTCCACCCTGACAGGTTGACGGATTATGAGATAATTTCTCACGCCACAGTGCTTTTGTTTGCTGGTTACGAAGCAAGTGCCACCACTCTTGCTTTCTTAGCTTTCAGTCTGGCAAGAAATCCTGAGGTCATGAAATGCCTGCAAACAATATAGACTCAACCTTCCCAAATAAGGTAGATTAGGGTTTCTGGTTCTTGATTACACATTAACCACTGATTTTATCTATTGTTCTTTTTTTCTTTACATTTCAAATCATGCTTTTTTTATTCATGTGATGTTTTAATGTCTCTGTAAAGCTCTTTGACTCATTGTTATTGAATTGTGCTATACAAATAAACTTGCCTTGCCTTGCCTTGCCTTGCCTTGCCTCATTTTCACTTAACAAAATCAAAGTTGTTTTCTAACATTCTTTTTTAAACACATGTACAGGGTCCGATTCAATGTGATTCTTTGATGGAGTACCTCGACAGTGTGGTCATTGATTGTCTGAGGGAACACGTTTCTACGGAGGTCGATTCAGTACCTGACAATATCTATCTTCCTTCAGATAATGCATCTAAACCCACATCATGTGTACAGCTTCAGTTCACAACAATAGTCAGCTCACTGTAGTTTACAAAGAAAGTAAACAAGTTTAATTAAAATTCAGTTTAGCTCAGTAAAAATCCTATTATATCTCTATTCTAAATCCAATTTCATACAATCCACAGTCTAATTCACTCAAAATCATATTCATACATTATTTCATAAAAGTAAATAACAACAACCACAATGCATCAAATCTTCCCATTGATTCAATCCTCTATCCTGACTGACTGACTAACTAACTAACTAACTAACTAACTAACTAACTAACTAACTAACTAACTAACTAACTAACTAACTAACTAACTAACTAACTAACTTTATAAGGCACTTAAACAACCATAATTGAAGAAAGTGCTACACATGAGTGTAGTTCTTAAGAACTGTAAGAGACTTTATAAATAAAATTAAAAAAAAAAACAAGACATATTAAAACATGACCTGAAAACAATTTAAATGTAAAACAATAAGACCAATTAACACACCTAAGAACAAAATAAAGAAACTAAGTCTTGCTGAGTTTAAAAGCCAAATAATACAAATGGGTTTTAAGACGATTTTAAAAGTGGACAGTGAAGAGGCCTCCTGAATGTGCAAGGGCAGGTTATTCCACATCCTGGACATGATGTGAGTTTAAAGTGGACAGGAAAATCTCTCTATTAACAGGAAGCCAAAGCAGTCACAGGAAGGGCGATCATCTACATCTGCAGCTTTGTGGGGTCAAAAGGAAAAGACAGCCATTCCAGCAAACACACAGAGATTAGTCCAGGAAATGTGCTATGAAAAATGAAAGAGTCCTGATTCAGGAGGTATTTTATCATATACACAGCAGTTACACTGAGCAATGAAATTCTTACTTTTGGAATATCCCTACACAAAAAACTAAGAACTAAGGATAAGAACCGACAAACAAAAAAAAATAAGTTCAGTTAATAATATGTGATGGGGCGAGGGAATCTATCTGCAACCATCTGGCTGTAGACAACGGACTCTACCCACTGATCCACAGCCACATATATCACTACAGAGACTGCAAATGCTCCGATTACAGTACAGATGCATAGTTCACAGTTCCCAATCTGTGTTTGGCAGAATCATATGGTGGTTTCATGGCCAGTGGATAGGAAATGCTTTTGATGTTTGTACTTCTTTCGATACTGTAATAAAGTTAATCAGAATTCCCTTCACTTAATCTGTAGAAATTACTAGGAAGTTTGGAGGGTATTCCAAATTTGCTCAGCTTCTGTAAGAAGCACTGTAAGAAGCACTGTTGAGCATTCCTGATAATCTCCTGCATATTATGGATCCAGGTGAGATTGTTTTGATGTTTGTTGTGAGATTGTTGTGATGTTTTTATGTTCTCTACCTGGGGTTCACCTGTGATGAGGGGTGCCTACTGGTCCGTCTGGTGAAAGAAGACCCAAAACAAACTGCTGATATATGTCTGAATTAAACACAAATATTGGTCAAAAGCAACTCTAAGGTTCCTCACAGTAGTGTTATTTGCCAAAGTAATGCCATTCAGACTTATTAAATGACTAGAGTCCATTTCTGAAGTGCTCCCACCGAAAGACGAAATAACGTCAGTCTTTTCTAAGTTTAATAGCAGATTTTTCCTATTTGTAATTATTCTGGTCTTTATATGTAAGACACAACTGTAACCCAGCTAACTGACTGATCTAATTTGATTTTTTTTTTTTTTTCCCTTTCTTGTCAGTGTGGACATCGTGCACACGCTGTATGTACAATGCACACCGAAATTAGTCTCTGCTTTTAACCCATCAACTAGTTTCACTAGTGAGCAGTAGGGCTGCTAGCAGGGCAGCGCCCCGGGGAGTTAAGGGCCTTGCTCAGGGGCCCCCAGTGATTTACCATTGTGGTGGGCTTGAACCTGGGCTTGAACCTTGGGCTGGAATCCTCCACGCCCAAGCCCAGCACTGTAACCACTAGGCCAGGAATTTAGGAATTTAAAATGTATGTTGTGCTGCTCAAAAACATTATTAAAAATTAGGTTTTATAAATTTACAGTGTTATTCCAAGGTCAAAGGCCTGCAGCATGTTATAACGAGCACAGATGTGTGAGGAATGCTTGTGATAAATACGACAAAAACAGTTTTTTTTAACTAATAACACTTCTGGAGCAGAGCTTTGGGACCAGTTGTATCACTGAGATGCGGCAGGCGATGTCTTTTATCTATATGTATCTATGAGGCTGTGAGGCCGTCATTAACTTTCACATGTGCTGTTCCTGTTCTATGATGTGAGATGTAAGATGTGTGCTTCAAACTGATCATTTATTTTAAAATTGTTACAATTAATTTCCAACACTTCTTTTTCTTTTTGAAAAAAAACCCCCCAACAACCCAGAGGTTAGATATACATTCTTTCTTGATCGAGAGTACTCTTTAAGTAAAGCCTGAGGCACATAGCCTGTCACTGAACCTACCTCAACAGTCTGGTGTTGGTTTTTATCTGTTGTTGCCAGCTGAGAAGCTTAAGAGGACAGAAACAGTCCAGACTTTCAAATTATGCTCCATATCTTTACCATTTGATTTTTTAATAATTTATTAAGTAATTACTACTGAGTTAAATAATACATTTTGTCCTTTCTTACATGTTTAATAGTCTTTTCAGACATGGTAAGTACCCACCTGACTTGACTTTAGATTTCCACCGTGAAATCTTACTAAAGATTCAACTCATGTTATCTAGATTTACACAAGATATGTAGAATTTCAAAGTGGCAACCCCTGAAGGGAAGTAGAAGACCTTTACCATGTTATCATGGTGCTATGAATAACACGAGAAAAACTAATGTTCCCTCTTTCTAATGTTTCCTTAGCTCAGGATTCTGTTGGTACCCTGTTCCTGGTCCAGTCTCCTGATAGCCAGATACTCTCTTAGTCCAGTCTGGCAGATCCTCCCATTACACACCTTAAAGAAGCAATTATGAAAAAGGACCATATGTAAACGTTACTTTCAGCTTCAAAATGTACCCATTAATTAATTGTCTAACAGTAAAGGCAGGATAATACATGCCTTGGTTTCTGCTTACAACTAACACTTATTTGCTGCCATATTTCCATAATGCTGTGACGAGTGAACATCTCTTTTTTCAGTGTTCTCTTGGTAATGTTATTCTAGTTCTCAGAGTGGGATTGTTTTATTTTGACAGCCGGGCATATCCTCCTTGTGCAAACCTGAGAAAAGAGAGAGAAAAACTATTTGAAAATAGGCAATTTCTCTTTCAAATATGCCGATTGATTTGTGATTCAAAAATCATATTTACTAGCTCACCATATTGTCATGCTTCTGTGAAAAATTAATTTCCTTTTTTTTTTTTTTTTGATTTCTTCTCCTGATTCAATGTCGTGTCCACAGTGTTGAGTGTTTCAAGTGCTGAGATGGGATATCCAGTTCTTGTGTTGGACGCTAGATTCTTATTAGTTCTTTTTAACTTACCATATTTTGACATGACATTAACAAAAAAAAAAAAGTCTCCAAAACTGCTAATCGATTAATGATACAGGATCCCAGATTAGATATAAATGTTTTTTTGTTTGTTTTACATTACTATTTCAGAACTTACTTGCCAATGTTACTATTTCATATTTTCCCTCTGGTGTGAAAAACATGTCCACTTTTCCTCATGTCCTGTTGAACTGACTGGTGATCCTCACAGTCTGAATCCTAACATGAGTACAATTTGTTTGTTTTTTTTTTGTTTTTTTTTTTTATGTATTTTTTCATGGATTCAGGTACGTTTTTAGACACAGGTCCTGACTGGTCAAACTGGAATTGTCGTACATGTTGTGCTGTAGGACGTCTGAATCAGCAGGTTGTTTACTAAAAACTTTTTGACACAAAAGAACACAGTATAAATGACAGTACATCTACTATGATTAATCAGCTGATGCTGAAAGGCAGCAGTAGGTTTTTGTGTATGTTGGAATGTGCAGGATATATGAAAAGTGGTACATAAAACAATAGCCTATAGCCTATATGAACAGTTGGGATTTGTTCACACCCCTGATGTGAGCTGCAGCCCCTGAGATGGGATATGATATCCCTCGAGTTTGAGATTCCTGAGTCTGCCAACAGATCCTGGTGATTACCCTGGACCTGCAGGGATTCACACGTCTCTAATACAAACACCACTCATACTTGATGAACAACGAGTAGCGCGTCGAGTGCAGCATGCATGTTTGCTGTCTGAATTCAAAAGCTGGCTCGCAGTTGCCTTTCGCCTGAACTACGTGAACGACCTGTCTTGCTCATGTTGTGCCTTCAGTCGTCATGGTGATGACGCAACGCTGCAGCACTAACGGGAACGGCTCAGCCTCCAGGAGGGCGAGTCAGATCAGCCAGATAGGACTTAAAACGTTCAAAAGCTCCGCGTCACGTGTCTTATTAAGGTATTTTAGAGCAACCAAACTGGTTGGGAGATTAGAAGTGTTATAGTTTTTAAGCGAGTTTAAATTTAGCTTTTTTTCCCTGGTCCACACCATGTACCAGTAGGTGGCGGCAACGCACACCAAGTCGTTGTTTGTCAATTTCAAATAAAACAAAACGAGAAGAAGAAACGGCTTCGCGGCCACCAGAGCCTCCGTTATTCAGACAGTCTACTGAGCCGGGAGCAGCGGGAACTGGAGCGGGAACAGCAACGGGAACGGCAGCCAGCAACCGGACCCGTCTTCACCGTACTCGGTTTCTCTATTTGACGCATATTGCTTACGCCCCAGCGACAGCATGCGTGAGATTGTGCACCTGCAGGCCGGCCAGTGCGGGAACCAGATCGGAGCAAAGGTACGGATTTACACCGCCTTTGGCGTTTAATCTGCCTGTTAGCAGCGCTCGGTTTTACGTAACTAAATACGAGTTAGCTGCGAGTGCCCCCAGCGTGACGGCTGGCAGGAGATTAAACTCTCTACGGGAGCTGCCAAATAGGTCGAGGCGGTGGACAGTGTGGTGAAGGTCCGCTCAAAAGCATCCTTCACGCTGAGCGGCGGCGGCGGCTGCGGATGCGGCAAGCCGAGACGTCCCGACGTCGTCGTCCGATGTCGTTTCAATGACCGAAAACACTCCTGGTTACCGAGCGTTGACAAGCAAAGGGAAGTGTGTTTTTAATGCAAGTCATCAGATTACAGCGGTTCAACGAGGAATTGCTACACTGACGGACGACATTCCTTTATGTGGTCACCGAGAGAGGGGTGTGGCTCAGCAGGAAAAATACGCTGGAGAGTTGGGAAGCAGGCGTTTCCTCTTACATTGATATATACATGTTTTTGCGTTCAGATATCACAAAAGTGTTTATTTTTTTAATAACTGTTAAATTAATATTTTAACACATTGCGCATTTATGGTGTTTAAATGATCCACGTGGTTATAATTGTAGTGAAATGAATTCTTGTCGGTTGTGGATAATGTCTAGTAATCCATCTCGTCTAGTTCTGGGAGGTGATCAGCGATGAGCACGGCATCGACCCAACAGGCACCTACCACGGGGACAGCGATCTGCAGCTGGACAGAATCAACGTCTACTACAACGAGGCCTCAGGTACGGCCTTGTAAACGCTTTACATCGGGTATGTTTGGCGTGGCAGGTGTCGGTGTAGTTTGCCTGATTGGAAACATTTGATGGGTGCATTTGTGTTCCAGGTGGAAAGTATGTGCCAAGGGCCATCTTGGTGGATTTGGAGCCAGGCACCATGGATTCGGTTCGCTCCGGCCCCTTCGGACAGATCTTCAGACCAGACAATTTTGTCTTTGGTATTGAATAAGATGCATATTATTGCACATCAAAATTGAAGATGAAATTATGGTTTGTTTCAAAACCAGATTTACTTTGATCCATATGTTCCATATAGAGAACCAAAAGGAAAAATGTCTTAATTGACCAAGACAGACATGTTGACAGGTACATATAGGCATGTTCAATGAGGCCTTTTGTTTCCAGGCCAGAGCGGAGCAGGTAACAACTGGGCAAAGGGCCACTACACAGAGGGAGCCGAGTTGGTGGACTCGGTCTTGGATGTAGTGAGGAAGGAAGCTGAAAGCTGCGACTGCCTTCAGGGCTTCCAGCTCACACACTCCCTGGGTGGTGGTACTGGCTCTGGAATGGGCACTCTGCTTATCAGCAAAATCCGGGAGGAGTACCCCGATCGAATCATGAACACCTTCAGTGTGGTGCCCTCTCCTAAGGTACACTGATTCGTGTTGTTTTGGTTTATTTTATTTATGGTTTTTCGTGCTCTGAACTCCTCATGCTCGGCCTCCAGGTGTCAGACACGGTGGTGGAGCCCTACAACGCCACTCTTTCTGTCCACCAGCTGGTGGAGAACACTGATGAAACCTACTGCATCGACAACGAGGCCCTGTATGACATCTGTTTCCGCACTCTCAAACTCACCACACCAACGTACGGAGACCTCAACCACCTGGTCTCTGCCACCATGAGCGGGGTGACGACTTGCCTGCGCTTCCCCGGCCAGCTCAACGCTGACCTCCGGAAGCTGGCCGTCAACATGGTTCCCTTCCCCCGTCTGCACTTCTTCATGCCCGGCTTCGCGCCGCTCACCAGCAGAGGCAGCCAGCAGTACCGAGCTCTGTCTGTGCCCGAACTCACTCAGCAGATGTTCGATGCCAAGAACATGATGGCAGCCTGCGACCCGCGCCACGGCCGCTACCTGACCGTGGCCGCTGTGTTCCGCGGCCGCATGTCCATGAAGGAGGTGGACGAGCAGATGCTGAACGTGCAGAACAAGAACAGCAGTTACTTCGTCGAGTGGATCCCCAACAACGTCAAGACGGCCGTGTGCGACATCCCCCCCCGCGGCCTCAAGATGGCGGCCACCTTCATTGGCAACAGCACAGCTATTCAGGAGCTATTCAAGCGCATCTCCGAGCAATTCACCGCCATGTTCCGCCGCAAAGCCTTCCTCCACTGGTACACCGGTGAGGGCATGGATGAGATGGAGTTCACTGAAGCGGAGAGCAACATGAACGACCTGGTGTCCGAGTATCAGCAATACCAGGATGCCACAGCCGAGGAGGGGGAGTTTGAGGAGGAAGGCGAGGAGGAGGTGGCCTGAGGCTGATGATATGTCGTCATATCATCTCATTTGCACTTATTCTAACTCCGTCCAAACATCAGTCCACTTATAGCAGCAGTTCTTAGTTTCTCTGTTCCATTGTGGTACTTTTTAAGTTCTAACTCCTTTGTTCCCTTTAGTAGGAAGAAGACTGTCACACTAAATGTTAAACTGACTCTCCTATCTCTGAGTTCACATAGAGGTAGCCAAAACAAAGGTGCTTGTGGTCTGTTGTCAATAACTTTGTTCATTTTCATTACTGGTCATCAGAGAGGTTCCATATCCGGGCCAGTTTTATCACTTGTCTAGTTGGGACTAAGTGAAATAAAGTTTGAAAATGTCCACGTGTGGGATTGTGTCTTGTTTATGAAATTTTGATGCACAATATAATAGGTGTTAAGTGATAACTGTCTTTTTCATGTACCAAAATCAAACTCCCTTAGTCAGAAATAGCTGCAAAGCTGTCAGCAGATGTTTACAGCAAAATATGCTGTTTCACATGTTGATTCGATGGCAACATTAAAACCTGCATTTAGCAATTTAACAAAAAAAACAAAAGAAATGTTTCCTCGTCATCAGTAAACCACAAAACTAGACAGAATCATACTTAGGACACATTACACAACTGAACTATGATGCAGTTTAGGTTACTGACTGCATGTAAGCCAACATAACTTCTGATGATCCAGTCCAGGCAGTACCGGAGTACCAGATCATACATGTAATACATTTATTCAAATACTGAGACTAGAAAAAACATTCATGGGAATGGAGTCAGCAGCAGCAGCGGGTCATGAGCCACACACGGTCTTCCACAACATTCCCTTTCATACTGCAAATGAATGCCGGGTCCTGGTAAACAGCCTTCTTGTCTACGGAGAGGAGAATGACCTCATCCTCAACACAGACAAGACCAAAGAAATAACAATGGACTTCAGCAAGAATCCTCCCCCAGCCTCTCATCATCAAGGTGGAGAAGGGTGACGGCTACCGATTCCTGGGACTGCAGGTTACATCTGACCTGAACTGGACTAGTAGCACCACAACCACAGTGAAAAAAGCCCACCGCAGGGGTCACTATCTGGTATGGTAACACCACACGGCCAGAGAAGAAGGCTCTGTAGAGGATCATCGGGACAAAAACGTCCTTTCATGGACTCTATGTATGAGCGGCGCTGTTGGAAAAAGGCAGAGGGAATCATCAGAGACTCACTCCACCCAGCTCACTCTCTGCTCAGACACCAACACTGCACATACAACCTTTAATAACTTTAACATGTATTTGAAGCCTTCAACATACATTTCTTTCTTAAATAATAAAGAAAATGAAAAGTGGTGCATAACCCAGACGTGAGTACAAGGCTGCAGGGAGTGTTGCAGTTCATCGTGCACCGACAGCCCATCGTCTTCACCTGCTGCCCTACAGATGAACGCCAGCGACAGATGCTGTAAATAACAAATACTGAAATAGTGGGAACATGTTAAAGTCATAAGGTTCAGGGGAGTCAAACAAGGAAACGGTTTGCAACAAATGCCAATAGAACAACATGAAGAAAGTAGTCATAATGACAAAGAGATGCAACATAAGGTGAAGAGTATCGGAAGCTCATGATGAGTTGTGTGTGAGGCACCAAGGAAGGATTTGGATCCGATCAGACATACAGATCAGAAGTGTGCTAGCGCCAGCTTTTAAAGACAAACATGACGGGACTGACAGGGAGCATATAAGAGGAAAGCTTAGACATCGCAGGGATAAAAGTATGAGAGGCTAGACTGATATGGTTTGTGCTCACAAAGATGATGGATAAAGAACATTTTCCCCAGGATGCTGGAGCCTCTAGTTACCTAGTTACCACTAGTTACTGTACTAACAGGCTTCAGAAAACTGAGCGACACAGAAAAATTAAATCAAAGTATATCTGTGATGAATAGGATTTCAATTTCACTCCTACATCTTTCTTTTAAATGCCATATATAATCACCAAAAATATTTGGAACGATCATAAGGATAAAAAGAATTACATTTGACACACGTGCCGCATGTTTATTGCACAGTAGACAAAAGTTCGACTGATTCCATAAACGGACAGAATTCCGGTCTGAAGAAAAGTGAAAGCACGGTGGAAAACGATCGTCTTCAGTCACTCTGTTCAATGTTCTGCAAACGTGTCAAAGATAAAAAGATGCCCGAAAATCTCTTTCCCAGTTTTTATCTTTTTGTTCTCTCCTCTTAGTTTCTTCCTTCCTCTGTCCTTTCTTCCCCATCTCCCTGTTCTCCCGTGGCACTTTAATGGCATCCTGGTCTCTGGCTTGGAAGTGAGTAATCTTAGCTCTTTTTGTATGTCCATACCCCAGACCTTCCTGGTCTCTCTTCAAGACCGTAGGCACGGGCTGTTTAGGCCCCTCCCCCTCCGGCCCCAGTCCGGACCCTGGTTTCCAGCCGCATCGAACCATCATCTTATAGCTGTTGCTTGAGGGCGGGAGGCAGTAGTAGGGGGTGGGCGGCGGACGACGCAGACTGAACTGATGCAGAGTGGAGGACAGGTGTGATGAGGGGCTGCACCTGTACGTGCTACGACACACATCACACCACTGAGCCTGCAGGACACTGGAGACATGCGGAGATGACGAAACGAGAAAAGAAGTAGTGAGACATATTACTGTCTTTGCCACGCAATTTCTCAGTCTTAATGAACTTTCCGTGACATGGACAGTTCGGAATGAGACATGGATACGAGCACCACGCTGCTGATCGATGAAACGTCTCTTTCTCACGCGTCCTCAACTTCAGAAGGCAATTTAAATGATTGCTTGCAAGCAACTCTTGTATAGGCCCAACCTCTCGCACTACGATGGAGCAACCCTGCAGGTGAAAATGATTGTCCAGTAAAGCCTTCACATCCTCTCATTTTATCAGTCTGCGTGAAAGCTTCCAGCATGTAAGCAGATGTAATCTTCCGTCACCAATAACATCACCTCCCCGCTGGTTTGCCCCTAAAGAAAATACCAGCAGCGGTTGGTGCTTTCCCAGTGCAATCCCATATCGTTCAATATACTGAAATGTAGAAACCCAACATGAGTATAGATGAAAAAAGTCACCGGCTAGAAAACATTACAACCAGACGCAGGTTTACAATTAATCCTTTCTGGCAGTCATCAACGTAGGACAATAATAATGATCAGCATTACTAAGGAAAAGAATACTGTATAAACGTCTTCCTCTAATATATATATATATATTATATATAAATAAAAGTTCACTTTGTTTTGTCTTGCTTTACATCTACTTATCTGCATTGTGTTGCTCGATAGTCTTTGCCCTTTTATGTTCACTTGAATTGATCCCATTATGTTAGAGGAATTCTTTATTGAAAAAAAAAAAAAAGATCAGTACTCAGCTTGTCATTTGCTGCTGAAGCATCAGCCAATATTGTTAAAAAACAAACAGGACATTTCTGCAATATCATGCTAAACAGACCCTACTTGACATTTTAAGTAAGAATCATAAACAGTACAAATGAGCAGTTGTCATGACAACTGTCACACCATTATAATGCATCGTGGCACACACTTAACACTTACAATTTATTAGCACTTATTAGGAGTTGGCTACAACGCATCACTTAATCAACTCAACCTCACTCAAGACTGAAAACTGTTTCTAAATATAAACCTGTCTGTGGGATGATGTCAAAATAAAAATGAGACAAGTTTAAACGGCTGCCAGCCATGTCACCTTCAATTACAGATTTATTTTTGGAACAATAATATGCACCTATGTTGGCCGAGCGTGACAGAACTGACGGCCGTCAGGCTCCTCTCCAAAAACAGCTGCAGCAGCTGCTTTTAAAGCAGTCTGTTAGAGTGATGAAATCCTGCTTTTGTTAAGTCTCTGTCGTGAAAATAAAAACAAAAGAAACAGTTTCTACTGGCCATGCTGACATCGGTTCCTGCTGCTCCTCCATTGCAAGTGTCTGCAAACAAATATCTGTAGTTCTGTGGATATAAAATGTCTTTCCTACAGCTTATATATGGCATCAGCACACTCAGGTTGTGCAGGTGTATTTTCCAAAATTCTGTTGTTTTATTAAGTCTGGTTTAAGATAAACAACCATGCGTCCATCAGATGTGCATGGACTATAAGTTTTGTGAGGTCACTTTGTAAACCACAACAGCCTTTTATTCATTTAGCTGCATAAAGATAAATCAAGTAGTTACGCTGTTAAGGTTTGACAATGACTCAAGCGTACAAAATTTACTGATGTAATCCTCCAACACCTGCAACATTGTCATCGTGAGCAGATGCTTCAAATAAATCTCTCGGTGGACTGTGTTGCATAAATCCCCGTAACAGCGTTATATGGCAAGATCATTGATAATACAATACAAATGAGCCGGGAACCAGTGCCAGTTTCGTTCTGGCTTTCCCTAGGCAGCGCCAATGTCCCACACAAGAAGCTGTTTTAAGCACCATATCGGTAAGAAAGACCAGTGACTGGTCAGTAACTGTTTATTTATCAGATGTAAGAAAGGTGCAGCTTTCCTTGACTAGTGTAGTTTATAAAGTTCATCCTCGTCCTGTTCTGCGTCTGGCCAGCAGTGTTGATGCTTTTAAAAAAACAGCTGGAGACATCTTTATTTAACCAAGCTTTTAGCTGACTGGCCAACTTGCCTATTATTCTAATTAGTTTTCGTGTATACATTGTCATTTTTTACACTCATCTTAACCTTTGTCTTTTAATTAATTTCATTTTAGTTTATTCTGTATTTTTATTGTAAAGCACTTTGTGATTTTACCTGTGAAAAGCGCTATAGAAATAAAGATTGATTGATAGATAATATAACACATCAATCAACACACACACGATAAATTCAAAAGAGCAATGCTGTTATTGCTTAGTCGGTGTACTAGAGCTGGTTCATTTTGATTTTAAAACTAATCAATTATATTATATATTAATTCATTTGAGAGTATACTAACCTGTCGTCACACTGCCTTTCTCTCGGCGGACTTCTCCCGTAGTTCAAAAGCTCTTCCAACACTTCAGTGTGGCCTGCTGTTAAATCAAACAGAGAGACAAGTCCAACATTACAGCCATCTACGTACACGTGCACATGTCCATCGTTGATGGAGCTGCATGACAGTAACACCTTCGGATGCCAGGTCCTGGGCGTCCCTGCCGCGTGTGTCCACCACTCCCACCCAGGCTGCTCCGCGTCTCAGCAGCAGCCTCACCGCAGATCGCTGTCCCGACCAGCTTGCACACATCACAGCTGTCCACAGGTATGTATCCTGGAACGGGAAGCTCAAACGTTAGAAGCACACAACACATTTCACAAGTTTAAACGAAAATGCGTGCGGGCCTGTCGTACCTGGAAGTTTATGTCGACACCCTTTGAGAGCAGGTCCTTGAGTCCAGGGACGTCCCCCTCTTGGGCGCACCGCAGCAACCGGAGCCCCTGCAGCTCCCGGGACCGCTCCGAGCCGCTCGCCTCTCCTCCCTGGCTGCCTTCGCCTTCGCCGGAGATCCGTCTTTGCCCCACGGAGCCACCGCGGGCCCGCTGCTGGACCTCCACGGCCCCGACTCTTCTCCTCCGTCGCGTGGTGGTCGCTTTCCTCGACGCCTTTTGCGCTTCGGCACCTCTCATCACGTCTTCATAAAACCGCCTGGCTTCTTCTCCGCCGACGCTGCTGCTCGACCCGGAGCTGGGTTTATCTGCTCCGATGCTGAAAACATCCTGCTCACTGGCAGGAATAAAGCCGGCAGCGGCCATCAGAACCGACCAGGTTACGGACTCTAAATGAACGGTTAACTTTAGAGACCGATTCTCGCGACGCCAAGAGACGTTAACGCGGTTAAAACGACTCAGACACCAACCAGGAGCCCAGCAGCCGCCGTAACCTCAGCAACTCGCTTCGGTTAACGTGGGCATCCGCATTTAGACGCTCAAACACCGTTTGTTGGTGATTAAACCGCAACATTACCCCGTTTTCCGTTGCCGTCCCGGGACCACAACATCGCGTCTATACGGCGATGACGCGGAGCGCTCAGGAGCTCCACTTCCTGGGAGCCGGTTGCACGTTTCCACGGCGGTGCTGCCCCCTGTAGTAGTAGATGTTAACTGAATTTTCTGGAAAGAAACTAAATGCAAAGGATGGGTACAGTCGTCTTGGTTTTGTTTAACCACACGTTCAATTTGGTTTTACACACATGAAACACCTCTCTTTTCATGAATCTCACCCATGTCCCTGCTTTTAACGTTTTCATTACGTTCCTCCACGACTCTATTTCAGCTCCCGCTCTTTCATTTATCACCAACATTGCTCATCTTGCTTTATTTTATTGGTTTGCATCCACGAATAACGAAGTAATGCAGTCTGTGTTTTTAAAGTTTCGTTTTGTCCTGTGCTATAATGGAGGGATGCTGGAAGTCAGTCTGAGTTGGTGTTAGTTGAAGAAAGACAAAATCAATGTCTTGAGGTGCATTAGTAATTGCATTAGTAAATTAAATTTTAATTAAAGTCGTCAAAAGCAAATCAAGTTAATCGGTTTAAAGAGTTAATGCAAAGCCGTATGCGTCTTCTGCAGCGACAAAAAAAAAATCTCTCACCGGATTAATTAAGTGCCGATTAAGTCATTGCTCATAATGATTAGTGTCGTTTATTTAACCTTTTGCCTTGCGGAGACATCTAAACGTTACGCGGTCTCCTGTAACATGCAGGTGTCTGATCAAAGGTCTCGTTAGCACCCCCTTGTGGACAGATTGGTTTGATTTCTCTTCTTTTTTCTGGATTTTCAAGGACGTCGTTTAAAAACATTTTACATTCCGTTTTGATACTGATAAATACTCCAATGAAGGTCTAATGTGGTACCCACCCCTAAACCGAAGTTCATGTATTTTCTAAAGTCAAATATAAACTTGAGGTTTTTAAGGAAACAGATTCTGATATTGCTGTTTGCGTGTGTTAGTTGGATGAAAAATGGATGCTTGCATATTCTGACACAAGCTTAAAGCGTGGCATGGCAAAGTGAACAGTTTTATTTATATGGAACTTAACACAAAGACAAAAATACTACCAAATAAAAACAAAACAATGGAAAGTGAAGATATTGGATGCATTCCAACAACAAGCAGAGCAAAATGAACAATTACTGAGGTCTTATTGGTGTCATTTTAATCCTTCTAGGTGATTATATAGGTATACTCAGTTTGTACCAGCAGATTTGGGTGGGTAGTATGTCTCAAAGGTTAAAAATCAACATCTCCAGTGAGACCAATTGTAGGACCTAGTTTTAAAACAGGCACAGAGAATTGAAAAGGACGAGCGACAAACTACAAGAGCATGCAACGCTTTTGTATGTTGTTGATATATTTGAGTGATGATCTTGTCCAGTCCAGGTGTTAAATTAGCAAAGAACAGCACAACATATACAAATGATTCATTTCTGACAATAGTAATTGTTCACTCTGGGAGGGACATCATTGCGGCAACAATCATACTGGTCCATATTTTTAAAATCAAGCCATGAAGTTTCAACAAAACAGAAATAAAAAACTCAAAATGTTTCCAATTTGGTCATTTGTTGCAATTAAAAACTGAGCATGAAGAATTAAATATCGGACAAAGACCGCTCTTCTGCTCATGGATTATAACATTTTATAACAATTACATTTTGATCCTTTACAAGCTATTAACAAAACAACAAAATGTATCCGTTTACTTAATGAGGAAAGCTGCCTTGTAAAGATTTATATTTAGCTTCAAATCCTTCTATTGTACGCAGACGTTTTGAAGTAATCCATCACGTTAAGATGTTTGCGTTCAGATCTGTGATAAATGGAATTAAACAAAGGCCTTTTAAACATACATATAAACATTTCTTTAGAGCCTGAAAACTAAAATCTTAATTTGATGATAAAAAAAAAAAAAAGATTACCATCAACCAAAAATTGTTTAATTAAAATAACAATATATCCACTAAAATCAGAAATGAAATAATTTATACCATTTGGAAGCCATAACAGCCTTATGGGATGCGTTCTCAGGATTTGTCATTTCATTCACTGCGTAGGAGAAAAGTGTTATTGTCAGGGCAGTTGCTCCTCCTCAGTCTTTTTTTAGGGTTTCAGTTACTTTGTCGAACTCTGGTCTGGACCAATTCATCACGCTTTAAAAAAATACATACAAAACTGTTTAAACTACCCATTCCCATCTCTGGTCTTGGCCATTGTATAAAAGTGGGAGTTTATTTAATTGAGTGTGGGGACAGGTGTCTTTTATACAGGTAAGAAGTTCAAACCGATGCAGTTAATACAGGTAATGAGTGCAGAGCAGGAGGGCTTCTTAAATCAGAACTAACAGGTGTGAGCGCTGTAATTCTTACTGGTTGGTAGGTGATCAAATACGTATGTCAAGCAATAAAATGCAAGGTAATTATTTAAAATCACACAATGTGATTTTTCTGGATTTTTGTTTTGGATTTCATCACTCACAGTCGAAGAGTACCTATGATAAAAAATTATAGACTTCTACACGCTTTTCAAGTGGGAAAACCTGCAAAATCGCCAGTGTATCAAATACTTGCTTTCCTCATTGTTCATTTTTTTTCTCTATCACTTCATTCTATATTTACTGTATTGTAGTGTAGCAGCATACCAGCACAGTGATGTTCTACAGTGCCAGACTTTGGTGCCAGTTATATTGATTTCTGTGAGAGAAGCATAAAGAACACAACAACCAACATGGTACAACACACCCTGATACAATTGTCTATACTTGTCTGTGATTTGACATCAATCCCCTCAAACAACGCTCTTTCGGCCAAGTCCTGCAGCTCAAAGAAAGAAACCCCTTCAACGAATGCTGTTTTGACCAAGTCGTCCAGCTCAGGAGAAACGCACCAGAAGGTGTCAGTTCCTTCAAAGAACAATCCTCCCACTAACACCTCCAGCTCAGGAGAACTGTTCCAGTTCTTAGCTGTTAAAAACAAGAAACGTCCCCCCCGCTATCTCAGAAGAAGAAATGATTTATAATTTATTAATGTTATATTGGGAGAAAGTTGGTGTTTTTGTCTTCTATAGAAGCGTACCAATTTATACCGTAAAGTGGTTGATTTTTTGTTCAGCTTCTAGGCTGCATGATTGTGTGATGTTCATACTGTCCCAACACAAAAACTAAAGTTGTTGGATCAAATCTTGGCTGGGTTATTCATGTCTCTGTATGAGAATGGGGTTTTCTCTCTTTGTTCCAGTTTTATCCCATTTATTAAAAAACAACAACAAACAATCAAAAAATGTCACGAATGGCATCAAGTGGATCTCTCGGTGGGACACTGTCTCAAACATTTCATGGAGAATTGGCTCAACTTGAAACTTTCCAAGCGAGGTCACGCGTTCAAAACAGGTTTGCTTCAGAAAACACGACACAAATCCAAAGTCGTCGAACGGCTCCTGCTCTTACATTCGTGCACCACCGGTTGTGTGGTCATTCATAAATCCATTTCCCTTTGTGGGATTAATAAAGTACATTGAACTGAACTGATTTAAAAAGAGCAAAACCAAAGCTTCACTTTATGGCATCACTTCACTGAAGCGTGGTGTTTACTGATGTGTCTGTTTCTGTCTCCAGTCTGAGTGAAAGTCTGTCCACAGTGAGGGCAGGAGTATGGCCTCTCCCCCGTGTGTGTCCTCATGTGAACATTTAGTTTGTCCTTGCTGATGAAGCGTTTGGGGCAGCAGGTGCATGCATACGGTTTATCTCCCGTGTGGTGGCGCTGGTGCATCTTCAGCTCCGTTATGCGACCGTATGACCTCCCACACTCGTGACACTCGTAGGTGGGCCTCTCGTCCATGTGCTGTCGTTTGTGCAGACGTAGACCACTGGACGACCGGAAGCCCTTGTTGCATTGCTCGCATTTGAAGGGCTTTTCCCCGGTGTGGGTGTGGCTGTGCAGCTTGAGGCTGGCGGCAGAGGGGAATCTGTTGCCGCAGATGGAGCAGAGGTGAGGCCTCTTCTCAGAATGGATGGCAAGATGCCTCTCCAGCTTGTTCTTGTTCAAGAAAGTTCTGCCGCAGACGGAGCAGGTGTGTGGCTGCTCTCCCTCATGCAAGCTCATGTGGTTTGTCAGCTCCGCCAACGTGGAGAAAGCGTTATCACAGCGGCTGCATGAGTAAGGCCTCTCCCTCTTGAATTTCCTGTGTTTGAGGCAATGTTGGTCCAGATGATCCTTCTCCACAAAGGTTTCAATACAGCAGCTGCACTGGTATGGTCTTTCATTAGTATGAGACCGCAGGTGATCTTTAAAAGCTGTCAACCGTAAAAAGACGCCGTCGCAGTGTGGGCATCGGTTTTCCCGTCTGCTGTGAACCAACTGGTGCCTTTTAAAGTGAGAAACCTTGACGAAATATTTCTGGCACAGCGAACAGTAGTATTGTCCATTTGTGTGACGTTGCTCGTGCTTCTTCAGTGCATACTCGACCTTAAACGTCCTCCCGCAGACGGTGCAGGGGTAAGACTGATGAACCGCAGTGTGAGCCTCCAGTTCTTCAGCACTGCCAAAGATTTCATTACATTTCGGACACGTCCCAAAGTAGCCTTTCACATGGACCTTCAGGTGGTTGTTGAGAGCTTCTGGGAATTCAAAGATCTTCTGGCAATCAGGGCACGGAAAACACTCGGCATCAGATTTTTTGCGATGGGTCATCATGTGCCTTTTCAAATGGTAAATCCGACCAAACACTTTGCCACAGTCGCTGCACGTGAGGTTTTGGCGGCTAGACTCATTCTTCTTGCACGTTTTCAGATGCTTCTCCAGTGCAGCCTTGTCTTTCAGTTGTTTGTCACACTTACAACACCTGAGGCCCTCATTAGCATGACTCCTTTTGTGCGCTTTCATTTCCAGCCAGGTGCTAAAACTCTTTCCGCATTTACAGCAGATATACTGTCCGAGGCTGTGCTGGTTCCTCAGGTGTCGCATCATGTGATACGACTGGCTGAAGGTCATTGGACAGACGGGGCAGTTGAAAGGTTTTTCCTTTGTGTGCGTCCTCATGTGTCTGGCCAGCTTGTTCGCCCCTCTGAAGCACCTATCAACACAGATGGGACAAAAATGACCTTTCGCCTCTGTGGCCTTCTTTTTTCTGACTTTACTTTTCTGAGATCCAGATTCGCCGGAGTTCTCGTTGTCCATCAAGTCACGAACTTCAGATCCTGCAACAGGTGAATCCGCCTCCCCGCCGTTTGCGTCAGGTCTGTTAGTTTGCTGGCCCTCTGTTTGGGGAGGCGCGTCCTTGCTGTGTGACTTGACGTGACTTTTGAACTCCTCACCGTTGGCGAATCTTTGATTACATTCTAGACAAAACAAAACTTTCTCCTTGTGCGTACTCTTGTGCGTATGTAACTCTGCAAAGCTTCGGAAGCTGTTCCCGCAGATAGGGCAGACGTGCTTACTGGCGCCGTGCTGGCTCCTCATGTGCCGGGTCATGTGGTACGACTGGCTGAATGTTGTGCAGCAGACTGGGCAGGTGTACGGTTTCTCCTGCGTGTGCGTCCTCACGTGTCTGGCGAGCTTGTTTGCGTTTTTAAAGTGCTTGGTACAGAAAGGACAGAAGGTGCCTTTACGTTTCTTAGATGAAGGGACAAAGTCTTCATCATCCTCATCATCAACACCACCACTATAATCGCTGTCGCTGCTCTCTTTATCACCATCGCTAGTTTTACTGCCATTTTCCTCTTTCCTCATCGCCGCTGACGAGGTTTTATCGCCATCGCCTGCTTCACCAGAAGCCACTTCAGTCTCGCCAGAACCCTGAGATTCATCCTCATCTTCATCACCGTTATATTGTTTGTCATTTCTACACTGGTATTCTTTTGTGCATCTTCGAGGAACAAGCGCTTTAGTTTTAGGCCCTTGCTCCTCGCGACGAGGCCTTCCTCTTTTGGCCCTTTTTTGAACAGGGGGCTCTAAATCATGTCCAACAACCACATCTTCGCGGCGAGGTCTTCCTCTTTTGGCCTTTTTTTGAATAAGGGGCTCTAAATTATGTTGAATAACCACATCTTGGCGACGAAGCCTTCCTTTTTTTGCATTTGTTTGAACAGGGGGCTCCAAGTCATGTTCAATAATCCCATCCTCGCGACGAGGCCTTCCTCTTTTGGCTTTTTTTTTAACAGGGGGCTCTAAATCATATCCTATGTCCACATTTACCTCATGCACATCAAATTGTTGAGATTGGCTTGAAAGAATCTCCACCTCTTTACCAACAGCCAATGCTGTGGCCAAATTCAGAGTATTCTTCCTCTGCATCAGCGCCTCTCTTAGTTGTGGATAGTTCGTTTTCTCAATTAGCTGATCCAGGAGAAGTCTGTTTTTAAAGTTTCCATCATTGCAAGGCCTCAGCAGTTCCTCCAACGCTGAGACAAACTCATCCACAGTCTCTCCGGGCAGCTGAGCCCTCTGGTAGAACTTACGGAGGTGCTCCTGAGAGGCGTGATCGGAGCTGAAGTGGGCTGTCAGAGCTGAAATGGCACTTGCGTATGTGGCTTCATGTTTTATCAGATCTGCGAGGACGTGCTCACCTTCAAGGCCCAGACAGTTCTGTAAAAGGTCCAACTTGCTGGAGTCCACCAGCTCTTTCTCACCTAGTTCATGCATGTAGTGTTCAAAGGTGTTGAGCCATTTTGTCCAAAGCATGCCGGGCTCACCAGAGGCAGGTAAGAAAGGTGGAGGTGGAGACAGGATTATAAGCAGTGGCTCTGCGAGTGGCTCCATGGAGATGTCATATTTCATCTCCTCCTCATCTAACTTTACACCTGCTTCACACATGTTAGTGTCTTAATGTTCTCTTCATGTAGGAGTTGCAGAATTATGACGTGACCCTCCTCGATCTTTCTTCAGATTCCTGATGTTTCATCCCACTTAGGACAATCTATGAGAACTGCAAAATAAACAAAGTAGTTTGATTGATTAGCCGATTAATGTTAAGGAAACAGGGACAGGTGCTCTTTGATGGTGGGTGTTTCTTGCATCATCACCAGTCTGTCACCATGGCAAACTACCATGTACTCGCTGACCACCACGTCACCGCGCAGCCCCTCGGTATGCTCATATTCAAACTCGATCGGGACATAGAAAACCAGCTCTAACAGATCCGTTGGTGCTAATCTGGTCGTTGGAGACCTTTGCAATAACACTGGAACCAGTGAGGCTCATTTGTTTGTTTTTAGTGTCACCAAATACATCCACAAATTATACAGAGCATCAAAATGTTCTTCAAAGTGACCCACACGAATGCATCTTGATAAGGATGGCCCTATAACAAGATCTTCTTTGGGATCCATCCTAATATTGCAAAGAGCAAAATGACTAAAATATATTCAAGTAACTGTTGGTATATAAATGTAGTTGCCAATGGCTTTTGGGTATAAGGAGTACTTGGTACTTTCAAGTGTGTTGTTTATTGGATGGTATAATTTCAGTATGTCCCAACATCAACTTCACCATCTCTACAACACAGCACAGAACTACAGAAACGACACATCTAAACAGTAAAAATATCAGCTATATTTACAAGTTGTTGTGATATTTTCTTCACCTGAGGGAGCAGTGTGGAGGGTTGACAGCAGACGGTGGTCTGACACCAGCTGCGTATCCCACGCCTCATGTCGGCATAGCGAGACTAAATGAAATAGGAACTTGGAATAGGACTAAAATGTTTATTTGTAATCAAACTGAATTTTTTATTGATACAATGAGTTAATCACAAAGGTTAGAGTTATTTCTGCAACACAAAACTAACTGGAGTATTGTGCTACCCTCTAAAGCAACACCTGAGCATGTGCCAACATCTGTAAAAAGGCTACAGCACCGTGAATGTGGAGCAACAATGCTACACAAACACTGTTTGTCTTTTCAGGTTTAAAGTATTTGAATTTCCATAAGTGATCTGCAAATCCTCCTTTTACTTTGTTGGTACGAAATAGAAGTTCTTTTTTCTGTTCGTTTGTTTTTAATTCAATAAATAACCCCTAATAGTCAAGTTATATGTAATTCCTTTAAATTATTCTAAAATGCCCATTTTTGGCAGTTTGTTGTAGTGTGTAGTGTTTAACCTCTCAATTTTGGAGGACAAAATAATTGTTCATTAAATAGTAGTCGAGTTAAAACGTTCAAGTAATTGCAATAGTAATGTGAGGTCATAATTATCCAGGCCTATTAGGAAAAAAAATGTGTTCTGGCTTTGAAATCGCATAACCTACCTTTAAAGACACTGCAGCCTCAGTTACAAAACTGAATAAGACATGCCATGTCCAGGCGGCACTCCTCCACTCCTAAACCAGCTCTGCAGCTTACCTCTCCAGATGGAGAGACCTGTGATCACTAAGTTTACCCAAACACATGCATGACTCACATTAGGTGGGGGTTTTTCTCACCAGGCTCACGCAGAGATTCCTTCCTCTTAGATCGTTTTGGACTCAGCGAGTGGCATCATGAACGTCCCCGTCTCTCTCAGACAATCAGTCGAGGTTAGTAAACAGAGCCGGTCTGGGGCACCCCCCCCCGTTAACATCAACCAGTCGCAGACTCACAGACAATCCCATCCTCGCTGCCAAGGTGAAAATTCTGCAGGTGTCCTTGATAAAAAGAGGAGTAAAGTTCAAAACAAAGAGTTGTCGTCTTTGCGACTTAAATTAATGTTGTAACAGAAATGAAGTTGAACAGAGTGCTGAAGTCTGCAGACGCCGACTCCAACTTAGTATCTGATGGGGGGGCGTAGTTAATCATTTTAAAGGCCCAATGCCCAAGGCGATACGATGAGGTGAATAACGCAGGTGAGCTCCTCATGCTGGACATCTGGGTGACATGTGCACGTCTAGGTAGTGTCCGTTACCTGAGAGATATACGTGGTTGATTAGGGCAGTGCATTTCCAGAAATCTTCAGTGTCTGCCTTTCAACCAGTTTGAGCCCGTTTACTCGAGTCTGGCAGAAAAAGAGAGGAAGAAGAGGCAGTAAAGTATTGATTTGTATTCACAAGGTGGGGAAGAAACGTGTCAGTAACACAAGTCAAAACAGTTATATTGGGATGCAAATCCGCCTCTAAATATTCTCTTTAATATTACGCAAAAACTTGAATGAGGTACTGCACAATGTAAATGTACAGTCATCTTTATATCTCACAGAAAAATAATTTATTTATCATTTATTAACTTATAAACATTTTCTTTAATTTCGTAAATGCAGTGGCAACAGTGAATTGAGCGTAAAAGTCATAAAAGAGATTTTTATCTTACACATCCAGGTGTACATTCACTTCAGGAGATCTCATCTGCTCTCTCCGGTACCCCTCAGTGTCACAGAGTCATGAAACCGGTACCCCTCAGTGTCACAGAGTCATGAAACCGGGCCCCCTCAGTGTCACAGAGTCATGAAACCGGGCCCCCTCAGTGTCACAGAGTCATGAAACCGGGCCCCCTCAGTGTCACAGAGTCATGAAACCGGGCCCCCTCAGTGTCTTTGCCTGCAATCCGCCCCTGGCATCATCAGTTTCCAACTCGCTCACCGTTAATCACGTCGGTTCCGTCTATCTGGAGGTCGGTTCCGCTCTCCATCCCAGACAGGACAACAGACTTGGAGCTGCATTGAAAGAAGAGGCGTCGAGGTGAAGATTCGTCGATAACCGCCAACTGAGGACAAAACTCCCCACAAAGCTGCCTCCCTAACCGCCGTACGGACTCACCGCTCCGAGCCGTTACCGGGGCTCTGCTCGCACAGCTCTCTCCACGGCCACAATTTTAATAAGTCACTAATAATATCGGAATCTTTTATCGAAACGCTTGGCTAAAACATGATAAATGTTTCCGTTATGCTGCATGGTGTTGTTGTTGGTACTACGATAGTCCTTCCGGAGTCCGACTTCTGCAGTAGTTCCCACGGTGGAGTTCAGCCTCGGCGCCCCCACAGCACCCCTGCTGACGTGGAGGCGCATAACCGCAACCATTACAAACAAAATACGTGTGTGTCACCGCTATGATGATTGCTGTTTCCATCCCACCATCAGCTGACGGCGCCCTCTCGCTTTTACAAATTATTTTTCATGTTTTCATTGGCCCTTTAACCCGATAGGAAAGGTGTGTATGACCTTTTCATTTTGGACTGTTAACATTCAATTAAATGAACATGTAGTTCACATAAACAAGGAAACATCTGCCTGCTCAATGACAGTATCTCAATGGCAATTAAGTGAGAACTACTTTGCAAGAACAACACTTTTTACAACCGTGTCAATTTCCACTTCTTAGAATGTTAACAGCCAATTATCAAACATAAAATAAGAAATAATATTCTGTATTTTCAGCAACCAGTTCTCAGCTGTAAAACATAAACATCATAGAGTTTTGTACACTAATCTGTCTTAATCAAAATTGGTACAACCCAATACATCACAGTGAACTGTTGACCTGTAATAAAATAATCTTAAATGTTCTGTGCAGTAATGTAGGTTTTAAAATAACAATAAAATAAAATACAATAAGCAGCACTCATATATTTTATAGTAAACCTGAGAACAAAGATATTCCATATTCTTAGCTCATGTATTAGTGCAAAGCTTAGTAAACATCAGTGTTCTGCATAGAAATACAAAAAAAAGCAGCTCCAAAATACTTTCACAGTGAGCATTATAATTAATAAGCACCTAGCGCTCAGCACTGCTCCTTCATCATTTTAGTGTTGTGCACAGTAATCAGTCTTAATCAGAGTAAGCATCATAACATCTTCATAATGCAATTTAAAACTTCTCTTTATAGAGACAAAAACATATATACTCGTATTATTCTTATACTCAGTTCGTGCCACCATGGCATTCAGATGGCGTTCTGGTTTGGCAAACATCTGGAACCCTCCATCCTTGAAAGATTGGTTAGATATTAACAGATCGTACATAACCAAAGTATTAAAAATGAGTCTGTAGAATAAATCTTCACAAACAATGTTAAAACAGTGTAGGATGAGATTATTGTTGAGTAATGATAATTTTGAAATAACAAACCAATGTCTTCAAGCTTCAGATGTTGGTAAATGGTGCATTAATTACATTTTGTGTTAAATAATCACCCTGGGGACCTTTAGGTACTGGAGATAAAGGCACGGCTGGTACGTGTCTGCTGCTATCTGAGTCTGAACAGTCAGCAGGGTCACAAGTATCCAGATATTCCACTGGTGCAACTTAAAGTATGGATTGAAAGAGTTAATACCTCTTTAACCTATGTTATATTTAAAAAGAAAAAAGACTATTTTACTATATGGAATAAATTGTAGACACTTCAAGACAAAATTAAAAACTGCACTGAATTTAATGCCATTGGTTTAGTCATTTGGAGTTGGTCATGTAGTCATTTAATTCACCCAGCTATGACAGAACAACAAAGAAATAACATTAAATGGTATTAATACAACTGCATCACTTTTCCCGTTTTTGTATTTTCACCAGACATGATGGTCCCTGGCTGGATTTAGGCGGACTTGGGCAGACCCGGGATGATCCGGGCGGACCTGGGTGGACCCGGACCCTCTCTGTAGCCGTCACCGCTGTCAGTCGGACCTGCACGGCCCCTGCTCTGACCTACTGACTTCTTTTTTTATGAAAAAGTTACCAATGTCCCCGCTCCGTTTCATCGTCTGTCAAACATATCGCGACAAAAAATATTTAATTGTGCTCAACTTCAACTGACGTAGTTGAAATGTAACTGAAATGAATAAATTAACAGGACAAAAACGCGGACAACTGAACTGTCCGTCTGGTTGAGTTAAAGAGAACACGGGCATGTTCACTATTAGCTGTGAAGATGGCATTAATTAGCACATTATCAGTTTAAGGCACAAGTTTTCACGCTTTAGACATGAAATTATAGTAGGTATACAAGCCTAATTTCTTTCTCGTTATTCCTCAAACCATACGAACATTTTCCCTGAAAATGAGGGCAAGTAGATTTTAACAGTAGTTTGCACAGGTGTCAGCCACACTTCCTGCACTTCAAAACTAAGTCTTCTTGCTCTTCTTGCTTCTGCTCGTCTTCTCCTCCGGCATCGGGAAAGGTTTTCAAAGCTTCTTCAAATCCAAACCTATCAAAACAGCAAACTAATGTCTTAGGTGCACTGAATCTGAGGTCTTTAGGTCTTTAGAACTTGACTGGCCTGCACAGAGTCCTGACCTCAACCCGGTAGAACACCTTTGGGATGAATTAGAGTGGAGACTGAGAACCAGGACTTCTGGTTCAACATCAGTGTGACCTCACAAATGTGCTTCTGGAAGAATGGTCTAAAATTCCCATAAACACACTCCTAAACCTTGTGGACAGCCTTCCCAGAAGAGTTGAAGCTGTTACAGCTGCAAAGGATGGACCAACGTCATATGGAACCTTATGGATTAGGAATGGGATGTCACTTAAATTCATATGTGAGTTCAGACAGGTGAGCCAATACTTTTGGCAATTTAGTGTAGGTTGCCACCGGATATTTAAATTATTTTCTTATTTGCTACAAAGAATAAATCTTATTCCTCTGGATTTTACAAAAAATAAACTGCTTCTGGATGACACGAAGCAGGCCTACAACACGGAAATAACTATTTTCCATGTAACTGATCTGCGTATTTGACTAGTGACATTACCAACTTTTGAGCAATATATGGATTGTGAAACATGGAACAATAAGAGTTTGGACTTTCTATATGCAAACGCAAAAAATGCATACACAATCACACATTACCACCACACACGTGTAGGTGTGTGCGTCTGTTCAAGGATTTTCTGTTGCCATCAAGTCTGTAAGGAGGTGGAGTAAAGAGACAGGTGAGGTTCTACAGGACTGCTTTGACGTCACTGACCGGGATATGCTCTGTGATCATCATAAGGACAATATCAACGAAATTACAGACTGCAACAAAGTGTACACACACACATGCACACACACTTCTGTGAGGTATCCAGCATCCCAGCCAGGAGTGCACGCTTTTTTCTGAACAAGCCACTTGTTTTTCCAGAGGTTTAACCCCCAGACACCACTCTCTCCCGTCCCCTTTGTTGACCCCTAATATTTTCACTGCACTGCATCTGTGTTCACTTCTAATTTTGTTTTTTACATTCTTTATTTTCATTGTATACATTTTCCACTGTTTCTGCAAATTGATATGCTGCTGAAATGCACTAAACAAAAAAACAAACAAAACAGAAGACAGATACTCTGGTAAACAATGGCCATTTATTCACACTGCATGGGGCCCAAAACAAGTGTGACAGAGTGAGGAAAACCGCTGCTGGCTGAAGAACCTTCAAATCATACATGGGCAGAACGTACAGGGGAGCTTTATTTGCAGCTGAACAGAGGAACAGAGTACAACAGTGTCTGGTTACACCTGGAGGAGAAACCAAGGTTTGGATAGTGGAGCTTCATGACTCAAAGTTAAATCATGTAACAACTTAAAATATCCTGTGTATTTGCTCCATTCTCTCGTCCGACTATGAAGGGTTCTCGTGAACGCGTTGCTTCCTCTTCTCCCTCCTTATTTACAGCACGCAGACCTTCCCCGGGGCTCTTCAGCCACTTGCTTTGACTTTCACAAACAGGGCTGAACTACGTCCAACAGCACACAAGTAAAAAGGGTTTGGCATTACAAAATCCATCTTAAAAATATAAACACACACACAATGGCACGCTTTGCTTAGCAGTGAGCTACACAGACACATGAGCAGGCTTCGAAGGTGACAACACACATCTTACACGCGTGCCGCACTCAGACTTGTAGAAAATAGGATTCGAACAGAATAAAGATAAAATGATCTGCGTTTCGGCTCAGTGCAAGCTTTATGGCTTGAAATGCTGCGTTAAAATGGGAAGTAAACTGTAAAAAACAATTTTCTTTATAGTCCAACCCAAACATCATACGTCTCAGACGCCGCTCAACACTCCTAAGAATGCTCTAAGTCATGAAAAACGTCTGCTCACCCTCTGTCATTTTCAAATTCAGAAGCTGTCATCATTGATTGTTATTTTTCTTCTCTGTGGTGACCTTTGAATGCTCCGTTTGTGTGGACAAACGTGTCTGCCAGCAAATGCTGCTTCTTTCTGTGCCACCTTTGAATAAAGTCTCCTCAACCTTTGAGATCCCGTCTCCCAGTCAGAAACACTGAAATCAGCCATCGGAGAACACATGACTGTGGACTTGTGCACTGAAGTGTGGATGCAGAAAACAGAGATCAGGATTTGTGCAGAAATCCCAGTTTCCTCCAGCTCCAGGATGACTTCTTTCCCAGACGGGAAGAAAAAAAAAAGAAGAAGAAAGAAACTTATCCAGTCATTGTCTCTCGCCCTCACTGGAGTCTCCGGAACAAGCATGAGTATCCGGTGAGATATACCGGCGGGAATGTGAAGAAAACAAGAACAGCAATTGTGTGTGTAAGCACAGTGACACAGAGGTTTAAAGGATTAGAAGAACACACACGCACACACACACACACACACACCAGGTCTTCATGGAGGAGAGGAGGAGGCGAGTGAGGAGTGTA
Source organism: Xenentodon cancila (assembly GCA_014839995.1). Taxonomy (NCBI): domain Eukaryota; kingdom Metazoa; phylum Chordata; class Actinopteri; order Beloniformes; family Belonidae; genus Xenentodon; species Xenentodon cancila. Next base: position 15,244,332 of record CM026198.1, on the reverse strand, counting down.
AAGTTCAATTCTTTGGGGCACCTTCAGCTGGTTTATTACCAGTTCCCTTTTAGTCCTGACACACACACACACAAGCCCCGCCATCAACGTTCCCGTGTGTGCATTATTTTGTGCAGAGTTTGTCTCTAGAGTCAAACAAATGAAGAGAATCCTGTCACAGGCGTGCGCGACCCTGGCGGGTTGGTGTTGGGGTTGATGTGTGTATGTGCGGGCTGCCCTGTGGGTGTGTACGCTCCACCTGTGCTGTGCTGGGTGACCACCGTCTGGTAGTAGGGCTCGTTGTCCGCGGTGGCACACTCGTCATAGCCGAAGGGAGCGCCCATCCCTTTCAGACCTTTGGGCTGTCGCTTCCAGGAGTTGTAGTAGGTGGGGTCGCTCATGTAGTGGTTAACGAAGGAGTGCTTCGGCTGCTCGTCTTCGTAGTCGCTGTCTGTTAACTAGACACAAACAACGCGGTCAGATGGGGACGAAAGTCACATGACAGAGATGGGACGTCCGAACTCAGCCGACTATCAGGAGACGCTCTCAAGTCCTGTCAAGTCAGTTGTTTTTGCACATATTTGACACAAGTCACACATCTACAGCAAAATATAAAAACCCTCAGGAGAAAGGACAACGTCACTGCTGGTGCTGAAAGTGAAGTACAACTTTAAATGATTAGAGTCACATTAAAGTGACTACATGTTTTATGTATACTCAGAAAATGAAATAATTCACCTTTATTTACACTATAGTAAAAAAGTACAACTCTCCAGAGCTGCATAAATGCCCGCTTTACTCTTCACCCATAAAATCTACTTCATTTTCAGGAGCTGAGGTGGCAACGGATCTTCTCATGGCCCAGTTCCATCTGGGAATTTTTTTCTGCACTTGCACAAACTTAAAGTCCCGAGTCAGATTTATTTCACATGGTGACATAGCTTCATTTACAACTACAGTCTCTGGAATCAGTGGTGAACGCTGATTTAAAAGCTCAAAATCTTACTGATGTTAAAAGAAGACTCCATGGTCTAAAGTTACGACAGACAGACGTGCACCACACGTGCACAGAATATACCAAGTTGGAATAAAAAGGTATCAGCAATCACAAAGAGATGGTTCTAGACACATACGAAGGGTATGACGCGCAGGACTTTAGTTTGTGATTCGGGTTTTGGTCAAGATGGACAGACAGACATGAAGCGATACCTCTGACTCGGAGACCTCGGTGGGCTTCTCGGTGAGTGTGGTGCTCTCAGTGAGCACGGCTCCATTATAGTTGTTACAGATGTCCTCGTCAGAGTAGTGAAGACCGCCTGGACTGGGCCTGGGAGGAGACCTGGGCACATCCACACATCTGTTACATTTTCATCAAATCTAGGAGTGTGTGTGTGTGTGTGTGTGTGTGTGTGTGTGTGTGTGTGTGTGTGTGTGTGTGTGTGTGTGTGTAAGGCAGGCAGGGAGTGCTCACTTGGTCCCATTCTTCTTTAGGAAAGAGTTTTTGGTGTTGAGTGCTCTGCTGTTTAGCTCCAGAGCAGTGAAACCTCCGTTGTCCAGCGTTACAGACTCCTCCCCCGACGTCACATGTTTCCCTGCACGAAAAATAAAAACCACGATCAGTGGAGGTGGTTCAGAGAAATACTAAACACCAGACTTTGTTCTTCGTGCTGCACAGAATTCACCTGGATGCCCCTATTTATGGCATCTTTAGTCTCAAAAGAAGAAATAAATCAACGTTTCTAACTTTGTTTACAAAATGGGATTGTTTTGTCCTATTGAGATCACACTACAGGACTAATCAGAGGATCGCGTGATTATTTTTCATCAGACTTGACCCGCCACTTGTCTGTCCGGTCAAGTAGTTAAGCTGTCTTGTAATCACAATGTAGACAGGTCTCCGTCATGCCAACCTTACAAACAACTTCCAAGGTTGTTTAAAACAACTGACAGTTTCACTCTGCACCTGTTCTTTCTTGTGTCTGTAAGGACTTTTCATGCTGAAAACACCAAAGAGGAATGTGTACTCTTGCCAAGGTTCAAACTGATGTTGCCCAGTTTACTGACTGCAGGCAGATTGATTTTTCGCCGTGCTCTCTTCAGTGTTTGATGTGTTGCTCTCTTGTATTCTTCCTCCCTCTCGCATCACCTCCCCCTGTCCTTTTGCGCTCTAATTGGTTGTAGCTCCAGCTGAAATCTCACCAAACAACTTCTGACTGTTTAGCAAACAGTTAGATTTTTATGCACGGGAGTGCCGGGAGTCTAGGACACGTTAAAAGTCCCACTTAACTCCGAGGAAGAATTTACACACTAAGATTGGTGATCGCAGATGTGTCATTGTCACCAAAATTTGTTGACAACATGAAACGTTAGTCTGAAAATGTGTTGTGTGAAGCTGTGATGGGCTTGTGCCCTGTCCAGGGGGTACCCCGCCTCAGCTCAGTGACAACTGGGTTAGTCAGCAGCAGAGCATCTAGTTTTATTATACAAGTTGGAGAACCTTTTCCCCTCTGTTTTTAAACACATTAGTGAGCAGTCAAACTCTTCATATTTTAAGAAAGAGTCATACGAATTAAATACTATGTTTTATGTAAATGCACAGCTTATTTTATCGTTGTTATGTGGCATCCATTCAGCCACACATGTAATCAGGGTCCCTTTGGTTTTTTTAGAAACCACATTAGTCTACATAAACATAACAACTGTTATCTTTTACATTTAAATAGGTTTTCTGTTTGGAACAAACAAGGTTTGCTTTGGCTCTCAGAGTTCTGTTTGGTTTTTTGGCCGCCCCGTCTGTGTTTGCGCTGCTGTCCTGTCTGCCCTCTGTTGGATCAATCCATTGCCCCAAACGTCTGTCAAAGTTTCTGTGGCATCTCAAATAAAAAAAAAATAAAAAAAAAACCCCAGCTGTCCTGATGTAACCTGAATGAAAGTACACAACCTCTAAGCTGTCAGGTGGAGGGTTTCTCATCTACCGTCAAACACGTCCACATCTGACTATTAAGTGACCAAGTGTCAACATTGCAGTTTGAATTAAAATAACCAAAATTCCCATGTGAGAAAAGTACATTTTGTCACTTTCTTTAGCTATATTAGAGGACATCACTTTAGCTGCTGACATAGACACTTAAGTCACAAATTAATCACGATATCTCTACCGGGAAGTAAGGAGACTTAGACTTGTTGAAAGATCAGTCTTCAAGATGTAGTGAAATCTAGTTGGGAGCTGAAAGACGGCAACAAATTGAGCACCAGGCTGGTGGCGACATTCTGGACAGGTCACTAATCCCTAAGAGGTGAGTAGTAATGATTAAAACACGACACTTGATGATGTAACCTGTCCTGAATCCTCCTGCCAGGATCAAGAATCTGTCTCACAGATCACTTTCAAACAAGACTAAAGGAAGTAGCTTGAAACAAAAGCACAGATATCCTTCTCATGTACATGTGTCAGCTTGTCAGAATCACAAAAGCTGGAAGACACTTTAATTGGCTCTTTAGAGGGAACAGCAGACCCTGCTGTGGCTAAGCAGAAAGGTGCAGACAATGCAGAAGAGGAAAGACAATCAACTTCCCGTGAACAAATGAGACGCCGTGAGCACATCAGAACATAAACAACAGGCACAGACCTGTGCCACAGGCCTTGTACTTGGTGCTGTGTCCATGCAGCAGCAGGGTGAAGACCAGGACCAGAATCAGGATGAGTCCCACCAGAGCCATGACCAGCAAAAACCACCACTCTTCATAAAAAGGACGATCTGACAGTGCTGCAGACAGAGAGAGGGACACACAGTATATCAGGGAAATTTAGTTTCCCTCTGGTTGAGTCTTGCTTTTATGGTTACTCTCAAAGAAGCATTCCTCCTCAAACTCACACAATTATATATTTTAAGACTGATTGGGAGAGTTTTGTGCTGTTAAAACAAATAAATATATAAACATATGTACGTGTGCCTTGAAATAAATGTTTTCACAGGTCAGATAATAATTAAAAAGATATAGTCTGAAGATACAGGGAGAAGTCTTCAACCTTCTGTAGTTTTAGTATTTACACCACAAGATGGCAGCAAAAGCCAGCATCACCAACTTCTTGAAATCCACGGACTAACAGATGGAATCTTTGACCAAACTCGCATCAGACAAGGTGAATTTGTTCATCAACCTGAACTCCAGCAGCGTGTGTGTCTGTTGTTTACCAGCGAGAGCAGCCGAGGGTGTACTGGGCTGTCCGAAGCCGAAGCGATTCACAGCGATGACTCGAAATTCATAGCTGACTCCGGGCCTCAGGCGCTCCAGCGGCACCGAAACAGACCTGCTGCTGGGAGGGAGAAGTCTGATGAAGGAGTCCCACACTCCCTCATCTGCAGACAGGATCGTGGTGGATGCAAGAGGGCCATTAGAAAGTTAAAGTTAGACATTGTCAGATGACATTTAAGACGATAGGAATCATGAATATCACATAACAGAATGGAGTAAATCAACTGTTAGCAGTAGTGTGATCGTACGGTCTACAGCTGGTCTCCTGCAGTGTTGAAACCATTTCCCACAAACGCTCCCTTCCTGAATTACACCTAGTAATCTTTATTAGAAAATTATGGAGGACTTGATTTGCACAGCAGGTTTGAATGAATCTAGAGAGACTTGGTCTCAAAGATGAAGGATAAATATAGGTCGCTGGAGCTCACCTGAGGGACGAGTCTCAATGACATATCCAGTCACAGGGGCTGCACCGACGTCGCCCTCTGACCAGTGGACAGTGAGGGCGGAGGAACTCCTGGAGATGGAGATTTCCATGGGCGACCCAGGAGACCCTTAAGTGTCAGAGGTACACATTCATGCTTCTTTGTTTGACATAAAAACATGGCACCATGCAGATTTGTTATTTTGCTAAGAACTAACCCTCAGCATTACTACAACCTTGGTAAACGTATTAGTTTATATCCACAACTGTAACAGGCAAGTCCTACAATGTAATCTGTTAACAATAATGCATTTAGTTAAATTATAATGGGTGAATGATATTGACACCGTAAAAACATCATTAAATGTGGTTATTTACCGCCGTCATTCTTTATTGATTTTGTATTTTGTGGTCTGGACATGCTAATGTTTGCTCAGGATACGTAGGAATTCACTTCAGGCAATTTTTTTTAACCCTGTTTGACTACATTAATTACTAGAGAAAACAGTCTAATGTAACTGAAGTCACATTTCAGTATGTAAATTGGGATCTGTTGCCACCCTGTCGTGCATTTGCAGCCACACAAACCTTTAACAGGCTGAGCAGTGATGTTTGCTTGAATAGGCGGTCCGTGGCTGACTGTGAGCGCCTGAACACCGAAAGTGTACGTGACTCCTTTGACCAGGTCTCGAATCTTCAGCCATCGTTGCCAGCTGCCTTTCACGTCCACTGTAACCAGTTTAGTCACTCCTGTAGATATTTGAGGAGACGTATCAGAGCAAGATCCAGCATGTGAATTTGTGATAAAGTGTGTCTGCGCGTACCCTGTACAGGAGCAGTGGGTTGATATATGACCCTGTAACCTTCCAGTTGTCCATTGGGAGTGAGTGGAGCTCCCCAAGACACGTTGACACTCCCTCCTGTCACTTCAGAGAAGGACAGGTAGCTCGGTTCGCTGGGAGCTGCCCGCACATGAAGAATGAAACAGAAAATAGAGCTAAGAGGAATCCAAGAGGATAGGAAAGACTTTGTTATGATGCTCTTAGAAAAGGTTTTTGGAGACTGCATTGTCACAACTTCCTACCAGACTGGAGGGTCCGGGCTCCGCGGGGGTCACTAGGCGGTCCGTCACCAGCAGTGTTGAAAGCAGTAAGAGTGACCAGATAAGGTGTGTAGCTGGTCAGGTTGGTGAGGTGCACATGGGTGTCTGGCACAAAAATCACCTTCACCTTCTCAGTCTGGTTCTGCTCATCTCTCTCCCAGTAGTGGATCTGTAACACAGGAAACAAAGGCTGTCAACAACACAGGCTCTGTTGGATCATGCAACTTAGTGTATCCATCACTTCAAGTTAAGCAATGGTCAAAGAACTGCTGACCCCATCTAAACAACACTTGTCCACCCATCCATTAACTTACCAGGATCAGGTTGGGGGCAGCAGCCTAAGCAGAGAAGCCCAGACCTCCTTCTCCCTAACCAGCTTCCCCGGCTCTTCTGGTAGGGTACTGAGGCATTTCCAGGCAAGCTTAGAGATATTCAAAGTCCCTCCTGAATGACCCCATCTATAAGGGTCAAGGGTCATTCAACCTTTTTTTGACTGAGAAGCGTTGTGTTTAGCAGTGCTGATTGATTCTCATCCCAGCTGCTTCATATTCTAACCATTCCAGTGACATCTGGAGATTGTGGCTAACCAAGCTCAGTTTGACTCCTTCAGCTTTGATGGGCTCCCTCACTTAGGATGTCAACCACAGGGTTCAAGGATTGTCAGCACAGCAGACAATGGAGGTGCAGTTCACATGGTCCTTTCAGACTCAATGTCCCCCACCCTCCTCGGAAAAACAGTTGATGCTCTATCGGAGGTGGAAGAAGAACTTACTGACAGGTTCTGCTGCTAGACCTTCTCCACAAACCCTCACTATGTGTTTAGGGTTATTTGCATTTCACTAGTTAAATACAATGTACCACCAGGTGATAATCAGTTAATAGCTCAGCTCCTCTCCTCACTTTAGTTTCCAAAACATACAGCTGTAAATCTGATGAAACGATTCTAAAGTTGATCACTGAACTGGCCAAGGGTGTCCTGGTGATTCGTGAACTTACATTTACTTTCACACACCGTGTTTGTCATGACGTTATGGAACTGTGACAAGCACATGCTCTTACTGGCCACTTGGTTAGGTAAATCAGGTGCATCTAATCAAGTGGCTGTTGAGTGTAGGTCCAACAATAGAGCACCACTCAGATTCGTAGAGGTTGTTCCTCTCGCTCATGTCCCTCCAAGTAACACTGGAGTGCCTCATGTCAGCGTTAAAGCCCCTAAGCAGAACAATGCGAGTGCCGTCAGCACCTTCTGGCACCCAAGGAGCCCAAGAAGGCGGGCAGCACTAAACTGCCATTCGGTGTATAAGCACAAACAGCAGTTAAAGCCTGTTCTCCAACTTGCAGGTCATTTACGCTACCTTGTAGCTTACTATGGAAAATTCAAACATACAAGTTTCAAACTGGGGGGTTGTGAAAAAGCCCAGTCCAGCTCCACTGCTTTCAAACTGGAAAACTTCAGACAAGAATAAGGTCCAGCCACCCTTGAGGTGACTGATTCAAGGACCAATAGTGTTTGGTGATAGGGTCCAGGTGAGTCCGTCTGTGTGGTACCTCTTAACTTCCTGCACAGAACTCATGTTCCTCTACAAGGGAAGTGATGTTCCATGTTCCAAGAGCCAATTTCGCCACATGAATGATGAACTTGAAATATCAACATGAGTTGTCTTGGCCCAACATGAACAACCAAAACACCTTTGTTGCACGTTATGGCATTAATAAAGTAAATCGATGCAATTATTTCATGGAGATGGAGCACCATTCTTCCAAGCACCCTGTCTTTAGAATATTTTTCTTAAGTACTGATGTCACACATAACTTAACCCATGTTCACTCTCTCATCATGACTGCTAAGAAGACATTATAAGAATTAAGCTAATTTAATTATGCAAACAAGCCCAACTTAAATGTATTTTGTGCTCTATTTTAAACATACATTATTTAACTCAGGGTCAATGCATTTAGTTAAACATGCAACTATATGTGTAAAACAAGGAATGTTTAGAGCACATTCTTAAAGGCCTCTAGTACAGCCACTTCAACCTCCTGTATTTGTATGCTGCACATGCTCAAGTGAGAATGAATCGATAATCATCAATGTGACGAATAACTTTTTGACACAGGCCAGTAATGAAGACATATGGGTTACTATGGCTGAGTCCCGTAACATGAAAAAGAATAAAGGTTACCTGATTACTGCCTCACGTATGATGAGATCAGAATTAATATTAATGTCTTGTGGTCTGTACCTTATGGCATGTAATATCTCAATTTAAAGTCAGCATGCAACTGTGGTTTTTTTCAGTCTAATAGTCCATGCAACAGCCTTAAAGTAAACAACACATTTTCTTTTCATGATGATGTTTATGCCTACAACAAGTTATTTTATACTTGTACTTCACAGAATTTCTGTCCTGGCCTAATGTGGATGGGATGCTTTTATCTATTTATATCAACAGAAAAGGCTTCTTTAACTTAGGGACTCCACATGCATATTTTATATTTGTCACTAATGGTAAGGTTACAGAGCATAAGTAACATGAACGGGAAAAACATGCTCTATGGACAGGATCCTTTAAAGTGAAAAAAAAAATTGAAGCAACTTCCACAAATGTTGAGTGTAAATGCATTAACTTCTAATAAAATATTCATAGAAAACAAATATGTCAGAACACAGCATCCTTTAGATTTGACCCCGTCCAACAATGCAGCATGCTGACGTTCTTCCCTAAAAAGCCTTGAACAACAATCAACCACCCGTGTTTCTAATCATGCAGGACATGGCACTTCAGCGGATCTGTAATCAGATGTGTATCTGGTGGCTTTTGTGGGACAGAGTCACCAGAGTCTTAAAGATCAATACTTTGATTACAAATCCGACTGTCATATTTGACGTCGGTCCTGCATGGCAGAATGATTTGACACTCGTTTTCAGAATTGCAACCGCAAAAACAAAAAACGTGACTGAGAAAGACCATTCAAAAACAGAGATGGTTTTAGAAATGATGGAGAGAAAAGAAAAGTATAACCCAGAAAGATGACTGCATTCTTGGTTGGAGATTTGATTTCCTAGTATCAGATCCTGGTTTTTTGCCAGAACCTCTAAAATAATGTAAGTCTTTGCTCTCATCTTAATCACTTTAGCCCCCATTGCCTCACATTTTCCTCTCGATATCTGTTCATCTCCCACAGTTGAGACGTATTCCTTCAATCTTTCTCTCTCATCTGGATTCTAAAGGAATCATTCCCAAGTTCCTTCTCTCTGCACATATTTCACTCACTTCTTTCTTCTTGCCGCCCCCCCACAGAAATCAATGTGTCTAAAGCAGGACAGATAACCTTGTGTCCAAAGTACAGAGAGTGAAGGGGTGGGACAGGGGAATTTAGAGGAGAAACAGGCAGAGAAGTGATACTGAAGCTATTAAAGGATATTTAAATTCTTTTCACTTAATTCTTTCTAGTGTCGACAGGACACTTAAAGGGGCAGCAGAGCAAAACCCCCTCCAAGGCAAGAAGAGAGACGTTGGAGACTCAGACAGTGTGACATGCACACTCATGTTAAAAGCACTACTCCAAGGCTATTTACAGGCAGCTATATGCATTCTTTGTGTGTATGCACTCGATTTGTTTGTGCTTGTATTTCTGAGAGTCACCTTGTATCCTTGGATGAGTCCATTCTGGGTCTCAAGGGGGGGCATGTCCCAGGTCACTTCAAGGCCGGAGGGAGACACAGCTGACACTCTGATAGACTGAGGCGCCACCGATGGAGCTGCAGTGGGCAAAATTTTTCAGTTACTCTGTGTGTGCAGCTGCATTTTAAACAGTTGGAAGTACAGAAAATATGTCCTATTCTTCCAATTAGAATAGGCCTAAGGCAATACCTTGTTACTTCACTGTACTGCGCATATGCACGAACACTAGACAGTGTGCACCCGAGGCTAGAGAAAAGGCCATATCACCCAATTCATCACTCCCTTCCAGTTTTTCCTGACTCCCCCAGCTGCTACGCTCACTGCTACCTTCACTCCCGAGTATGTGATACGTATGGCCTATTAAACTTGATTATGTACAGTACTGAGGATTGATGACATGCGGGATTATGAATGACAAAATGAGAAGGTGCTTCTAGACCACATGTGTCAGACTGCAGCCCTCGAGAGCCGCTGTCCTTCATGTTTTAGATGTTTCCCTCTACCAACACACCTGATTCTAATTAATGGTTGTTATCAGTTTGTTATCAGGGTCTGGACAACTCTGTTAATGACAGTCATATGTATCAGGGTGTGATGAAGCAGGGAAACATATAAAACATGCAGGACACCGGCCCTCGAGGAACTGAGTTGTACACCCCTGTTCTAGACTAATGTACAGATCTATTTACCTGCATAATTCTAGTTATTGCTGTGTGCGTGCTTGATAGAGAAGAAACCAGTGGATAAACATCAGAGATGGCCTGGGCCATCACCCAAAAGTATCACGCATTGTTCAGATGTATACATCTGTGTACATGCACTTAAAAACACACACTCGCACGCGCACACACACACACAATACTGAGTCTCTAAAAGACAATGTCACTGAAGAGGAAATGCCAGGAAGCGTGGACTGAACCAAGAATAGAGAGTTAAAAAGATCCAACTTAAAACCGACCCATCCAGGTCATATCATGCAGAAACATGGATTTTCATTCATGTCAAACAGCTAGTTTATCAGATTTGAGCATCTCTTAGAGTGTAAGGTACTTTTAAGGTTTTTACATTTTACAGACATGTGAAAAACATCCCTTTTCAGTTTTATGGCTTCTTTTTCGGACACTAGTGCTGCTACATGAGGCCCTTGGAGGGTGAGAAGTCTTTTTTGAGCACTGAAAGCTCTGATCTTGTTGGGATGTCCCCCCTTGGGATAATTTTGCATCTGCATTGAATATTTTTCACCTGTAAATAATCTTTTTCACTGGTGAATGACAGACTCTAAACTGTTTGGAAATTCATAGACCAGCAGATCACAGCTAACGTTACTTTACAAGATAGTCTAAATGTTTCAGACAAGTGAATTGACAAACTTATGCATTTACAGTTGTGGTTAAACTTACTGACAATAAATCAAGTTAAACTGTTTACCTTCTGTATGACTCAGGGTGTATTTCTTTTTTCACACATTTATTCTGCATATTGCCTTAGTTTTTGTTTAATAAACAATGGCAAGGTACGTATATCATTTCAACATTTAAAGTACACCAGAAATCCTACAAATGATCAATGTACGAGATGTGGATCTCGTGACGGGGTATGAAGGGCTTTGGTTTTCATGTAACCGTTAAAACAAGAGTTATTGTGAATTAAATCCAGAGTTTCCCCGTGGAGACTTGAGACAACAGTCTGCATCATACTTCACCCATAAGTTCACAATGAATTCAATTCAACGTATGATTTTGGAAGTTTGAACATGTTACAAAACAAAGTTTTTTTCCTTTATATTATAAAAAGAACGAGGGTTTACTTGACTTTCAGATCTCATATTGAAACCTGACCAACGGGTTTCCTGTTTTCACCTACCCGCCTCGCCAACAGACACCTCGACAGGAGTGGACGGTGGGCTCTCTCCAATGATATTGTAGCTTGTCATTACAATCTGATAGCGTTTGAACTTCTTTAGTTCTGCCAGGAAACAATACACCATAACTTTAAGATATGTCTATACAACACAAACCTGTGAATTTTATGACTGTAGCTGTGTCTGGAGATGAACTCCTGAGTTCTCCTGTATATTACTTACGTGTCAACTCAAACTCTGTGAGTGAAGGGCTGCTGACTGTCTTGAATGTGCTCTTGGCTGAAGAAATGTGAGAAACAAGATGGAGAGAGTCGATATGAATACATTTTTAAGTTCATTCATCGACTTCACAATTTAAACACCATTTTAGACTTACAGAGAGTTGGCCACCTTTCACTCTAGACAAACAGATAATTACTTGAATCATTTGAAAATAATTAATGTCAGACTGCAAACTGTGTAATAACATTTTACTATTGTTACTGCACAAAAATGGTGGCGTCATAAGGAAACAGCTTTGTAGTTGAGGCCGTTTAGTGAAAGTAAGGTGGTACAGATGAAAATGTATTTTCTGTAATTTTTACTTTAAGGTTTTTCATTATTCAACACTTATGACCTCTTATACAATTACAGAAAAAAACCCAGGAAAATGGGACAGTGAAGTGTCACTTTGCACGACCGTATTGACAATTATCTTTTCAATCCAGGTTTTCATTGCTTATTTCATGCTTTGACATCTTACAGAGTGCACATCTTTTTCTTTGAATCAACGATTTCAGAGCAGTTTTGATAGCCAGGTGGGATTAATTATCCACTGCATTCTCTGGTTTATACTTGTATGATGCCTGACAACAATAAAGGGTCCATCATCTACCATATCTGTTACAGTGTGCTTATTCTACACTGAACTCATAATACCTTTTAGTGTTTATAAAAATGGAGCAAGATTCTTAAGCATATAACCCAATAACTAAACACCAGCTGCTGTAACAAATCTTTAAAAAAACTGCATGATGGAGTTTTAGAAAACTAATTTAACATTTAAAAAGCCAATCTATGCAGAAACATCACTGCTGGGGGCGTGTCCTGCATGTCTTGTAATAGCACTTGTTCCCACTAGAGCGGCCCTTTGTTACGTCTTAAGCCAGAGGCTCACACATAAACCTTCTGGTGATATGCTGCGGTACTGCAACATAGAGTGGTTAGAACTCATTAGGCCTGGCTCATACTTGCTGTTTATAATGCGTACGTAAACTCTGTTATACACTAATGGTAAAAACTAAACATAAAGCTTCATACAAACGAGGTGACTATTGTTGCATGTTAAACCCTTTTTTTTATGTTTGTGTTATCTTTGAAACTTTACAAAATGACATAAATATTTTTTCAGTTTCAGGCAGTAACTCTCGCCTTTCCATTATCATCGTCGTCATTATTTTCATTAAACCGGCGCAGAAACGATACCTACCTGGGACAGGACCTAGAGAGTGGCTCATTTCATAAGTAGCAGTACTCACTTGTACTGGCGGCACTTGTGGTGTTGTTTCTGGTCGTCTGGTTCTCTGCTCCTGTGACAGTAGAAGCGTTTCCTTGGAGCTCCCTATAGTACAGCCGGTATCCAGTCAAAACCCCATTAATACTTTCTTCACTAGGACGCTGGAGACATGAAAACAAACGCACATGCGTATGTATAAGTAATAGGTACTTCTAAATTTGAGAAAATAATATACTATGCTCATTTTCTTGGTGCTGTAAAGAGGCGTGGCAGTGGCAGGCCGGCAGAGCGGTTTATAAGCAGCACTTTATTAGCTGTTCATTTAAAAGAGTTGGTGTATTGGTCTGGCAGTAATTTGCAAAGGCAAAGTGAAGCCTCACAATGTCTGACACCCTTGTAAAAGGTGATGAAATTGCTGGTGAGTTGTGCTTTTCTTGCGTCTTTATACTTTGACATAAGGCTAAAAGATGAGATGCACTAAAGAGGATGAGAGACAAGCTTGAAGTAAACAGAATCTTTTTCTCCGGAATTTCCGTCTTCTCTCCACTCCCTCTGTTGCTGGACTGATAGCCAAAGGCTCCTCTCGACCCATAACATATCTCCTTGCTTGTTTACACTCATTAAGAGTTGGGCTGCCCCCTGCCCCCCCCCCCCCCACAGGACTTTCTGCCCCCCATCTGTTTCTGTTTCCCTTCTTCCTTCTAATCCATCTGTGCTGCCCTCTGACCTCCTCTGCTTTAATAAATAAAGATAATTGGACTGACATACACACAGACACATACATTTGTAGGCTGTAGAGGACAGACTTAAATTTATCAATTAACCCCTGACGCTGTGAACTCTCCTGCATATATGTATATTTCTTAGAGACTGTTGATGTGTTTGAAGTAAGAAAATACCTTCCACTGCACGAGCACTGAGGTAGTAGTTGTTGGTTTCACCGAGAGGATCACCGGTGGTTCATTAGGCACTAGAAAGGAAACACGGAAAGATGGTGAACAAGACAAAGACATAAAAGCTGACTATCTATCTCTTTTTCAATCCCTCGTCTTCCTTCTTCTTTCCTCCTGTGTAACATCTGGAACCCGGTCTCTCACCATCCTGCAGAGTTTTAACGACCTCTGTCTCCTTGCTGAGAACACTGTTTCCAACGTCATTGGTGGCCAACATCCGAAACTTGTACGATGTAAAGGGTTTCAGCCTGCAGACACAAAATATTCACATGTACATAGAAAGGTGTCATAAAACTTAACGCATAAAACAAATTTAGACATATACGGACCAATTCATTTACATTATTATTACATTTGTGAATGTAATAATTGTCTTCATGCATGATTCACAACATTTTTGTCAATGTAGCTTACCATTTTGAACCATTCAGCGAGTACTGTAGCCAACAACACTATGGCAAAACATTCGTCATGTCTCCATTACACCTTTTTGAAAAAAAAAACAAAAAATCCCTGAATTTGTGATAAAGGTAGTGCTGTGGGGGGCAGTGTCTCCATTGAATAGTGTTTTTCTTTGCCAGGGTTAGTGGGGAGAACAGAAGCAGGAAATAATCAAGGAGGCCTAGAGCCACCACGACCGCTCTGGATGTCACTTCTCTCAGGCTGGTCATTGCAAGTGCGAGATGTCTCATTCAAAACAACGAAAAAGAAAATCTCAACTTTGAACGTGAACAAAAACATTTTTAGTCGTTGACTAATTATTGTGATTGCTGCTACTGCTGTTGTGAAATTAGTCAACAGAAAATGAAGGCAGCAGATGATCATTCAAATGATCTTATGTAAGACAGTAATGCATAATGATTAAATAGTGTTATAACACAACAAAATTGTATTAATGAGGCCTAAAAAACAGCTGGAAACTAGATTTTGATGACTTTAGATTGACTGACTGTCACAACCAGCGCTGCCAGAGACGTGGAAGTGAGCAAAAAACATTTCCATTAACTTTTGTGATAAAGTGGATCTTGAACACGTCTGAAAAACGTGTGACAAAAGTTTTCCCGTTTTTTTGAATTAGAGCTGTTTCTAGTACAGGTTTTCCTTTGCAAGATTTGGGTTTTGCACAAATCCAGGGGTAATGGAAACGCGACTATTTACACTCACTATTTTAACTTAATTAAAAAAAAATTCAACAGACAAACACAAGAAACAAACAAAAGAAAACTTTTATAACACTGAAAAAGTGTCGTGTGTAAGACTGTAAATAGAGCCCCGGGGATATGTGCCACCACACACCAGCAGATGGTCAGAGTGGAGCTGAAAGCTCTCCACGGTGCTCGACGACTTTTGACATGATACACAGATTATTAATCCACATTTAAAATCTTGCTTTTCAATTGAAAGCTTTGACACTGTTGCCTGCTTTGTGTAAATACCTTGGGTTAGTAATGTGAATAAAATGTATGACAGCAAGTCTCATAAAGTTGATTAGTAATGTAATCAGGTAAGATATGCAAATTGAATGAAAACTGACATTAATACATAAAGCAGGTAATTTCTCTTAATATAATTTCATCAGTATGAAAGCACTTGTGAACGTGTCCGTAAGTGGATTCTCAACAATGAGCATTTATTTTCTTCTAAAACAACAGTAAAAATGCTTGAATGTTTTGACTCATCATTGTTTAGAGTGAGAACTTATCCGGTCACCTTCTCTCCATGGAAGCTGTATACCAAACACCATTTGCCTGATCCAGCTCACCAGTATATGCAGCCCTGACATCAGAATATTTGGGCTTTACGGGTGTAGTTGAAGGTTATCAAAGAGCAGCAAAGTCATTGCAGGTAAAGATGTTGGATCACCAGAAGGCAGAGTGGCAGGTGTTCAGAACAGCTACTAATACTTTCCCGCAAGCAAACAGCAACGTTGTGGAGACTGTGAGGAAGCTAACCACATCCAAGATCTACAAAGAGGAAGGCAGGTCCTGAATGTGAAGAACAAAGTCAGAGCCATCAACATGTATGCCCTGGCAGTAAATCAGGTACCCTGCTGGTATAATAATCTGGCCACAGAAGCAGATGGAAGCCACTGATGACAAGATGAGAAAACTCGTCAGAATGCATGAGGGGTTTAACTCCCCAAGTCCAGCAGCCTGAGACTGAACACAACGCAGAAGGAGGGAGGGAGGCTGGGGACTAGTGAGCATCAAAGCCATGAGGATAAAAGAATGAAGATCCAACAAAGAATGCCTCAGACAGCAGAAAGCCAGTGAGGAAGAAGACGCCTCAGCCCTGTTTACACCAACCTTCAGTTCGAAGAACCACTGAGAAGTCCTGCCAGTGTTTCGCAGAGAGGCCCTAATACTGGTCCAGCACTAGAACAGGACTTGAGCGAAAGCAAGAATATGAAAGTGGACTTTTGACATACATGGCAGAAAAACCCTCCCCTCTACAGGTCTACGGTGAGAAGCTGTGAAATACAAGTTTCAAATTGCTGAGACTGATGGTGATCGAAGAGCTGTCCGAGCACACCAACAGAGCCTCTGTGACTGGTAAAACTCAACAGCACCCCCACTATCAAAGCAAGCTGAGGAAGGGGAACCTGCCACAGACGCCTGCTGTGAGCTTTTACCAATGCACCTCTGAAAGTGTACTAACGTACTGTGGCTTTTTCAGCTGCACAGAGACAGAGCAGGCAGGTATACAGAGCAGTTAAACCTGCACATAAAATTTGTTAAAGCTGCTTTGTGAAACATCAAGACCATTTCTACTTCACGCTGCCTGCAACAAGCACACTAAATCATGCCAAACATGCCTCCTCCAACAGCTACCATCAGTAAAAAAAAAGCTCACATCTGAGCAAGAACCAGCATTATGACATTATGGCTTCTTCTCCCCAGGCCGTAAGACCCCTAACCAGCTCTCTCCTGCCCCCATACCGACTTTATGTAAACCCTTGTAAAGTGCAAGTACTATCTCATGTTTAAATTGTACCATCATTGTTATAAGGAGCAATGTCTGCATGAGTGCATGTTTGTGTGCCCAGTGTTTTGTACTCCAGTGTGCGAGACATCCCAGGATCTTCCCCGCACGCCCAGAAAGAGATCTCTCTTTCAGGTTTGGAAAAGCAAAAATGGTTGAGGAGGTAAAATGTGCAAGATAATGCTAATATGACATTAAAAACTAGAAAATCTACTTTTTTAAACGTTTAGACAGACAAAAGAGTTGATAACAAGATCATTTAATTATATTAGGCTTGAGCACTCATCCCTACACACAAGTTATTCTACAAAGAAGATGCAAAGTATTAATAAAACAAAGAGGTAAAAACTCCACTGGGTATCTCCACGGCGTTCTCACCTGCTATCAGACATGTTTTGCGCCTTCATTGGCCTTGGAGGACCAGGCATGCTTTTGAATAACAATTATCTCCTGCTTTTCTTAACAGTCTCCAGTGGCAAACAGTATTTTTATTGCAACATTTCCCACAACAAAAACCTTTCTCCTCTATGCAAGGTTAATGGATTAACGAGCACAGAACAACAGTATACATCAGTCACTTTTAAACCACTTAACTCCAAAGGTCCTTATTATCAAACTGATGTACATGCACTCATCAGCAGCGACCAAAAAAAAACAAAAAAAAACCTTTAAAGATTGCCAGTTTCCCATCCACCGCGCTGTCAGTAATGTGATTCAAATTTAAAAAGAACAAGCTGTGGGAAAAGTCTTAATTGCTCTAACGTATTATTAACAAGAGATAAAAGAAGCAATTCAATAATAACGGTAAGTCTACCTAAGCTTACCCATCCACCTGCAAGGTCTTTCTCTAGACTTTATTTACTTTATTTATCTTGGAAACTACACAAGGCCAGCCAGAAATAAATGAAGGAAACAACAAGGGGAGAAGCATTATCCTGTGTAATAATGAAATGGGCCCGATAAGGGGCCAGAATTTGCCCCGTAGGTCTGTGTATATAGTAGGAACAGAACATCATAGACACCGAGCTCACACAGGGTGGCATCCCGACAGCACTGGGGGATCTCAAGGGCAGTGTCTGGATGTATGTGTGCGGACTGTGTGTGTGGGTGTGTACATCAGCCGGAGGGCCACAATGTTTTGCTTCCAAAGACGTCTCTGTGGAAAACAACAATTAGTACACATAAGTAATAAGTAGGGGAGCAAGCGTGTGGAGATGTAAGATAATGAGAGCATTTTGTGATCGAAAGAGTAACGAAATGACATGAAAACATCAGCAGTAGCTCCACCATCATGGCGGGTAGACTCTCCCTAAGGCAGGTTGAGAAAGACTGATGCAAACACACGCTGAGAGTGCACTTCAGCATCGCAAACAGCTCCGTGATGGCTTATGCGGGAAGATGAACAAGCAGCCATGAAGCAAGCGGGAACTCACACAACACTGGTATAGAAGCACAATTCACTACTCAGGCTGTCAGGGAAGTTGGAGGAGCCATCCAGTCAGAGCTCTGTCACCTGCTGCCTTAATGCCGGTATCACAGGGAAGAGAGGATACAGAGAGTAGGAAGAGGAGGGTACAACACTTCTTCATCAGGCTTAACGTGTGAAGAATGTGTGTGTGTTTTTTAAGTACTGATGGGTTGGGGCGGTGACGACAGGATGGATTGAAGATGTAAATGCAGTAATTGTAAAGCAAGAGAATAGATAAACTGCAGAAACAAACTTAAAAGCTGCAAGGCAGAGAGAAAAAAGATGAAAAAAAAAATAGAGGATTAAAAGAAATGCAGAGTGGTTCCTGCTGTGGGTGTGTGATTAGGTGATTGACATCCTCTCTGTTCAGCAGTAATTATAATCACTCTACCCTACCTTATTTTTTTTATTTCTTTTTTTTTTTTGTTTGTGATTTACGTTTTCATACTCGAATCTTTCTTAACTTTAAAGATTAAATAAAGAAAACCTTTCCCTCTTTATTGATATTCTATATCGTTTGTGCTGAATTCACAGTATATTATAAGGCGCGGACATTGAACTTATCACGCTAAAACAATCATTTCTGTGTTAGACTGTGATGGTAGAATAAGAATTTTAAGCAAAAAAGAGGAGTCGGTGATCTTTCATCCTGATTTCTTTTGTTCTTTACATTAGTTCTTTACATTGAGTTCTTATGTCTACAGATCGGCATTTTATGTTTATGTTTTGTCAATGCCGTTTCAGTTATGAATATACATTCGTTCCATCATTCCACACATTCCAAAAAAAGTTGAGACGATAGAGCTTTTTATCACTCTGTAATGTTGGCATTACAAAGTTGGTGATACCGGGAGATGACGCTACTCAGGCGTTACATTTTTCAATCCTTCCTGCAAACCATGACTCATGAATTGTGCCGTAAGTTGTGCAACATGTCAAGACATTTAATCACGTACCCAAACCCTCATCGTCCTCAGCCATGCCTGGGTAAAAAGCACAGAATGCTGTCTGACATTGTCTGTACCATGGATGTCTTTGGGAAAGATGTCGTTTTGAAGGCCGCATATGTTGCTCTAAAATCTCAAGAGTACTTTTCTGCATTAATGCTGCCAACATAGAAGTGTAAATGACCTTTGCCAAGGTCATTCATAAAAGTTCAGTATATTACAGATCTTGGCTTTTAGACATATCGCTGATAACACTTTTTTGTTTTTAATATTTGGTTACACAGCATCTATTTCTTCCAAAAAGATCTTTTAATGCTGATTTGTGATGACAATACACACTTTTCACAGTGTGAGGCTCCATACCAGATGCATCTAAAACCAGAGAGAGCACCTTCCTCTGGACAAAGTTAATTCTCCTTTTGCTGTACACCTCTGAGTGACATCACACTTCAGGCTCTAAATCAGCAACCGTAAGCTTTTAATATTGTGTGAATTAAAACTCATTTCAGTCAATGTCAAAATTAAATGTACTTATAAAACACATTTTAAAAACAACAAATGTTGACCAAAGGGAAAATAAAAATAAAAATGTAAAACAAAACCTGCAATGAAACATGATTATTAAAGTATACAAAAATAAAACATTACAGCTCGCTGTAATGGATTTAAATGAGCATCACGCTCAACATGAGTCAAAATCCAAGGATAAAAGGTGAGTTTTGAGGAGCAATTTGAATATGACTCACTGTTGACAGTCTTTGATGACTTTGTTAAAGGTTTTCAGGTTTGAAATGTAATTACACGTATTTTTTAAGTACCCCTGTGCCCAGCTGTTGAGCACTGATGAAATAGATTTTAAATCACAGGAGTTTCTGCCTGGTTAAATAAAGGTTAATAAATAAATGAAGACTTCATGCTGTAGTGCCTGACAGAGGTTTCTTTAAGTAATACAAACACACAAAAAAGTAATACCTTGCACATGTGGTTATATCAGCTACTGAGGCAGTGTTCCTACAGTCTTTTATAGATACTGCTTCTGTACAAAATCCCAATAACACTCACCTTTTGACATCACCTGTTTTAATGTACCTTTTTTCTTTGAAATTGATACCAAACCTAATGGCTCCAATCCCTGCATTTGCAGGTCTCTGGCAGCCCTGCCAGAGACCTGCAAATGATGAAAAAGTGTTTCTATTACACTTCAGTGCAAAACTGGACTATTGACCACCTCATGAAAGCGTAAAAAGGGTTGCAACGTTTGACAATTTTTGACGAATTCTAGGCGTTTTCATTGCAGGTTTTTCTTCGTGATATTTAGGATTTTGCTCAAATCTAGTGGTAATGGAAATGTGACTACAGACTGAGTGAAGACCAGAAGAAGAAAGACTTCTGCTGTTGAAGTTGGTCACGATTTTACTGTTATTTAGGTTGCAATGTCATTATAATGGTATGAAAAGTTATAGCTATAATAAATTAAGAACATCCCAGTCAAACTGTACAATATAAGTATTAATAACTTTTATTGATAAAGACAAGTTCAGAGGTAGTCTAAAGATGTGTATGTGTAGACAAATTTGTTGGTACCTTAAAGTAAAGAAAGAAAAACCCACAGTGGTCCCATAAAAAATTGTCTGAAAGCAACAAAAGTAATTCTATATAATAATTTAGTCAACAATAACTAATGAAAATAGTGTTGTCTCTAGACTGGATATGTTTCTTTCCTCAGATGGTCAATAGGATTCTGATCAGGACTCCGTAAGAACATGCCAGAATAGTCCAAGGATTTGTTCTTAGTCATTCTTGGCTGTTTCTAATTCTGAGTTTTTGGGCCATTATCGTGTTGGAGGACCCACGACCTGCAACTGAGACTCAGCTTTCTGACGATAGACAGCACATTTGTCTCCAGAATGTCCGGATAGTCTTAAGATTTCATTGTACCTCCCTGGAAGACACCCTGACCCAGACCCACAAAGCAGCTCCAGAACAAAATCGAGCCTCCTCCGTGTGTCACAGTAGCTACAGTCCTCTTTTCTTGGAAGGCTTCATTTTTGTGTCCGAACATCGAGTTGATGTGACTTGTCAAAAAACTCCAGTTGTGTTTTATATATCTAAAGGTCACTCTCCCAGAAGCATTGTGGCTTTTAATATGCATTTAGACAAATTCCCGTCTAATTTTGTTAGGATTTTCTTAATAGTGAGTCCTCCTCGTCCATTCACTTTGATTCAAACAGTAACAGATGGTGTAAACTGACACTGATGTACTTGACCTTGGAGTTCACCTTGAATCTCTTTGAAAGTTCCTCTGGGCTCTTTTGTTACCGTTCATAGTATCTGTGTCAGTTGTTCTCTTGTGTCCATGTACACGGAGGTTGACTACAGTCCTGTTGAACTTTACAATGAAATATCCAAATGTTGTCACAAGAACATAAAGCTGCTTGGAGATGGTCTTCCAGCCTTTACTTTCAACATGCTTGTCTAGAATTAAGCAGACAAGATTTTCTGATCTCCTCAGACGACGCTCTCCTTTGAATTTTTCTGGTCCATGTTTAGTGTGGTGAACACCATGACACCAAACTATCAGCTGTGAGTAAGCTACGGTGAGGATGTGCACAGTTGTCAGTACATTGCAGGGTTATACTGCGAGACACAACCATGCACATCCTCAGACTCGGTTTAAAAACACCAACTGGTCTAACGTGCATCCTTTTATTCCACACACGAATGCCCCGGCGGAGACTTCAACCAGGGTCTTCTAGTTGTGAGGCAACAGTGCAACGAGTAATGATAAAAACACATGACTCTAAACATTCTCCAGACAGTGTTTCTTTTACTGCAATCCAAACACTGACATAAAGCAGACAGCAATGGATGTTTATGCGCGCCTGTGGTGTTAGTTGCGCATGTGTATGCGTACCTGTCAACAATCCAAGAGGTTACGTTGTGTGGAATGTCATCTGTGTGCGCCTTCCAAGTCCCGCTGGGTATCTCCTTGAACTGCAGAGTGAAGTATCTCAGAAGTGAAGAACTCGACCCGCCAACCCAGTATAGGTGAAGCTGGCGAGATTCAACCTCGTCCTGTGGAACAGCCAACTTCCTGGGTGGCTGTGGACGCTCTGCGGATGTGAGGAGGTTGGAGGAAGGTTGTACAGAAATCAGTTCATACAGAAAATAAGATTATATCCTCTCTTAATTTAAAAGTCAACCTGAATAGTAGTTGTGAGAACATGAACAGACTGACCAGGTGACGGGTCAAAAACCTCACCTTTCCATTCAAGATTCAAATTTCAAAGATGGAAACATGTTTTTGCCATCTCAACGATAACTTGGCTAAAATCATTTCCAATAAAGGATAGTTTCCTGCATCTTTGCTTTCATCAGCTCTGCTGTTAAGTTTTACTTTCATGTATTTTTAATCTGTTTTTATCATGCCCACTTGTACAAATCTAAACGGGATCAGAGAACCAGCAATGTGACCAAGAAATACGTTTTCTAATGTAAAAAATCTAGCTGGAGGGTGTCGTGTTTTTCTAATTCCCTTTGCTTGATCAGAGGAAGTGTGTATCTTAAATGAGTCATAGTTATGAACTACACTTTAAAAAACAAGTGAATGTATATAGAATATCTGCATTTAGCATGATGATGCACTCATTTCTGCTTTTTTTGTAATCTGCTGTCCACCAAACATCTTAATGTGTTGCAGTGTTTAAATAAAAGCAAACCAAAACACCACAGACCACTAGTTTATGTGTGTATTGTTTTGTGTCTTTGCAACTCAATTATAAGATGAAAGATGGTTCTGGCTGTCAGTATCTTTGTACAACTGTGTAACGGTAGCTGTGTGATATGCAGACCTTTGTACTTACACACAAATGCAAGCACACACAAACAAATGCACACAGCCGGAGATAAAACTGTCTAATTTCTGGGGCAACGGGTTATCGATTAAGTCTCGGAATAAAAGCATTATCGATTGTCCTTAAAAGTTCAATTAATCTGCACTCATTTTCCCAAATGCACACGCACACAGAGCCTCACACAGCCTCAGCACCCTCCACTCATCCTTATCCAAAGTAATTTGAGTCAAATCTTTTTGTCTGCTTCTTACCACAAACCTCTTTCCTCATTCCCTTCCAAATCTGACTATATTGTTCCTTCTTTTATCCTTCTCATGCCATCTCTGTCCTGCCTGTCCTACGTTTTTCTTTCATCCACAGTTAAGATCATGTCCTGATTAAAATATAATATGCAAATAGGGAAGTGTTTTTATCATATTTATATTGAGACATCATTAAGTACGACTGTGGTGCAAAACTGGTGATTTATTCAGCCAAATGTGCAGTTCTCACCATTAATTTATCAGTTATCGAAGTCTGGAGGCAAAAACTGGCACAGATGAATCTATGCAGAAGTAGTCAACACTTTCTCTTTAATGCGGTTGGCCTCACGCGCCCACATTCACACCCCAACAGCTAAATTTCCTTTTCTAAGGATTAAGTTGGTCTCTTCAGGATCAACAGAAGATATCTCTGTTAGGCTGTTTAGTCTATCTCAGTCTATGAAGGAGCCATTATGTTACTGAAGTGGAACAGAGCACCCCTGAATCCTTTTCTAAAGAAATCCTCTTAATGAACCTTTGGATGTTATGATATCTGATCAAATTAAAATGGACTACACAAGACCATACCTTTGAACAAGGTGTTACGATTCTGGACTTACACAAAAATCCCCCTAACTGACTTATTTTGAAACTTTTATGGCTTTTCAGTGACGTCTTGATTGACACAGATGGCGCTGCTAAGCTGACAGAGAAAATTGGAGAGCGTGGGATCAAGGATAAAAAGGCTGAAAGTTAATCACTTGCTTGCAAAACCACTCAGTCTTCATGAGGTGCTTTTAATTTGGTGGGATCGTACACCTCCAGAACAAAAAAAAAAAGATAATAAAGTGAGTTATTAAGATGGTTATCATGATTCATGATGAAAGACCTAAAAATATGGATAATGCTTGCAACCCAGATTCTCCAGGGTGTAGTTCACAGTCAGCAGCTTCAGGATGATTGCAAACCACCTGATGATTACAAACACTCGAACAGGAGTCTAATGAGCTCACAGACGCAGAACGTAAACACTTGGTGCCAAAATGTAAAAGTAAAGGGAAATAAATCACAATATATCACCTCAAATTACAATCGTGCATACTTTAAAAGTAATATCAGTTTCCTTATTGAAGCCATCATGCTGTGATATATGTATAAAAATGTTTTTCTCTGTAACAGCAGTTTCATTTGATCGTTAAACTGAACTTTCGTTTCCCCTCCAACTCTAAAACATTTGGATTCCTACAGTGCATAATGTAAAGAAATGTTTAAACATAGCTCCAAACTTGCTTTTATAATTGTGTAGTTGTGCTTAGGTTCTTTCTTTCTTTTGTCTCTTGATGAAACTTCATAAAAGCCAGCTGCAGACTCAAGATAACTTTTACATAGCAAACTTAGTTCTGCAACACATTAATGATTTCATACCATATACTGTGTCACTGAGTCATTAAAAAGCTTACGGTGCTTCAGATTAGCAAATTGATCTCAATGTCAACATTTATAGGTTCCCGTTAACACTAAGATCTGAGTAGTGAATAACTTTACCAGCTGTGACAAGGAGTCCAGCCTTGACTCTAACTGCACCCTCAGCTGTTTCCACACCAGTCGTCTGCAATAATTTACTTAAAAGCTTTAATTTAAAGCATTTACCAATCATATGGTACGGATTTTACATGATATCTGTACTGTGAGACTACGAGACAGCACGCCTTCTTGAGAAGAATAAAAGCAAGACTTTTAAGATAGACTTATTTGTTACTAAAATGAACAAAAAATAAAAAGGAAAAGGCTATTTGTTTGGTTTGCCTGTTTTCAGAGAGATGTCACCTCAGAAATGTGTTCTTTATGGTAAAAAAAAAAGGACATATCTTTGTTTGAGTGAAAATGGGTTCAGTGTTAAGTATTTTTATTTTTATTTTTTAACTAAACAGCAGGAGAGTTGCATATCTGCTAAACCTCATGCATCTCACCACAGGCACGAGCTGTCAAAGTCTGTGCTCGACTCTGTTTCTAACGTCTTCTGTAGTTGGTATTTATACAGTCTGCTGACTGCTAAAATTAGATGAAATATTACAGGTATATTCAAAACAAAAACACAGTTGCCACAATTTCCGAGCAAAGCCAGAACTATTGATAGGTGTTAAATGACTGATTTTGGAAGTAAGATTAATGGTGTACAAAGGCAGCTTTCAGGCATGTTCTCTCCTTTTCAGAATTACACTTCAAGTATTATCTTATCTTTGTTCAACCAAAAATACATTATTCCTTTGTTGCAGACTCCCCAGCTTAGATTTTGAATCCCTGTCTCTCACTGCAGCTCTGCAAGAGAGCTGACACCTGTAATATTTAGAACTTGCATTTATCTAAGTGCCTAAATGTCATTTTGTCTCATTATGTTCATTACCCCCCCCCGCCACACACACACACACACACACACACACACACACACACACACACACACACACACACACACACACACACAAACACACACACACACACACACACACACACACACACTCACACACACACACACACACACACACACACACACACACACACGCACACACACGCACACACACACACACACTTGAAAGGTCATGGTTTTTATCTTGTGATAAAATGTAGTGATCAGTAACAATGGATTCTGTGTGTCTAAGATAACTTGCCTCACAATAGTTTTGGTTTTTCATCTTTAATCTGCATTTTTGTGAAGACTTTAACATTTTAGGAGGAAATAAGCACAAAAACTGCAGGTTAAAAAATGTACCGTTAATCGGAGGATTCTTGCTTACAAATTCACAAGATATTTTCTTCTTTGTGTTTGTTTAATCAGGTTAATTTAAAGCGTTTTACAATCTTGAGTTATGAATTTCACATATCTGTACTGCGAGGCTACACGATGGCATGACTTGTCCTGAACATTGCTCAAAGGGCCAGCGTCCACCCCTTTATTCTGGCTGAATTATTCAGCAGAAAAAAAAGAAAAATGATTTTAGCTGAAAGATGCTTGCAAACTAAGCAAATGATGTGTCCTGGGGGTCTTCTTCAACTAAGGGTCTTTTGACTCACCATTGAAAGAAAAGCACTGGCCCAAATTAACAGCAGCTAAGAGCATTTAATATGACCATGTTTCAGTAATAAGTCTACAACTGAGGCTGTATTTCAAGCCTTGGACCTGACTTATATGGATTTCACGTTTGAAATGCAGCCATCATTACAAAGTAACATCAGACTAAGCTCTGCGGCAGTATTTTACTGCCCTCTCTTTTCAAAAGGTTCAGATTAGCTGCACCTATGAGTCATGCTCAGTCTGTCTGCTGGATATAATTGTGTGTGTTCAGAGCTGTTTTTCAGGGAGTAATTGCTTCTGAACTGTTTAAAAGGCCTCAACTCTTCTATTTATTCTTCCCAAAAAGAGCTTGGTTTGCTGTCATTGAGATAGCTCATTTATTATCATTTATATTATGGATGGCATCTGTTACCTCTTTTGCTGACAAAGGTAGAGAAACTTTTCAAATAAATTATCAACTGTTTTGTGGGGAACCCTGAGTGGCCATGAGACAGAAAAACGAGCCCTGAAATGTGGTTAGGTTGTGTGTCCTTTACCTCTACGCTCAGTGGTCACTACCAAGGCCTCCTGTTGCCTGCCCCAGCCCACGGCAGTGCGAGCAATGAGGCGGAACACGTAGGTCTGCTCAGGGGAAAGTCCTGTGACGGTGAACTGGCGACCATTGGAGCCCACCTCCACTGTGGTCCACCGCTGAGGGTCCCTGCTGTCGAGCCGGTAGGAGATCTGGTAGCCTAAAGGGAGGACAGGAGGAAGGACAAGCTGGGAGAAAATCTTGCATCTGAATGTATTTCTTTGTGTTTGTGGAAAGACAACACTATATGAGAAACATAGCTGCACAATGTCACACTTTCACCATACCAGAAAAAGAAACACGTTTTTCTGGAGGTGGGGAAAGTACATTTCCATTCTGAGGAGATATGACACATGTCATGCCTTTCCTAGATAGAGACTACCATCATTTTAATGCTGAACTCCAGTGCATGTTCATACAATTTCACACATTCATATTCCCTGTCAGTGACATTTATAAACATACTGCCACTCTTCTGTAACCTTGGCAGTGACCCACAGTGCACACAGCTTGTGTCTGTTTCCCCTGTCTCAAATCCATGCAGTCACACTAACATGGTTTAACACACACACAGGCATGCGCGCGTGCACACACACTCAAATCACCGATCTCTCACCACGCTTTCCACAGGCCACCAGCCTCATAAAGACCCTTATTTTTATTTTTTGGGATCGTATTACACACCAAACACACCCACATTGTCACACATCTCCACTAATTTACAAGCTTCGAACACGTAAGTAAGCAAAGGTTTTGAGGCCTCAGTCTCATGAGCAGGATATTTTTACCTGTTTTTACCCTATCTAACCTTATCTGGTTAGATGGGTGATAATCCCATCAGATAGTCTGATTGCATGTTAATATGAACACTGCCTGTGGAAGAGTATTTAAAAAGAAGTGGATCAGAAACTACCTCTAAACAATTGGGTCAGAGTGCAGAATTTTTGTGTCATTTGTGTCAGGACATTATTTCTCTCAGGTCTAAAATGCTAAATCATACTGCATCGGACAGATGGGACAGGAGAAGCAGGAGACTGAAAATGGACGCTGCCGGCCGCTCAGAACCGACGTTACCCGTTGTTTCCTCAATAAGCCAGTGGAAGCCTTCGTTTGGACAGACTTCCACTCAGGCTCTGAAATGACCCTACAGCTGTCTGATAAGCTTCCAAATTATGAGATTGTATGTTTTCAACATTTCGTGAAACATTTAATTTGTATTGGTATTTGAATGGTATTATAAAGTATTAGTACAAAAAAAAGAAATTTATTGAAGTGAGCTGAATAATTGAAGATTTAAGTTAAATTGGTCCAGTGTTTATAGACTAGTTTCTTGCATTCGAACATTAGTCGCGTTTCCATTACCCCTGGATTTGCACAAAAACTAAATATTGCAAAGAAAAGCCTGTAATGGAAATGCCTTTAAAAAAACAAAAAAAAAACAACTGCCAAATATCAGAAAAACCTTTTATTTACGCTTTCACAAGGTGGTTTTTCAGACGTGTTGATCAGTTCACCGTAAAAGTGTAATGGAAATTTTTTTTTGTGTGCATTTGGCAGCGCTTTTGACATTGGTCGTGTGCTTCTGCCATATATGTATATCATATATTTGTATGTATAAAAATCCTTACATGCATAATTTTACATTAGTTGTATATTTACAGAAAAATGACACAGGACCAGTTTTGCATTTCGAAGTGTCTTCAGAAACCTTCAGTGCCTTTAAGACTTGCAGGACCCCAGTCATTCCTTTAACTGGTCTGATCTCAACTATTACTTCTACTTTTGGCAAAAGGCTCTGATCTCCGAGGATTATTGAACAACTGTCATCCATCTTTTTTTTGCGACTGAGGCAGTTAACCGTCTCGTCAGCTCTGTTCCCGTAGGTCGCTTCTGCCGAACCGACTGGCATGACTTCTGCTTTTCTGTCTACACACACCTCAGTAATGACAGGAAAACCCGTTTGAATATATAATTCTTCAAATTCTACAAAACAGGTAGTGATGTAATGAATCAGTTTTACTCTACAGGTTTTAATTGTATGGACATGTGAATCCATGCATTTAGATCATAATTATGTGGAGTTGAACAAGCTGCAGTTTTTATATTTATACAGAGAAAATTTGAAAGGACATCACTGCTTGATTGCTTGATTGCCGTTTGTCAAATTAGGCTGTGCTCCTTCTTGTAATTGTTTCTCCTCTGTCCAGTTTCTGAGTCAGTCAAAGAAAAATGAGCCAGCCATGAACACTAAAAAACAACTGAAATTGAGTCATTTTTATCTGCAGATTGCGTATTTTTGTAGACTGCATCTTTGTGTATGTCAGTGTGCTTGAAAGAGGCGTTTGCTCTCCCTCTCAACCCTCTGTCAAGGACTGGTGTCGCACTAAATGCCCCCCCTCCAATACAATACAGTCACACATCACTCAAACTGTCCCACTCAACTTCCTCATCTACTGGGAGGACAAATACCACTCTCTTCCTCTGTTTGATGTACACATGCACACAGACAGACACATGCACAATAACACGCTCCTCTTCTCATTTCCTCTCTGAGTTTTCTCCCCCTTCTGTTTTCTGTTAGCAGCTCAGCTCACAGCTCACATACTCCTCTCACCGGTTCTGTTCTGACTCAAACTGCACGCACAACTGCCCTGCTCTACTTTTATATATATATATATATATATATATATATATATATATATATATATATATATATATATATATATATATGGAAAAGTGTCTTTAGAAATATGACAGCCTTTTCTGCAGGTACTGGCTTCATGGCTAACATACAGTGAAGAGAATCGAGAGCTGACCCTTTTTTTCCAGGCAGAATCAGCTTTTTCCGGCTTTTACCTAATTCACTTTCTTGAAAGATCAGAGCAGAGAAGTGTGTGTGTGTGTGTGTGTGTGTGTGTGTGTGTGTGTGTGTGTGTGTGTGTGTGTGTAAGAGAAAGTGTGTTTATGTCTGCACATGTTACAAACTACTGAGTCATTTCTTCTATAAGCTAAGCTGTGTCCTTCAGCAATGTTCTGCTCGTTCCCATATGTTTCTGTTTTCATACCTAATAGTATTCCATTGGGGAATGCAGGGGGCTGCCAGACCACTCTAACTGATGTCAGTCGAACCTCTGGAAACACCATGCGGACAGGGGGGCCTGGTACTGGAAAGGACAGCAGAAAGACGCGTTGGCAGCAGAGTGGCACCACATCAAATCGCAGTTTAAAAAAGGAGCACAAGGACCTTCAGTACCATAATGAGAACGCAGCATCACAGCATCCGGCTCGTATATTCTAACACACTGATGTGACGACACAAGGCATAAGGTATGTGTGGATGTTTGTCAACTATACACACGCAAACACATACACATAATGGGTGATTATCCTGTACATTTTTAGCAGAAGATCAAAAGAATATAGAAAATTTCATCTTCATTCAACCTCATACTGACTGTGTCTTTGTTCCTGATGAAAATACATGTTCCACATCAGCAAATAACTGTCAACAAGAGTGGGTGTGTAAAATTGTGAGCGCATAGTATATTTACGTGTGTGAAAGACAGGATGCAGCTTCATTATGCACTGCCAGGAATTGACTTCACCTTTATTGTTTCATCTTGAAATGAGAAAAACTTTTCAAACGAGACACACGGCCTGATACAGGATGACGGTGAGCATGTCTTGGCGTGCATGCGTGTGAGCCCTTCTCTGTGTCTTTGTGAGCATATGTGAGAGTGTTTCTGTGTGTTTTGGTTTTATAATCCACACAAAACCAGACCAGGTTTGCCTGCTGAGATTACCAGGTTTACCAGCATCTGATTCAACAGATTAACACAAATATCCACATATGCCGGCGCTGACAGGTGAGTCAAAGAACTGCTAGAGAGGATGACGACAAAATAAAGGCCAGTAAACAGACACAGAGTGAGACAGAGTTCCTACCATCTTCTTTGGTTCTGAGTAGAACAGGATTGCTGGGTGGGCCATCACCCATCCTTGTATACGCCAGAACTTGCAGCACATACATGGTGTATTTACTGAGGTCCCTGAGGAGCAGCGATAAATTTCCCTCTCCTTCTGCTTCCTGAACACTGGGAGGACCTTCCGAGTCCTTCTCCCTGTGCAACACCTGTGTACAAGGACATAAACAAACAAGACAGATAAGAATTCCCACATTTGTCCTATTTGTACCTCTATAGGGCAGTATAGTTTTTGGTTAATCTAAAGATGCCATCATTCTATATTCAAGTCAGAAAAATGTTATATGATCCCTTTATAATCATTATTACAATAAATAACATAAACAAAAATGAATCCCATGGAGTAGGTTTCAGCATTTTAGTGATCCTTAAAAAAGCCAACTAAATAAATAAAAAGCTAAGACAAGTAGCTATGCATTTGCAAGTGCGTGAAGCACCAACAGAGAAGGGATGCAGAATCACGCTGAGACGGCTCTTAGGCAGCAGCCAGGCTCATACAAAATGCATTCAAATAAAGGCAGAATCTCGACCATTCAAAACTTAAAAAAAAACAAAAAAAAAAACAGCATTCAAATATCAAAACTGATTCTGATATAAGGAGGCCCATTAACACTGATTGTAAAAGGAGCTGCCAGCGCAGATGAACCCACACAAAGTGAATACAGCATTTGCACCACTGTGGTAGTGAATCATCGTACAGCGTCGCCGTTTGTCACAGTCAGTGATGGATCATGCAGGTGTGCACAGATGTGACTCAGGTGTGTTTTTGGCAGTGATGGAGGATACAGGCACACCGAAGTGGCTCATATCAGGATATGTCTTTAATCTTCCAGTCTTTTTGCAATACTGTCTGACTGTATAATATTCTATAAATATTTAGAATATTGCCAGACTTTTCTAATTCCACTTGCACCTACATATAACAAAGCAAAACACAGCAACAAATCAGCTCTCACTATGCTTTTACTGGCAACAGTATTCCATCTGAAAGTTTTTCTCAGGAACTGCTCTTTTGTGATTTTTCCCTCTCATTTCCTAACTTTTATTGACTTGGACAAGTATTTTACACATTTACAAGGAGCTGAAGAAAATGCCACCTCAATCTGAAATGAAAAAAAAAAAAATTGGAAAAAAAAAATTGAAAAAAGGCATGCACTGCAGGAAGCAGGAGCAAGTATTCAACATCCACTGGGGGGGGTGGAAGGTGTTAAGGAGCTGCTGGCAGCCACTTCGCATCCATTAAAATAGTAGGCATGCTGCTCGGTGTGATCCACAGGAAGGCACAAGAAAACACACAGATGTGAGGTGTAATGTGCTTCAGGCATGGTGGATGATATGACCTGGATTTTATACAGTCTCAGGAAAAAAAAAGAAAAGAAAAGAAAAAGAAGGAAGACACAGGTTTATATTACACTAGACACAGTTTGTTTTCTTTTTGCAGATCTAAGCATTTGTAACGGCCGTCTCCACACAACTGAGAATAAATTCCCTCTCTTTTAAATCTTTGCTTTTTGGTTAAATTAAGGGGTGTTTTCAATGACACTTTTATATCAGTAAAATATGGATGATGAGGGTTACTTATCTAGAAAGCAACATCTAGGCATTGAGTACATGTTTCCTCTTGATTTTAATTTTAAGATAATCCACCTGAGGGTAAGCATCTGTGCTTGAAACTCAAGAGATTTTTCTGCTTTTTTTTTAGGAAAAAAAACAAGGGTGAGCTTTAACGTGGGGAAAGTGGAGAGCATGCATATGTGTTTCTTAAGTGGGTGGGAAGTCTGGACTTAAATACCAATCCTGAATCTCCGAAGCATATTCAGACTGGATGTATGAACAAAACATCCCATGTCTTTTGCCAAGCTGCAGTTTTTGTTTTAGTATTACAGATAAACTACCTTCCAAAACCAACAGGCTTTATGGATTATGGCCCATTTTTCACAAATGAATAAGCTCGCTATTGTTTCACCTACAACATGACACAACCTGCTGTTTTATGAAAGCAGTAAAGTCTCTTTAATATGCATGCGTACTATTACACACATGCCCTCAAACATAATAACTGCAGCAGGGTGCTTTTAAAAGCAATAGTGCAAGAGGAGCAAACTGGAATGGTTACAGGATATTTCATCATTTTCATCTTCTATCAGATTTCTGTGTGCACGTCTGTAGGCATCTCTGTGTGGGAGTGTATGATGGTGTTGGAGGAAGTGATAATGGGCTGAGGGTCAAGTGAGAATATTATGGTGGGACTGAATGCGCGTTTGAGTGCTTTATTCACCTTATAACCAAGAATAACTCCATTCCTTTGAGCCTGAGGAAGAGTAGACCAGCTGAGCATGATTCTGGAGGAACTCACTGCCTCAGCAGTCACATTCACCGGTGATCCAGATGGAACTAAAGAGCACATGAAGAAACCACACAAACACACACACGTACACACTGTTCAGTGCTGCTATGCTCTGAGCCGATCTTCGATTTTACTTCAATCATCTCTTCTGCCCTCCCCTCATCAATCTTCCCCTCTCTGAAATAAACGGAGCTAGTAGAGGGCAGAAAGAGTTGACACGATGTGAGGAGACATCAAAAGGTAATTGGAGCTCTTTATTTCTCATCCATCTGTCTTCTTATGCTCAGCTCATGCAACGTTTCACAGGCATTACTGTTGGACATTTGCAAACAGGCAGGAAGAGTACATAAGGTCGGGGCTCATACCAGATTCAGCAGTGTGTGGAGCAATAGTTTGGCTCCACGGTCCTGGTCCTATTGAGTTGAAGGCTTGTATCTGAACCCGGTACTGGGTCCAGGGATTCAAGGCTTCTACTGTGGCCTCGGTGGTTTCTCCTCCTCCCTCAACATCCACGGCCCTGTCCTCTCCCTGGCCGTCCGTCCTGCATACACGCAGCCTGTAGCCTACAGTTTCTGGGTTGCCATTGTACTCAGACTCTGGAAGAGGCTGGAAAGTGACAAAGAAGAAGAGGAAGTGAAAAAGAGCAGATATGAGAAAAGTTTTGCTTTGTTCGTTAATGCCAGGGTATCGTGTCATCACCTTCGTTATCACTATTCTCAAAACAACACTGGTGAGTAAAGCTACACACGTGAATAAAACTCTAATCCAGTATAAATACCTCAGCATTTGACTAAAAGTAAAGAGCCGCTTTGAGGATATAGCAATGTTTTCACAGCTGTTTCCCAGCCAGATGTTCCATCAATTTATATTTTCTTATCATCCATTTTCACTCCATCAATGAGGATAACTCTTCACAGGTGTAGACTCTCAGTCATCTCGCTCATGGTAATCCTCAAAGACTTGCCGCTGTTCAGACAGACTGGTAAGGAGTTTAGGGCTTATCATCAGTTTTAACTAAGGAAACCTTCTTGATGCAACACGAGACTTCTTCAAGAATGAAGAAAAAGATCGGGTTAATTATCTTATTATTATGTTATTGACGGGGCATCAAGAGTTACTCTGCTAGTTGTTAATAATTTTGGATTTGATCAAAAGAACAAAAGGTGTTTGAGGAAAACAGCTCCATTACTTATAAAAAGAAAAAATGATCAGTAATAAATAAAATGATAATTTAAAAAAAGGATTATGTTGAGCATGATGTTATTTGGAAAAAAACAAAACAAAACTCAGAACAATAATATTTAGCAGTTTTAATAATTTCCAAAGTTTTGCTGCCTTATTCTAACACAATAAGTTCAGAAAACAAGGTAGACAGATGTGGAGCAAATTGAAGCTTGACCGTGTCGAGCCATCACACTAAAATATACTGTACACTTAAACAACGAGGACCCAGACAGTAAAGGTTGAAATAACCTCAGAAGTGAAAAGGCTTTTTGAAGTTTTCAAGTACACAACTTCTTTTAGTGATTACATCAAACTCTAAACTGGCATAAGAAAACTTTTTTTTGAATTGCTTAACATCCTTTGACAACCCGACGTCTGATCCATCTCTCTGTATTTGACTTCCCTTTCCTTCATTGCATCATCTTCACTTTATCCAAAATTGTTATGTGGTTTGGAGAGGACCCGCATGCAGGCGATTCAAAACCAGGGGTAGCAAGCACAAGTATTCAAAACAACAACAAACTACTACCTGCACGGAAAAAGAACCAAACGACATGACGGGATATCAAACAGACACACTGGCAGGGAAACATCGAAAAGACCAGACAGTATATATACGCACAGAGAGGACGGGACCGAGAGAAGTCAAACCAGAACTAACCACACAAAGATATAGGTTATGAAGGTAACTAAAAACAAGAAGTAGATTTAGACACAAAACAGGAGTCAAACCAGCAGAAGAGCACAAGCAACCCCAGACTGGAACCTGAACTAAACCAAATGCAGATGACAAGTCGGGGATATCACAACCAAGAGCAGGACAAGAGTACATAATTGCATAATTGATTACAAACATTTATAGTAGCTGCTTAATGCTACACAGATGATAAGGACATGAGACTGTCATTTTAAATACCCGACTGATTTAGCACAGCTTAGCATTTAGGGGCTATAACACAGAATGTCACATTAGCTTTATTACCCTTAATATGCAGCTCACAATAATAGCCTTAACTAAAACCATTGTGATGGTTCCATCACAGCAGGAAACGGGCGCAGCTCTGGCTGGGCCCCGACATACAAGCAATCCCATTAGCATGCTGCACTGGTAGCTCAAAGAGCCTCAGAGTTGGTGTCTGATTTGACAGGCTCTTTTTCTCATTCTGGCGTTTAAATGGAAAATACTCTGAGCTCCATTTATGTTATAATAGAAGAGTTGAAGGGGAAGTAAAAGGGGGGTGGAGGGGAGGAGAGATGGATGACAAGAAAGAGCAAAAGCAAAAAAAAAAGAAAAAAAAAGAGAGAGAAGAAAAGACAGTGAGGAGAAAATTACATTGCAGTTTGTGCTGGTAGTGGTCCAAGATGGCGAAAGTGAAATGTGACAGATTAGTGTTAGCACTGATAACCCGGAGAGACGCTGATTACAGGCTGACAGCCACTCGACCCGTTCTGTCCTGCTGCTGGTGGATGAACATGCACACATGTGCTCACATGTGCATGCAAGCACTGATGTAAAAATCAGAGTGAAGACAACGAGGGTTTGCAAAGAAGCAAAAGAAATCCCAGTCAAATGACCAATGTTTAGAGGAGTGTGAAGAGGCAGAGAAAGGGTTAATGGTTTACACACTCAGGAGTAGCGCTTTGTGTTTTACTACCTTCCAGCTGAAACGTAGGCTGGTCTGTGTAGCAGACACGAGGTTGAGGTTGGAGGGGTGTGTGTCAGGGGCAGCCTGCAGAGTCTGAATCAGCCTAGAGGGGGCGCTCATGGGACTGGAACCGACAATGTTCTCCTGCTGCATCCTGAACCTGGCGGGAGAGAGAGACAGAGAGGGGGGGGGGAAAGCATTTTAGACTCTTTACTGGGAGAAAATAAACAAATAGAAAAGTTCTGAGTGTCACAAAGGTCAGGGACTCTCAACAAGCTGGAGGCCATAATTTGTTACAATCTATAACAAAGACCGCTTTACTAACTGAGGATGTGCAACGGTTTTATATTTTGTTTCAATTATTTCCAAACCTACTGAAAGCCCCAACAGTCTCAGCAGGGATTTATGTTGGTATTAATGTTAGAACATGAATGTTTGAAACATCTGCATCTTAACAATGTTATTGTGAACACTCTTACACTTACTTTAAAGCAGTGATTCTCAACCGTTGGGTCAGGACCTAAAAGTGGGTGGCGGACCCATTTTCAGTGGGAAGCCGACCTTTGCCTCAGGTAACGGTAACGCTCTCAGTTAAAGCTATGTATTTCTGAATCTTTTTGGAGCTACTTCTCAGTTGTTGCACTTTTTTATTTCATGTATTTTGCAAGTGAACACCTTTTGAGTCTGTTAACAATAGCTGCCACAGAAATGTTTCGATTATGTCAGCTGTATAAGCTTAATTAAGTGCCTTGATTCAATGACTAAACAGTGTTTCTAGAGCAGTGCTTGTTATAAAGTCAATAAGTGGATACTCAACTATTTTTTTTTAACGAATGCTTTATTTTTGAGTCTTTTATGAATTACTTCTGAGTTGTAGCACTTCTTAATTTCATTTTTGTGTGTGAACGAACTGTTACTTCTGTACGATATGAGGTTCAGACTGGACCATCTTGTTAATTAAATACATCTGAGAAGTTGAAATCTTCCTCGATTTTGGTGGTGGCTTTTCATTAAGGAGTGACGGTGATCCCGGAGCTGGACCAGTTGAGGACCACTGCTTTAGAGAAGACTCGGGGGATGAAAAGTGTGAACACTTGGGAAAGACTACCAAAACTTTCCGGGCCAAAATCTGACAA
Organism: Xenentodon cancila; assembly: GCA_014839995.1. Classification (NCBI taxonomy): domain Eukaryota; kingdom Metazoa; phylum Chordata; class Actinopteri; order Beloniformes; family Belonidae; genus Xenentodon; species Xenentodon cancila. Next base: position 15,207,105 of record CM026198.1, on the reverse strand, counting down.
AATAAGACCGTGAATCAACATGCATTATTCATAAAAGGAGTATGGAATCAGCAGGGAGAACCTGATCAATGATTTAAAGAAACATGGAAAGAGAGAAAAAATATAAAATACATACATGTTGATAAGCACTGGCTACATAAATTATTATCAAACATCAACAGGCATTGCAGGAAAATTATAGATGTTTGGTTGTGCAAACAGTGACAGCTTCTGGCATACAAACTTGTAACCTTGCAGTTTTTAACAAAGTGCAACTTGGTATTTGTAAGAAATTTGTATCCCAATCAACTCAATTTTACAGCGAGTTAAAGCACCAGATGGTTTGCTCTTCACAATCATCACAAATTCTGTCAATTAAAAACTGCTTGGAGAAAACTTCCAAAACAAAAAAAAAAAACACTTGGCAGGTGATTGGACGTGCCATCTGTCTGTCATGGGCTACAACCAAACAACCAAACACATTAATGACCTTTTTAAGAGGAAAGTTTTCAGTTAGTTCCACTGTCCTTTTAATGAAGAAACACTCTTGTTAAAGTGAAACTATATGCATCCATCCTTGTCTCTTTGGAGTGATAGCCATTGATTATCACATCACACGTCCATCCAAAACTACCAGGATAACAACTGTTCGTTGGCCACAAACACGCGGCTGTAACCCCGGTAACATGGTTTATCTTGTGATAATGATCTCACAAGTGTCCATCTGCCTTTGAACAAGTTAGAAGTCTGCAGATGTAAAATTAAAGAGGCAGCGGCTGTCCCATCTTTGTAGATTACACACAGCTGCTCTGTGAAAACACCCTATAAACAAAATAAGAGGTGAGAAAGCGTCATTGGGATTACACTGGATATGGAAAGTGTCCCAGTGAAAAGGTGATTGTTCCACTTGTTAGTCTTTCATTTTATGTAACTTGTGAAATATTTACAACAAAGTATTACTGGCAGAGGAGAGCGATAACTGCGCAATAGAGTAAAATTGTTTTTTTTTTTTAAATACTTTTTCCTGTTTCACACAATGAACTGCAATATGTCCTGGTTAGTAAACAAATAGGAATACTGATGGAAAATCTTACAAATATTTGTGTGTTATCTCACTTTCAAATTTGGTGTGTAGATAAACAGTTTACTGTTTTTCAAATAAAAATTAAATTAACAAAAAAATGTTCTTTCCTCAATATTAATCCTGACTTAGAACTCCACCAAAACATGTTTCAACATATTAAAACATACATTCAAACAATAAAGGTTTTAACAGAAATCCTCTTTTCAATCATCTTACGGGAATATAAGGGTTCTGTTTGCTTGAAAGCATAAAGCTTGAGCTCTGGAGCGGAGAAAAACGGTCCTGCGGCTTGTCAAGTCAAGATTTACTCTGCTGCAGAGTGAAGGGGCATCAGGGTAAGAAGAGAAGCAGATGAAGTGATGCATCCATCATGCCTAATGCCTACTATACGTGCCTGTGGGGGCAGTGTCATGCTCTGGGGTTGTTTGACTTGGTCACATCTGGGTTCAGTAACGTCATGTGCTCTAAGAATGAGGGCAGCTGACTGACGATTACTCCAGGATTCATCAGTGTCAAACTGTAAAAAATGTAAAAAAAACTGTAAAAAATGACGTACGGAGCATGATACATCATCATGGATCGGCCACCACAGTGACCCGATCTAAATACCGCTGAGATTCTTTGAGATGAGGTGAAAAGACTATCCAGTGGTCCAAATCTTTTTGTGAAAATAACACGATGCCACTCTGAGTGTTTGTTACATGTGTTACTTCTAAATGCAACCATGCTTCTGCGTGGCTGCAAGAGATAAAATGTGTGACTGTGTGAAAGTACATCTATGTGCTGCGGTCCCGTGTTGGGAAGTAGAGAGCGGGATGTAAAGAGGGACTTAAAGCACGGGATAAGAAATACAGACAAGTGCATCAATTCATCTAACATCCCAGTGGTGCTGCCTGTGACAACATAATCCCTATGAGTGTACGATGTGTGCATACACACCACAATCCTGTTGCAGATGAAAGCAGAGATACTGGGAGCAAGAGGCTGACCGACAGACAGGTAAACAGACGACAGACAGAAAGACAGATTAATAAATAAGGAGAGGAACAGAGGGAAGAGGAAAAGCTGTTCCAAGTGGCAATAGATCACTTTTACAAAAACGTAACCCCTTCACAGCCCTTAAGGAGGGATTAGACACTCATCTCTCCTCATCCATTTCCTTCTCGCCTTGTCTCTTCTTCTTTTTTTTATTGCTCGCTGCTACCCATCCCACTTTCTCATCAACCTTCTTCTCCTCTGCCCTCATCTCTCTCCTTCCCCCTCCCTTTAGCTAGTTGCGGGAGGATAATAAGGATCTGCATGAGGCACCTGTGAAGGTGCTGACAAACAGAAAAGTCTCAGATGGAACTGTCTGTGTTTCTGTGTGATTTATCGAACTTCACCTGAGTCTTGCAATACTGCAGAAACCAGCCGAGAGTGAGTCGTGTATAAATTGGTGCGAGTATATAAGCACGTTTGCATCTCACCTGTACTGAGTGAATGGGATGAGGTTGGGGATTTCCAGAGTGTCTGCATCTGGTTGGTTTTCTCTCTGGTAGACGACTCTCCATGCGTCGTCCTTACCATCCTTGTTTACCACCTGGGAAAGAGGAGGCAAAGCAGTTCTGCTGTGATTGATCGCTGGCATTGACCGCAGATTTGAATTCAACAGAAACACACACACACACACCTGTCCCTCTACCGTCCACCTGGATATGGCGGTTTTTCCATCAGGACCTGGGCGGAACCGAATAGTTGCTGTCCGAGGGCTGATGTTAGAGATGACTAAATTAGAAGGAGGACCAGGAAGCTCTGCAGACAGAACAGGAATAATACTTTTTTTCAACTTAAAGCTGTGAAAATGTAGCTCTTATGTAGAATGTGTCTACGTGTAACTTTTCACCTCTGCAGTTTATATAATCTTGCAAGTATATTGAATATTTACTGACCAAAACCTTTAGGTGCTTCACTCTCCTAACAATGTTATTCATGAAGAAAAGGTTTTGTAATGTATTTGAACGTGCTAACAGATACTTACAAATACTTTGAGATTGAAAAAAGAAAATAAAAACCCTCTGCTTGCTGGCGGTGTCACAAATATGTGTGCAAAACACATTTATTTACTGAGCCTAGAGTATTGTTCAAAAAGAAAAGGACGGAGGCATCACAGCATGACAAATTATTTCAGAAGAGCTGCATAAAATAATAAACAAAGCAAATTACTTCCATGAAAGGACAAAAATATATATATATATATATATGTACAATACAAAAACTGAGAAAATGATGGTCAGGACCAGAGCATGGCTTATCTGCAATGCATTTTTATTAAAACTGATAACAGAAATAGCAGAGGAAGGAAATCATGCTGCCAATAACAGCACAATGTTCAAAGGGCTTCAAGTAAGAGTGAACCAAGAAAATTGCTTAAAGTACTTTTTTTTTTTTTTGACTTGTCCATCTTCTGTCATAAAAAAATATAAATAAAAAGTTCATTTTAACTGAAAATACAGCCTCTATCTCTCTCTCTCACTCCGTCACAGCAATTCATTTCTTTTTTTCCAAGGTCATGAATACAATACGGAGACAGATAAATCCCAACAGCAGCAGGGGTGATGCGAATTAATTGCATGATTCAAAATATTCCATTTTAAGCCTATAAATGTCTGAAAAGACAGTGAAGCTGTGAAAATTCATTTGACCCATTCTTATTCCGACAGTCTTCCATCTCCATGGCAATATTGAGAGACAGGAAGCAGGCAGTTTGGCTGACCAGCTGTGGCAGCCTGGAGGGAAACGAGACGATCACACCACATGACTCGACTCGATAAAGATTACCACCTGCTGATGACTCAGGTGTTAAGGCTAATGCGCAAACAACAATTAGTACATCAGCGAACTCTCTGTGTACTATATGGAAAAACAAAGAAACAGACTAACACTTCAGAACCACAAGGAATGACTGGGAAGCAAAGAGAAGCTCGTTCCGTTACCCACCTGAAGCAGCAGCCTCGCTGTACTTTGTATCTTTCATATATATTAGACAACACAACTGAGCCGTCACGTGATGCAAAACAAAAGTCAACAAGGTGCCCACTTGTGCTCAGTCCCAGTGCACAAACTAACAAAAGATAGCCCATTTGTGAGGACCGCAAACCCCTAGACATCCAGGACGCTGAGAAGTTTTGCACCAGTACTGAGAGCTCGCAGGCTTTTGTAGAGAAAGGAACATCAAGCTCATAAGATCATCTGTCTGGAGTCTGTTTCTGTGTATTATTATGGCTTTCTGCTGCCAGTGGGTATTGGACAATGTTTCCAATACCGGTCTAAATATGTCTGCGGAAAATCCAGCATTATAAGAGCAGAATTTTAGGTATTTTTGTTCATTTACGTAATAGTAATAAAACAATAGAAATTCACATATTAAAAGTATTTTCTTTGTACAGTTCAACCACAACTATATAGTCCTCATAGAGGTTATTTTTTTCTTAAATTTTTAATTTAAATAATTATAGTATAAATAATAAGACTTCCGGTTCCGGGATGGCGGCGCGTGCCTCACGCTGCGGCTTCTCTCTCTCCCGACGGTGCGACGTTTCGTGTTTTTCGTTCGTGTTTTTGTCACCAAAGTTGTGTTTTGACAAGTCATATGCATACCAAACCAAAGTACAGCCGGGGGTTTCTGCTCGACGTTGGAAACACCTACACTGTCGAGCTGAACTCTGAACTCGCCGGCCAACTTCGGGAACGCGGTCTGCTCCGGAAACCACCACTTCCGCCGACCCCCGCGCCTCGACCTCCGCCGCAATGGAAGCGCCACAAGCGGCGCTACAGGAAGCAGAAGAGGGGCAAGCGAGCCGGTATCCGGACGAGACTGGCGGAGAACCCGAACAAACCGACGGTTCCCTCCATCGTGTTGGCCAACGTTCGTTCGCTGGACAACAAACTGGACCACATCCGATTACTCTGCTCCGCCGAGAGGACCGTGAGAGAGAGCTGTGTTTTTGTGTTCACGGAAACATGGCTCAACGACAGCATACCGGACCACGCCATCCAGCTCGACCAGCTGACCTGCTACCGGGCGGACCGAGCACACACCGAGGCAGGTAAGGGCCGCGGCGGCGGCCTTTGTGTTTTCCTCCGTGATGCTTGGTGTAGAGATGCTGTGGTGGTCTGCAAACACTGCTCACCCCTGGCGGAGTTTATGATTATTAAATGTCGTCCTTTCTATCTACCGCGCGAATACTCGGTCATACTACTCACTGCTGTTTACATCCCCCCCAGCCCCTCCACCCACACCAGGAGAGAGGCGCTGACCGAGCTGTACCAGCGGATCAGCGAGCAGCAGACAGCCCACCCTGAGGCCTTCCTCATCCTGGCGGGGGACTTCAACCACGCAGACCCAAGGACCATCTTTTCAAATCTTCACCACCACATCAAGTTCCCCACGCGAGGAGACAACATTCTGGACCAAGTCTACACCAACAACAAGACAGCCTACAAAGCCCACCCCCTCCCCCACCTCGGTGCCTCAGACCACATCACTGTCATGCTACTGCCAGCATACAGGCCACTGGTTAAAGTTGTCAGACCAGTCTGGAAGCAGGTCCGGGTGTGGCCAGAGGGGTCCACAGAGGCACTTCGAGACTGCTTCAACACCACAGACTGGAGCATGTTCAGAGAAGCTGCCACCATCAACAACACCACAGACCTCCAGGAGTACACAGAGTCTGTTACCGCCTACATCGCCAAGTGTATCGATGATGTAACAGACTCCAGAACCATCAAAGTCAGAGCCAACCAGAAGCCGTGGATGACAAAGGTAGTCCACAGACTCCTGAGGGCTCGGAACGCTGCCTTCAGAGCTGGAGACAAAGTGGGTCTAAAGACAGCTACGACCAACCTGTCCCATGGCATCAGGGAGGCTAAGAGACGGTACTCCAGGAGGATAGCCCGCCGTTTCAGCAACAGCAGGGACACACGGAGCCTGTGGCGAGGGATTCAGACCATTACGGACTACAAGCCCCCACCGCAGACCTGTGAGAGCAGCACATCCCTGCTGAATGAGCTGAACACATTCTTCGCCCGCTTCGAGGCACACAACACCATCGCCGCACAGAAAGCACCACCCCCTCCCGGCGACCAGGTGCTGACGCTGTCACCGGACATTGTGAGGAGATCCCTCAGCAGGATCAACGCCCGCAAAGCTCCGGGTCCTGACAACATACCTGGTCGTGTACTGAGAGACTGTGCAGGAGAACTCACGGATGTCTTCACAGACATCTTTAACATGTCACTGAGTCAGGCGGTGGTTCCCACGTGCTTCAAAGCCACCAACATCCGTCCGGTCCCAAAACGGTCATCTCCCTCCTGCTCCAACGACTACCGTCCAGTCGCACTGACTCCCATCATCATGAAGTGCTTTGAACGGCTAGTCATGCATCACATCAAGGCTGCTCTCCCCCCCTCTCTGGACCCCTACCAGTTCGCATATCGCTCCAACCGGTCCACTGACGACGCCATCTCCACTGCCCTCCACACAGCCCTCACACATATGGACACCAGAAACGCTTATGTAAGAATGCTTTTCATCGACTTCAGTTCAGCATTCAACACCATCATCCCCCAGCAGCTCGTTCACAAACTGGACCAGCTGGGGATCAGCACCTCGCTGTGCAACTGGCTGTTGGACTTCCTGACTGGGAGACCACAGGCAGTACGGGTCGGCAGCAACACATCCAGCACCATCACACTGAGCAAAGGGGCCCCCCAGGGATGTGTGCTGAGCCCCCTCCTCTTCACCCTGCTGACCCACGACTGCACACCGATTCACAGCTCCAACCTCTTCGTAAAGTTTGCGGACGACACGACTGTGGTGGGTCTCATCAACAACAACGATGAGTCAAACTACAGGAGCGAAGTGAGCCGCCTGGCTGAGTGGTGCAGCGACAACAATCTCTCCCTGAACGTGGAGAAGACCAAGGAGATTGTTGTTGACTTCAGGAGACAACACACCCAGCATGCTCCTCTGACCATCAACGGTGCTGCTGTGGAGAGGGTGAGCAGCACCAAGTTCCTGGGTGTCCACATCTCAGAGGACCTCTCCTGGACTGTTAACACCGCATCACTCGCCAAGAAGGCACAGCAGCGCCTCTACTTCCTCCGCAAACTGCGAAGAGCCAGAGCCCCGGCCCCCATCAGGTACACCTTCTACAGAGGCACCATCGAGAGCATCCTGACCAGCTGCATCACCGTGTGGTACGGATCCTGCACCGCAACCTGCCGCAAATCTCTCCAACGCGTCGTGAGAGCAGCTGAGAAGATCGTTGGTGTCTCTCTCCCCTCACTTCAGGACATTTACAGCAGCCGTCTGACTCGCAAAGCCCTCAGCATTGTGAGAGACCCCACCCACCCGTCACACAGCCTCTTCAGTCTGCTGCCTTCAGGGAGGAGGCTGCGGACCCTCCGAGCCAGAACCAGCCGACTGAAGGACAGCTTCGTCCACCAGGCTGTCAGGACACTTAACACTCTCCCTTCTCTTCCACCGTTTCCCGCCTTGCCCCCCCCTCACTCACTCTGATCTCAGTATCTGTATTTTGGCAGAACTGGACCGCTTGCTTTGCACCATGTCACTTTAATCAAACCGAAAAACTGTTGTTGTCATGTCACAACTTGTTTCTTGTCTCTTTTTAACCTGCACTTGTGTTTAAAATGTATTTATTGTGTAGCACCGAGGGTTTGAGGGTAACGCAATTTCGATTCTCTGTATGTATCTCACATGTGGTAGAATTGACAATAAACTTGACTCTGACTCTGACTCTGACTCTAAATAACATACCATTTAAATGCCACACACAATTTATTACTGACTGGAGACAGACAGCTTCACTGACAGCTGCTGAATTGAACTGGCAGTAGTCTGGCATGTGACAAGTACGGCGACATCTTTTTAAAACCATCTCCCATCAAATCAAAAATGTGACAGCTTGTTTCTGTTTATGATACTAACAAACTCAACAATCAACACCGTGTACTTTGCTCTAAACTGCCTGACTCAAACATAAAAACACATCATAGCCATTTTTCATGCAGTTTTCTCCGCTGTGTTTGGTAAATACGGGGCATTTCTGGATGGTGTAAGTCCTCTAAGATTTAGTGTAATATAATCAGTCCTGCTTCAAAATCATGAGTTATTGTCGAACATTAAAAAACATGCTTCTGCAAAGCCTGTTTGTTAAACCAAACAGTGTGTGTTGTAAATCAGAACACTAGAGCACGGCAGACAGGTTTAGTAAAATATTGAGTGGGTTTTCTATTGCAACATGACAGTTATTATTATGTAATTTGCTCCAGGTATAGCAAGGTACATGTGTGCATCCGAAAAATAAATTCCAGCTAACGGTGACTGCTGCCTTGTGAATCCGTGCAGCAGACTTTTAAAGGTTATAATGTGAAAATGTTGATATCAGCTGGCTTTCTCAGATGAATGACAAAATTCGCTTAACCGCAAGAATTCATGAATAAATAAACCAGCCAAGAATCCATGTTTGGTGGATCTCTCCCTTTCTCTCTGTTCATTCTTTAGTTCTTTTCCTAATCTTCAGTCCTTCGTCTTTCTTTCACTCTTTTACTTTCATGAATTAATGAATAACCTCTGAATCTGAGGACCGTCTGTATCCATCTTGCTTTCACTTTTTCTGCTTTTACTCATAAATTAGTCATCAGAAAATGTTGGGACCAAAATTTTGCTTGTATGAGTTTTCTTCCTGTCTCCAGAACCTTTTCTGAGACTTTGGTTTTCTGTGCTTTGGAGGTTGTGTTTTTTTTTCCCTTTTTCATTTTTTTGCATTTAAAGCTCTTCCCTCAGTATGTTTTTAAATCCTCTCTCCCTTCGTTGGTCTTTATTTATTTTTTTTTTTTTGATTGCCTCGTTCCCCATTTCATCCAATGCTGCATTCTTTTTATGTTGCCATGTGCAGTTAATCAGCACTAATAATGACTGCAACTTGGCCCTGGTGCATTTGCATGAACTGTCATCACAACAAAGTATTTTCTAGATACACATACAAACATAACTCAGACTAAAGTGTTCTTCAAGTTCCTGTAAACAGCTAACGCTTCTGAGTGACTGAGTATGTGAACGTGTCTGTCAGGAGTGTGGGTGATGATTCATGGATGCACAGTAACAGCCACTTATCAGCCTGAGGAAAGACAATGGCATCGTGAGAGCTCATCACTCATATTTACTCTCCTGCGCGAGCACATCCACACAAGAAGAAAACACTTATTAACATCCCTGTCATCAGCTCTGTGTGTGTGTGTGTGTGTGTGTGTGTGTGTGTGTGTGTGTATTTACAGTACCCGGTGGGACTCCGGTGGAGATGGTGGAGGATGTGACCGCGCCCCGTCCTGCAGCTGTGAGAGCAGCCACCTGTAGTGTGTACACAGTGGTGGAGGTGAGGCCTGTCAGCTGGTACTGCAAGGTGGAATTGGACAAGGAGCGTTCCTCATATCTTGACTCAACATCAGGCACTTCCCACCGCAGCATGTAGCCTGTCGGGTGTAGAGGACACACTTGGTTAATAAAAGTGTATAAAGACGTGAGCTGTTATGTATACACAGAGGCACACCCACATGTAATGAGAGGTATTGAGCCAAACAGGAAGAGAGACTGTAGGAGAGGTAACTAGAGTTAAAAATTCCCGTCTGTCCCTTTGCATCTTTGTAGTCATGCATCACACTCCAACACCCTCAAATCTGTGCATGAACAAGGCCACTCTGTCTCCATGTTCACCAGGTGCCGGATGAAAAGTCAGTTGAGGAGAGAAAGGAGTAAATGTGCAAGGTGACCTTGATTGAATACCCATTTTCCCACTCCTGTGAGTGTGTAAGCTGACTGTAAAAGCACTGCTGCCTTGTCCTGTTAGATGGTGGCGTTGGGGTGTAGGTGCCCGATGAATGTCGGACATGATGCCACAACAACACGCAAACACACACTGACAGACACATGCAATGTAGAGTAATAGCAACAGCTTGTGTAAGCCAGTTCACTGTCTGTCAGAGCCATGAAGGAGCTGAGCGGGATCAGAGGGGGTTGTCTTGTGGTGCGTGATGTACCACACATATAGCACCTTGGGTGTTGGGACGCGTGAGGTGACAGCATGTTTCAGATAATGGAAGAAGACAAATTGCAGAAGGAAGGGATTAGCTGATGATGAATCAGTTGTATACAAATCTAATGTCAGGGATGAAGACTGTCTGTGGAAATCAGACAGAAGACTTAAAAGGATAACTAGAGAATCTGGAAAAATCTGGAACAGTTGAGTTGTTCTCTCAAATATATGCGTTTACATTTTTTACTTTGTTTTTTTTGTTTCCCATATTGTACTTATTATTACACCAAGAAGAATATTTTTAATCAAAAATGACAGTCATGTGATCTCTCATCATCATCATGTGAGCGTCTTGATTATGGAGGTAAGGTGAGGCTGAATGGACAGAACAGCTGATTAATCAGTTATTACAGGCATTCATGTATACTGTCAAACTGTAATACTCTCACCAGTAATGATGCCATTCTTGTCCTCAGGCTCGTCCCAGCTGACGCGGAGCGATGTATCCAGGATTTCAGTGAAGCTCAGGTGGCGGACAGGTCCTGGAGCTGAAAGCACATGAAAGAAGAATGTACATCAGATAATATTCAGGATATCTGAACTTATTTTTAAAACATCAGAAACATGAATATTTAACTGAGGTAAATCGTCGCTTCACATGGACGCACATTCCAGATGTTGCATTTTATTTTTAGTGGTTCCACTTTACACGGCCTCCTCAGAACATCTGTAACGCCCCCCCCAACCGCACACACACAGCGGCATGTCGTTTCTCATTTCATCCATGGCTCTCTAACCCCTTTCCCCGCAGAGCGATTAAGCTATTCATCTGAGACATTCAATAACACTCACACATAATCACAATCACACACGCACACACACACACACATGCAAAAAGCTATCATCAAGCGAGAATTACACCCACCGTTAACCCTGCAACACGCCCAGCAACCAATCAATACCTGTTCACTGCTGTGGCTATGTGAGTGTGTACATGTTTGTGTGCCACACACACACACACACACACACACACACACACACACACACACACACACACACACACACACACACACACACACACACACACACACACACACACACACACACACACACACACACACACACACACGTTTCTAATATCCTTTTCCCACTCTGTAATTGCTGGCTGGTAATAATTACTCGTCTATCTGCCTATAGGCTGTTGTGCTTATTTGATGGTGTGACTTTGTGCATGTGCTATTATGTTTATCCATGGAAGAATGGGTTATAAATACCAGCACGCGTGAAAATATAAATCAATTCCCTTTAGAAAGAAAGTGGACGGTGGTAGCAGGGAAACTAATAACATTAAAAAAAATTTAAAATGAACAAAAAGCAAAACGACAGCCTGAGAGAATACAAGAACTGTAGGTGAATTATGGTATGTTGTCACGGATACAGATGTGCGTTACAGTGATAAAAACAGCTGGGCTCAACACAGAGTAATTTTTGTTGTGTATAACCCTCATAAAAGTGTTCGTTCTCTTGTGTGTGTTTAATGCAATTGCACTAATACGTGTGTGTGTGTGTGTGTACACTCACTGTCTTCGTGTGTCTGCAGCAGGGTGGGAGGGCTCTGGGGCCCGTCTCCAGGTGTGGTGAAGCAGAGGGTGGAGCCGAAGTACCAGGTGAACTTCTTCAGCCCGCTGACTAATCCTGTGTGCCGCAAACTGGGGTAGTCTGGAGTGATGGTTACTATGGTTACATCCTCTTGAGACTGCTCTGGCCAGACCAGCAGCTATGTTAAGTTAAAAAAAAAAAATAAAATAAAAAAAAAATGAAAAGGGACACAAGTAATGTCTAATAAATCTGACCAAAATCTAGAGACGGTTAATTTTATTGTTCATTTGTTGTTATATTGTTATTTTCTTCCTACTATTTCTGTTTTTTGAGTTTCAGTTGAACGAATCAGTTCTGATAATATAAGCTGCAATTATGAAACATAACACATTTCTTCCAAACTATGGGCTTTAGCAATGTTTTGTTTTTTTTGCCCATTTTATTTAAAAATGAAAAATACCAAAACAATTTCACATTGCATTCCCCGGAAAAGATATTTGTATTCCAAACCTTTACCAATTGATTTTAGCGCATCAGCATGGTCAGACATGCAGAGTATCTTAGAATAAAAACTACCTTTGATTATCTGTCCAACTCGTCGTTGAATGAAAGGTTAATTGGTCTCTATAGTGAAACTTGATTTACATCACTTTGCTTGTCTTCATTGCTTTAGCCACAAAAACAAACAGTGAAAGGCACACACTTGCATATTTATAAAGAGACACGGCCCTCAGGCGATACTATGATGTGGTACTCATTTTTACAGTTCCTAATAAGAAAATGAATAGCATGACAAGTAAGACCCACGTTTTAATGAGAATTAAAGTCAACACTGTATTATTTTACTCAGAAGGAAAGTAAAGGCTTTCTATAAGTCTCTTTCCACCTTTATATGCACCAGATTTTAAGATACCTGTGTGCATAATGCCTCACTTCTGTTTTCTCAGACTTGTGTCTGAGTCACAACTGCTGTCTCAAAGCTTCAACGCTTTCTTGTTTACAGTACGTCATGTTTCAGCAGCACTGTTAATTGGTTGGCATGCTGCTTCTGTCAACAGCATCCCTAATGTGATAGACTGAACAACCCACACAGATGCTATTAAACAAACTTTCTGTTATTTTACATAAATTGCACGTTCACTGTTTAATCAGTGTTTTATGCCTGTTAATTGTGCATTTAAACGTTTCCCTGCACTGCAGATTGTTGCAGTGTAGCCTTCTGATGTTCCCGACAAAAAGTTTCATTTTAAAGGCCAGACACGGGAACATCAAAAATCATTTTAGTGTTTTATGAGCAAAGCAGAATCTAGTTTAACACAAATGTAGCTAAAAGCGAAACCTAACTTTTGGAGGCTTTCAAGCAGCTTTTATTGATCTCTGTCTCCAGTTTTGAGGAAACCCAAAGCGATGAGGACTCTGGTGTGATCCCTCTCTGTTTAACAGGTTTTTTTTAGCCAAATAATGTTGTTTATTCAGCAAACTACATAGAAACTGGAAGTTTTTCTATTGATGAACTGCACAGCAGGGAGTCACACACATGCTGTATTAAGGTTAAAAAATTTTTACTTTGGTTAAAAAAATTAAAAAAACCCTGCTGGCAATATGTTCTGTAAAAATAAACCTATGTTTGAAGGAAAAAAATATAGTAAAAGCACAATAATGATTACACATACTTCATTGCAGACAGTGTTTTTTCACGTAAACTTAATTTTATTTGTTAATATACAGCAACTGTCACTTTTCAGGTGTTAACCGTGTGTTAACATGGGAGTGGTGGCCTAGTGGTTACAGTGGTGGGCTTGGGCGTGGAGGACCCAGGTTCAAGCCCAGGGCTGCCCACAATGGTAAATCACTGGGGGCCCTTGAGCAAGGCCCTTAACTCCCAATTGCTCCCTGGGGTGCTGCCCTGCTAGCAGCCCCACTGCTCACTAGTGAAACTAGTTGATGGGTTAAAAGCAGAGACTAATTTCAGTGTGCATCGTACATACAGCATGTGCATGATGTCCACACTGACAAGAAAGGGAAGGGAAGGGAAGGGAAGAGAAGAGAAGAGAAGAGAAGAGAAGAGAAGAGAAGAGAAGAGAAGAGAAGAGAAGAGAAGAGAAGAGAAGAGAAGAGAAGAGAAGAGAAGGTTCAACACGTCTTTATTGAACTCTTCAAGTATTTACAAATATAGATTCCATTTTTTCCTATGTCCCACCACCAAAACTAAAACTGAAAACAAAGATCATCACTCTCCCCCCCTAACCAACATAACACTCCCCCCACAGCCCAGGTATGTGCGAAAGCCGCCAAGTTTTCCACCAGTCTGCTGTAGGAGTATTCCACCCTAAGTCGAGCCTTCACGAGGCCCTTGAAGACCTCGAGGGGATCCACCCCTCCAGATCCAGCCATGCGATTTTTCCTCGTCAGCCATATTGCCAGCTTTGCAGTACCGTTCAGGAAGTTCAACAGAGCAACTACCCTTTTTTGTTTCGCAACGTACCTGGGCCCAAAAATAAAGCCATCATCCGAAAACACCACCCCAAAACCGTGAAACCACCTCCTCAGCAACTGAAAAGGAGCACCCAGTCGGTTACACTGCACAAATAAGTGCGACACCGTTTCTACCTCCGTGCAGAAAACACATCCCTCCCCTACACTAGGATCCAGGTGTGCCCTGTACCTGTTTGTGGCTATACTCCCGTGTATAACCCTCCATTGGAGGTCTGCCGACCGTTTATCAATGGGTGGCTTATACAGGGACCGCCAACTGTCCTTTGGGGATAGGCCCGGGTCAAAAAATTCCGTCCACCCCGACTCCCTTACGTCCATCAACTGCCTCCAATTCAGCGTCTTTACACATCTGCGATAAGTGGCGGACTTCGTCATTACCCCAAACTCTTCTGGCTGGAGCCCCCTCGCTGTTAGCAGGTAGCCGTCCCGCTCCTGCCAGGCCCCCGTCACTGAGTCCACCATCAGTCGAGGAAAGCCGTACAGCCCATTCTCTCTCCACTGTGTAATTAGCGTCCCGTCCTCAACAGCCTTCCTCAATGGCAGCGACAAGGATCGGCAGACGTCCGTCACCAGCCTACCAAGTAGTCTGACTGATGTAATTTTCAGTCGTCCCTTCTGCTCGTCTTCAGGCAAACCTGCTACTTTCATGAGATGTCCCAATTTCGTGCACCCACCTTCTCTGAGTCGGACCCTCAGACTATGAGATTCCAGCAGCGGGGTATCAAAGAACCCGTTGAATAGCAGAGGCTCCTCGAACAGCCACATACCTGGAACGTCAGAGCGTATCCGGGAGCACCTTAGCATCGTCCACGTTTGCAACATCGATGCGTAAAATGGGGAGAGTCCAACTGGGTCCACTGTTCCGGGTCTCATGAGAAAAAGTTGCTTGTCGTACCCTAGCTGTCCAACTTTCCTCAACAGCAACCCTGCGGTGTCCAACCAGTCTGGTCCGCAGCCGTAAAGAAACCGCTGGGCAGACCGCAGCCTAAAGGATGCTATCCTGGACCTGACATCCACAAGTCCTTGTCCCCCTTCGTCGGCAGGCAGACAGAGCCCAGCCGCCCGTATCCAATGCTTGCCTTTCCAGAAGAAGTCCACCAGTGCCTTCTGGATATCCTCCACCAATCCCCTTGGCGGCGCCAGAACTGTGAGCCTGTGCCAGAGAGTTGAGGCGACCAGATTATTGACCACCAGAACCCTTCCCCTATACGACAGCTGAGGGAGCAACCAGTTCCATTTAGACAACTTGGCACACACCTTCTCCAGACTGCCTTCCCAATTTTTGGCCACATAGCCCTCAGACCCCAAATATACACCCAACACCTTAAGCCCCCCTCTCCCCCACCTTAGTCCCCCCGGAAGCAGGGGGATATCCCTGTCCTCCCAGGTGCCCACCAGGATTGCCTCACTCTTGCTCCAGTTCACCTTTGCCGAGGAGGCAGCCTCGTACAATGCTAAAGTCTCCACTACCCGGGCCACGTCGCTCCGCGATGACAGAAAAATAGTCACGTCATCCGCATACGCAGACACCACCAGGGACCGACCCGACCCGGGCAGCGAGAGACCCTCCAGCCGTGCCCTCAACCTGCACAGCAGGGGCTCAATGGCCAGGCTGAAAAGCTGGCCCGATATTGGGCATCCCTGCCTTATCCCCCTCTTCACAGGAACCGGCCGACTCAAACCCACACGCAGTTTCACCAGACACTCAGCCCCTTTATACAATAACTGCACCCATGTCAAAAACACCTCCCCAACACCAAATGCCCTCAGTGCCGAAAATAAATACGAGTGGTCTACCCTGTCAAACGCTTTCTCTTGATCAAGTGACAAAACACCACACTTTAAATTATAAGCCTTGCAAACATCAAAAACATCCCTAACCAAAAAAATATTGTCCATTATTGATCTGTCTGGTATGCAATATGTTTGATCTAAGTGTACTAAATTGTCCACATACAGTTTTAACCGGTTCGAAAGTGCTTTGGAAAGGATTTTATAATCAGTGCATAACAAAGCCACTGGTCGCCAGTTGTTAAGTTGAGCCCTGTCCCCTTTCTTTGGCAGCAAGGCAAGGACAGCTCGCTGGCACGACACGGGGAGAATTCCGCTCCTATAGCTGTCCATCATGACCTCGAGCACATCTGTACCGATGATGCCCCAGAAATGTTGAAAGAAATCTGTAGATAGGCCGTCAATGCCTGGGGTCTTTCCTGGAGCCATCTGTTTGACCGCCGCCGTCAGCTCTTCCAGCGTGAGCTCGCCGTCCAGCCCCTTCCTCTCCGTTGAGCTCAACCGTGGAAGCCCTTCCAGCAGGTCGGCCCTGGTCTCCGGACAGCACGGCTCTGCCCCAAACAGGTCCGAGTAAAAACCTGCTGCGTATGCCGACATCTCAGCCCCGTCGGTGGTAAGACGCCCTCCAGGCAGCCTCAGGCACGGCATGGACTGTGTGTGTACTGCCGATCTTTCCAGATTGAAAAAGTACGAGGTCGGTGCATCCGTGTCCCGTACTCTAAGGAAGCGAGATCTAATTAAAGCTCCCTTCGCACCTTCCCTCAGAAAGGAGCTGAGCGCCGACCTCTTTTCCTGCAGCTCCCCCCCACCCCCAGTCCCCTGGCATTCCAGCAACCGATCTTCACTCGTCCTGATCGCCTCCTCCAGGCCCCGAACTGCCGCCTTTAAGGCAGCAGTGGAATGTGCCGTGTATTGTTGGCACAAAACCCGAATCTGTGCCTTCCCCACCTCCCACCAGTGCCTGACGGACGCAAAGGACTCCTTCCGGCTCCTCCAGATCTCCCAAAAGGTATGGAAAGTAGCACAAAAACGGGTGTCCTGGAGGAGACCATTGTTGAAATGCCAGTAGGACCTTCTTCCTTCACCCGGAGTGACCACCAGCACTGCGGTGACTAGGTGGTGGTCCGTGAAGCCCACCGGACAAATCCCACTCACAGTGACACCTGACAACAAGGCCCTCGTGACATAAATGCGGTCAAGCCTTGCCGCTGACACTACACCGTTCCTAATCCTCACCCATGTGTACTTTCTTATCCCTGGATTTTTTGCCCTCCACGTGTCCACCAGGTCCCCTCGCTGTATTGCAGCCCTAAGACTCCGAGAGGAGGCTGGGTGCGGCTCCTCCTGTGTCCTGTCTAGAGTAAAGTTCAGTGTGCAATTAAAATCCCCCGCCACCACCAGTTTATCGTGCTGGCAGTGCTGAATTTCGGTCTTCAGTGTAGTGAAAAACAGCGCGCTCTCTGACCCATTGTTCGGAGCGTAGACGTTTACAAAACAAAATTCTGCACTGTCAATTTCCGCTTTGACAAATGCCAGCCGTCCAGGAACCACCTCAACCACCGAGATGATTTTTACAGCCAGGGACTTACGGAATAAAAAGGCTATCCCCGCACTATAATTTGTTCCATGACTGAGCACAATCTCACCTTCCCACCACAGCCGCCATTCTACTTCATCTGCAGGGGTGGAATGTGTTTCCTGCAGAAAAAGTATATCCAACTCCTTCTGGATAGCCACCTCACGGATCAAGCCCCTTTTTCCACTGTCCTTCCCACCGTTCACGTTCAACGAACCAACCCTCAACCCCTGCATTAGATGTATGAGCAGATGGATCATCTTAAGATACAGTACAGAAAACCTAACCAAGATATTTACACTCATCATTACCCTATTTATTTCAGTTTTCTAGCCCTTAAGCCCTCCCTACCAGAGGAGGTCTTCCTCAAAGCAGTAATGTGTTTTTTTAAGCGGAAACGCTTCCTTTCGTCCAGTACGTCATAGCCCGCCTGCCTCTTTAGTACACTGACCGATGTTATAAATTTCTCAGTATCACTGAAGTAATCAGTGATTTGTACCGACCTTTTATAAGTCTCGTCCAGAAACCGATTGATCTCTCCTAAGGAGTACAGTTCTCTAGTTCCCGCTACGCTATCTGCCACCGACGCTGCATCTGACTCAGAATCGCAGTCCATGTCGTCAATGTGCGTCAGTCCATTTCCGTCCCCCTCCTCACAAACACTATTACCAGTCCTGCCAGGGCGACCAACCAGCCCCTGGCTGCATGATGGTTTCTCTTTCTCGGTGTCGCCATCAGGCCCATGCCCAGCCGTTTCCACCATTCCGCTCTCTGGCGGAACCACGGCCGACTCCACCTCGGCCAACACAACCGACCCGTCGGCGACACCCTCCCCAGGACCAATAACACCCCCCACTCCAGCACCAGCCAAAAGGATCGCCTTAGCAGGGGAGTCACTCCCTACTCCACTGGATGCACCCTCCGAGGGTCCAGCAGAGGGACCGCCAGGACAACCAATCGACGCCTCAGCCAATTTCCGGGCTGATGGACCGGAAGAGCCTCCGGCAGCCTCCCCTGCAGAGGCCTCCACTGTCACACCAGCCGCAGGACCGCGAGCGAGTCCCTCCGAACCCGTCCCACAGGGGCCCCCACCAGACCCCACAACTGTCCTATCCCCAGCACCTCCACCAGAAACAGCAGCGGGACCCAGGCCCGCCACACCCGCGTGCTGTTTATGTGGACAAGCAAATTTCTTGTGACCCACATCCCCACACTCAAAACATTTCAATTGACCGGAACTAGCATAAACCATATAGGCCCCATCACCGTGTTTCACCCGAAAGGAAACTTCCAGCGTTTGTGTTGGGGAATCCAAAAACATAAACACCTGGCGACGAAGTGACAATATGTGCTTTAATTTCGGGTCTTTACACCCCAAGCTAACTGTGCTGAACTTACTTGCAAATTTGCCGAACCTGCTTAACTCTCTCTCAAGCTGTTCATTGGTGATGAACGGAGGGACGCCAGACACAGTGACGCGTGTCGATGGAACCGATAATGGCGCCACCTGCACGTATACACCACCAATGAACACCCCCCGTCCTATCAAGTCCGGCACCTGGTTCTCATCGGACACGAACACTACCACGGCTTTATTCATCCGTGAGGCGAAGACGATGTTCCCATGCCCGATCTGATCCCCAACGGCCAGTAGGACCTCTTCAATTGAACCGCCATTATCCGGCGGGACAATCCGCACCCCGTGTCGGATCGACGGAGTCGGCGCCGCGGCGGACGCCATCCTCCACCAATCCTCCACCCGGTTCGGCAAATATAAACAAATAAGCCCACTTACCCGACCATGCAGTGAAGGAAGGATGAAAAAGCCCCAACACCGTGAAAAAACAAGTCAAAAACAAACACCGCGTCTCACGCACGCTTCACCTCCGACTCTGCTCTCACTCACTCTCACCACGCCCACCGGAAACAGAGAAGAGAAGAGAAGAGAAGAGAAGAGAAGAGAAGAGAAGAGAAGAGAAGAGAAGAGAAGAGAAGAGAAGAGAAGAGAAGAGAAGAACTTCTTCCATTCGCCCTGCAAACGTGTTTTAGGGTGTGCAGCAGAACAACATTCTGCACATGTTCTCTAAGCTCGGGACTGCAGACGGGACTGTGTGAGCCATTGTTTTGCTGGAAAATGCACATATATCCCTGGAAATAGTATTCTTTTAAAGTCCGGATGTGTTAGTTTAAAATCTCAATGCACCTTTCTGCATTTATGCTGCCATCAAGAAAAAAGTAACTAAACTTTACTGACAGCCCTGTTACAACTGTTACAATACCATCACAGTGTGGCTCCTGGACTTGATGACAGTCTGGATGATCTTCTTTTATCCTTGTCCAGGAAACACGGTGTCCATTTCTTCCAAAAAAAAAGATATCTGAAATACTTAATCATTTGACCTCAAAGATCGCTTCCAAGGCTGGATCGTATGTCAACTTTTCATATATAATTTATACTGGAATTTGTTGTTTTTTAAAAAAAGGAGATACAAAATAAAGGAATAATGTTTATACTGATCAAATCTGACAGTGTCGACCCTGTAAAGCTGTGCCAGTCTGGGCATTTCTTCTCACTCATGGCGCAGCCCCGACTCTGCACTCCCCTCTTTTTCCCTCTTTATATCAGCAATAAAGTGAGCTTCAGAATCAGAATTATTTTGGTTTGTTGGTGTTTCCTCCCTATTCTACTTGCACTGTCCATTTCATCTTCATTTTTTATGACTTAATTGTGACTTTTTTATGGGGATGTATGCAGCACTAGAGCACAATGTGTTGGATCTCTTTAACTGCAGTTAATTTGACTTCAGTCGCAAATCATAATGTACACCAAAAAAACAACAAAAAAAACAAAACAAAACATGCAGAGCACCATGTACACAATGCACTGTGTAGTACATAGACTGGACATTAATAAAATAAGTAAGTAAATAAACCAACACCTATATTTCATTAGAAACATAAATAACAACCTTTGATTGAAAAAATTCTGCAGTGTTTCATATGTTGCAGTGAGTAGCTTCTTGCTCCATAAACAACCAAGTTATAATTCATATCCTGTAATCATCGAAAATATGTTACTGCTGTCAAGAAGTAAACACAACAACATGGGAAATAGCTGAAATTACTAAAATTGGGTTTAGAACCACAAAAAGCACTATTAAAAGCAGGAAATACAGTGGTGAGCCATCATCTTTGAGGAGGAAATGTTGTTGGAAAATAATCCTGAATTATCTGAATCGGGGGTCATTAAAATACTTCAGTAAATGAAATATAAAGAAATCAAAAGTAGAACTCAGGCCAGTGTTTAATATTAAAAGTAAGAATCATCCATAATTACACTGCAAAAACAACTCATAGTACTGACAACTGGAAAGCTTTTTAACCTCAAGAAAAAAAAACAAACAAAACAGGTCATATGGTCTTATGGGTACCGGAGTGATGGGAACATCAGGGGAAAAGGCGATGGAAGATGAAATGATTTATCCACCGTGCCTCGTGCCTACCCCGTTAGCCTGTGGGGGTAGTTCTATGATCTGGGGTTGCCTCAGTTCGCCAGGTTTAGAGTCAGTAATTTTATCTGGCCTAATAAATTAGGTCAGAAGAGCACCTTAATAAAATGAAAGTTTTTTTAAATTCTTTATTTTTCCCTCATGGCTCAAGCATATTCCAGTATAGCAGTGCCAGGATTCATCAGGCTCAAATTATGGAAGAGTGGTTCTGGGAGCAGGAGAAATCATTTTCACACATGGATTGGTCCACAGTGTCCAAGATCTTAATCCCACTGAGAGTCTTAGGGATGTGGTGAAAAAGACTTTACACACCAGTGTCAAATCTCCCATCATTAATTCAAAACCCACTTAAAAAAAAAAAAACAAAAAAAAAAACGAATGCAACTCTTGAGAGAAATCAATGTTGCGACATTTTATAAACTTACTGAAACAAAGCCGTAATAAAAGCATACCATAATCTAAACTGAAGGCGGTCCAAAAAAATACTAAAGACCTGTCTGTCCACCAGCCAGCGCAGGTAGACAGATTTATAGATACATAGGTACAGTAAGTTGGCAGTAAGTGTTATTACCTCTGCAAATGCCAAAGTCACTTTCAAGGTCATCCAAGTAGAAGATGGTAAAGTTGTCAGAAGAGACAATGAGTTTTGAGCAATATTATTAACCGTATTGTATATAGTCAGTGATCTGTGGAGGGGTTGAAATGAGATGATGCTTTGCTTCATATCCTGTTTTAATTAAAATCACCATCTACTGCCCTCTCATATGAGCACACCCACATCATTTGCAGCAATGAGGGTCTTCATGGATTTAGAGTGACAAACCCTCACTCACGTTTATCAGTAAACAGACACAACAAAATTCCCTTTAAAACAAACTCACAGGCACAGACCTAATGTCATGTGTGTTGCACCTTGTTACACCACCTATTTCTTCAAGCAGGTGCCTGAACCTAGATGACTAAACACAGATCTTCATATATTTACACTGATAAACTGTAGATCACCGTGTAAACAGTGAATTAAAAAACCGATGCACATGAGAAGAATGTTTGCTAGATTAGTATGATGACAAACACGCATTCAGAGGCTCACCTTGTATCCCTGGTTAATACCGTTGATGAACTGCTGTGGAGGAGGGTTCCATGTGAAGCGTATGGTTGTTGAGTTTACAGCTACAACTTCCACTTCCTGCGGAGGTGCTGTGGGAACTAAATGAAGATACACAAACATGATATTTAACAGTAATGAGGCGACAGCAGGAAGAGGAAGTGTGAGTAAAGGTGTGCTGAAGATACAAAAACAAAGAGAAAGAAAAAGATAAACAAGCTCGGAAATATTCACTCCTAAATTGAAGCAATGGATGTAAGTGTCTAATAAACCACTGTTAAATATTTAATGTGGAGTTTTGCCTCATTTTTTAAATTAAAAATATCTGCAAAGCTTGCAAAAGCTAAATGTCAAACCTGCCCTTCTGAGCTTTACTGCAAAATTATAATTATATCATTTTTCAAAACAATCACATCTTATCCAGTGATTCACATTTACATGTTTTGCATTTTATTACCTTTGAATTGACTTAATAAGTTAGGATGGTTATCAGTCTCTGACTGCTTCTAAACCGCGATGGATGTCTAATTAATTTGCAATAACCAAGCAGCTTCCATAACACAGTATATTATTCATTAAACAATCATGACATCTGATACATATTAATATTTAATCTTAAAACAGGCACTGCGGTAGTTTAAAATAAAGGTGTATCTAAGTTAGAAGCATGATTCCCTCACAATTCAACTGTAAATGCCCACTTTGTTCACAACCCAACCACCTTGGGATAATTTTGTTAAGCTTTATGTTAAAGGTGTGAAAATCAAGCTCGTCCCCGGGGCAACATTAACATACGTCCTGATGACATCAGTTGGATATTAACAGACTTAGCTCTTTAAATTTTGGAAATTTTCCAGAAGAACCAAAGCAGCTGCTTGGTAAATGTACAGTATTTCACCAGCACGATGAACCAGTGACAACAATGTGTATCATTGCATACTGCAGTAATATTTAAGTTAAAAATCAACAATTTAACAAGAAATAGTTCAAAAACAAAACTGTTACGTCAAGCTAAAATCGAAAAGTAAAACCTTGGAAAATCTGTGTTTCGCTCAGACATCATCCACCAATAAGTCAGACAGAGAATAAAAATATGAAAAATATGCTTCATATAAAGTGTTTATTGTGGCAGCTTTTCAAAATTAGTTTATGAAATATTACAAAATCAAGGGAAATACTGCAAACTGTAAATATTGTAAACAAGTAATGAAAACATTTTTACTTGTCGTGGCCTGATTTGAAAGTAATTCATCCTTTCTGACACTGAAGCACTGTGACCTCTTTTAACCCCTCCCCCACCCCCAACGGTGTCAACACATAAAAGTCATAGAGTGAAATCACAGTTAAACATGCGCGTGTCTCCGTGAGCACGTCATGGTGATAACATAGTAAAGGGTTTATGCTTGAAAGCTGAAGACCGAAACGCAGTTTCACATCATATATTTGAGCCAACGTGGCCAGGTCACACACAAATATGCACATAAACACAGAGTGTGCAAAGTGGAAAGATACCAGAACAAAAACTACTGAAACACGACGGTGCAAGAAATAACGCTCAAGTGTGAGAAGACGGAGAGGAAGAAAGAAGATTAATTGATGTTAAAGACGCAGTCTCACTCTGCCATGCTGACTGTACTCCTGGGGAGCAGCCTCTAGCCTCTTGCAGCTCGCAGTTCCAGATAAAACACTAAAATATGCCCTTTGGGGAAATCTTAGTATGCGCTAAGGCTACTTGTGAGAGAGAAGGAGAAAAGTAATATTATCAGAGTCTAATAGAAATTTCAGCCACATCTTGAGAGAGACAGTGAGAGAGCAGAAATGTCCAATCCATCGCAGCCACACCCAATAAACCACATTAGAATAATTAATGAGACTAACTCCCTCTCCTGAGTCTATAAACCTGTCCCAAACTCTTGTAATGATGACTGTGAGTTTTATGTGCTCGCAAGTGTGTAGGTGTGAATGTGTGTGTGTGTACCTTATACTCATCTTTACTAATAATATACTGTCAGAATAAAAGTCAGTAGGACAAGAAAATGTGTTTTAAGAAGATTTACCCGTACAACCACTTTTTCTAAAATCTTTCCTTAAATTCTTTTCTATTTCATAACCCCCCTCACTGGTTTATGTTTGAGCATTTTCTCTGTGCAGCCCTGTTTATTATAATAAACAACATCCTTATCTGTCATATTTTTATATTTATAGATCAACAGAGAGACTCCTTCTCCATTAATTCCCTTTTTTATTTTTGAAGCATCCAAACCTCCTTGTTGCCCAGATTGAAAAAGTGCTGCAGTCCCTCCAGCACGTCCTGGGTAACCCTCAGGGCATCTTCCCAGCTGACTGAAGGTGCTTTGCCTGCAAGGGGGTCGTCCCCAGGGCAACATTAACATACGTCTGAACCACATCAAATGACTCCGCTGAAACCTGAGTGATACTGAAGCCTGAAATGCTGCGGGGAGATCTCACTGTAGTTGTATGTGACTGATCCTGGTCGCCTGATCGCCTGTGTGAACGGTCTATGTCATAAAAACATATATTTGAGCATGTAAAGCAGCAATTTTCTAAAACAACAAAAGTGAGATCAGCAGTGCTATTTCAGAAAAGCCTGACTGAGACCACATGGCTACGATCTTTTTATTCATTCTTATCCACTCTTATTAATGGCTTAACCAAGCCATCTAAATCTGATCATTTTTGTTATCGTGAGAACTAGGAAATATCTTTTGGCTAAAGATTTTACTAATCCCTTTTTGTATGTCTTATGAACAAATAAAATGAGAATGTATGTATAAACATAACTTCCCCAGCGACAAAAAGCCTTGTTGCTCGAAAGACTTCTATCAAGAAGGACTTTTTGGGGGGGGGGGGGGTCACTGATAAAACTATTCGTGAGGGAACATTTTTTAGGTGCTCGTTAAAATAGATTTGGTGGATTTGGACCAGAAATTTAAACATGTTGTGTCAGTGCATCCTTACCTCCTTGCAGCGTATATTCAGAGACAGGGGTGCTGTAGACGCCTAAGCCAGCACCTGTGTAGGCAGCCACCTGGATCTGGTACTGGGTCCAGATGATGAGATCTTTCAGAAGACAGTAGTTCGTTTCAGGGCTGCTGATGTTCTTTTCCTGGTAGTCTCCTGGCAACCCTGCCAGTCGATACCTGCAAAGTAAGGATGCAAATTGGTATGAACGTACTCAAAATAAAACAGAAATGTCACTTTTATATAAAACATTCCTTCTGTTTGTTGTGACAAGCACTTCTGCTAGCGTTCTTAGCAATACTTCTATGACTTGAGTCCATCTGTTGATAACTGAGATCATTCAACTAGATAAAAAAAAAAACAAAAAAAAAACAAAAAAACCCACAAACGTATCTGTCTATATAGGAGCATATTTATTTATTTGTTTTGAAAATTTTAATTCATCACCAAACAAGCTTATTTCTTACTCATAATTTGTGGGGAGTCATGTTGATGAGAAAAATGTAATTTAATAAAAGTGATCACTACAACAGATGCTGCACCAATCAACCTGTCAATCTCCAGCTCTGCTGTTCCCCTAGTTGTGAACAAGACTCTGAGGTACGTGAACTTATCTACTTGAGTCGGCAACCTCACTCCCATTCCAGCCTTCTCAAACTGAGATCCATGGTTTCAGATTTAGAGGTGCTGGTTCTCATTGCTGCCTCTTCACATTTGGCTGCAAAGTTCTTTAGCGTTAGCTGAAGATGAAAATGTTGCTCGATGATGTAAGACCATGTCATGCACAGAGGCAGGGATACAATCCTGAGGCAAATAAACCCGAAGCCGTCTGCCCCTTGGCTGCACCTAGAAATCCTCTCCATAAAAGTTATGAACATAATTGGTGAGAAAGGGCAGTCCTGGTGGAGTCCGGGTTTTTACCTGTAATGAACTTAGATGTCCTACAGACAGTGCAGACGAAACACTCATGTCATTTGTATGGGGACAGAATGTAACAAGGAGCACAACCACAACATGCCCCAGGGAACAGGCGAATGCCTTCTCCAAGACCACAAAGCTCATGTGTACAGTTAGGAACGCTCTCATGCTCCCTCCAGGGCCCTGGAGAGAGCACGGAGCTGATTCAGTGTTCCACAGGCAGGACTGAACCTGCATTGTTTCCCCTGAGATTCAATTATCAACCAGACTCTAGCACCCCTGCACAGACCTTACCAGCGAGGTTGAGTAAGTTGAGTGTGACTTCCACTCACAGAAATACACTTCAAGTGCAATAATACTGCTAACACAATGCACTTTTATAATTGAATGAATGTTGTATATAGCATAGTTTCTTTATCACTTTGCCTCAATATCGTTTATTATCTCTTTGTAAGGCACACTGGCAAAACTTTCCTGTAGATGAGAAGCCCACCTAAAAAGCTCTAAAGACTGAAACCCTTTAGTGTTATCTCTGAATAGCACACCTTCAAGGCTTTCGCTTCAGTACATGTGCTATAAATGTCCTGTTTAAAGGATATATGACCCAACTAGATTGGGCGGTGGAATACCACTCTTATACTATGCATATCTAATGGAGCTGAATGGCGTAATAATCCCCATGTCAGCGTTTTAATATGACGCCTATTCACCATAACAGGTTTTTCTAAATATTCACCGGCTGAGTCAGCGCTCAAGTACACATGCATACTGTGTACACACGCACACACACACACACACACACACACACACACACACACACACACACACACACACACTGATACACACACACACACACACACACTGATACACAAAGTGAGGGGGTGCTGGAGGCTAACAACTAATCTCTGCAAAGGTGAGAAGATAACTCCATTCACCCTCCTCTCATCACATGACACACTGACATACTAAGATAGAGGAAGAAAGGGGTGATGAAGGAAGAAAATAGGAAAAAAAGAATTGGAGACTCGCAGCCAATGTAACAAGAAGAGCGGGAAATCCAAAGAGGAGGGGGCACAGGGAGTCTCTGTCCTTCAAAGCCGTAACGACACGGTGGGTTCATACAGGCAATTCTATTTTTCTGATTTCTGAGGTAGAAGCAGTGATGAAGGGTAAAGACCTGATAACTTCTGCTGCAATTATATCGTAATCTGTGCGAAGCAGCTGATGCCAGTTTTATTTCACCCAGTGTGTTACACTTCAGGTAGACATCAAAGAGAAGGACTGCAAGCCAAGGGAAGCAGAAGGGTCTGAAATGAGCAGTCATCCATATGTGAAAGTATGCACCACCGGTACATTTAGGCACATAGACATGATCGAGACGACCTGCTGAAGTTGACACTAAACATTGGAATGAGGATCAAATGTGATTTAAGTGACTTTCAAAGTGGGAATGTTGTTGGTGCTAGAGAGGCTGGACTGGCAGAAAGCAAGTGACGTAAGGAAAACAACGTGAAGGTGTTGGAGTGGCCAACAAAGCCCAGAACTCAACCCTACAGACAAATTGTAGGTGTTATTGAAAAGGCTTGTGTGGGCAAGAAGACCCAAACCAAACTTGACACAAAGATCCACCAGCTCGGTAAGGAGGATGGGCCAAAATCCCAGCAGGATATTGGAAGAAACTCAACATTAAAAGCAACTTTAAACGTCTGACTTTAAAAAATGTAATAACAAAAAAAAAAAAAAAAAATCTCTAAAAAATATTTTCCTCTAGTTATTGTGACAGTTTTACAAAATTGTCAGAATAATGAGAATCCCAACTGATGTTTACTTCACTTTTTTTTTAATACATTTTTTGTAACTTGCTTGATTGCAACAGTAACACCCCTTTCAGACAGAGGGTGAAATCCTTTAATTTAGCACTACGCTGGACTGTCTGGACACCTCAACATTGCGTACGTGAGAGCGCCTCCCAGCCCAAAAGCCCACCCACCCATGATGAGCAGTAATCCTGTCAAACGCGGTGAGTCTGAATCACAGCGGAGCATTTAGTGACTGGATAGTTCAGTAACTTCAATAAATAAAAGTTCCTGCATGACATTTCGCTTAAAAAAATAAATTAATTAAAAAAAAATCACACTTCATCAAAGCACTCATTTAAGAATGCAACAAATTTGTAAAAATACATGAAAGGAATCTGTAATGACAACAAAATCAAGGCAGTGTTGGCTGCTCGGTCCAAGGAAGACTTTTCTATACACATTAGTGCACTGATGCAGTTATCTACTATAAAGGGTTTCATTAAACAGGTGAAAATGGCGCAAATTATTAATAAAGTGAAAAAGCTTAAAGTTAAAAAAGTAATGACATGTTTGAACATAATTCAGTAATCGTTGCAGTAGCTATGGTTTAATTTAAGTCTCTTCAGAGTCAGTGTAGAGGTTTAAAGCTGAGGGAAGGAAGGATCTCCTGTAGCGGTCTGTATTGTGGATCTGAACAAGACTCTGACTGAAGACACTGTTCCTGAATCACTGTGTTGTGAAGAGGACGCTCAGAGTTGTCCATCTATTTCATTATTTGAAGTATCCTCCTT
Organism: Xenentodon cancila; assembly: GCA_014839995.1. Lineage (NCBI taxonomy): Eukaryota > Metazoa > Chordata > Actinopteri > Beloniformes > Belonidae > Xenentodon > Xenentodon cancila. The sequence goes on along the minus strand of CM026198.1, from coordinate 15,178,381 downwards.
CACACAATCAGCTCCAGATGCTCCAGTACAGAGACAGTTTGTTTGGTTTCTTTAAGTCACTGGCTCTGATGCTGCTCCCCAAACAGATGACTGCAGATGTGATTGAACTCTACACAACCGACTTGTAGAACATATTCAACATCTTGCTGCAATTGCTGAAGGATCTAAGCTTACTTAGGGAGTAAAGTCTGCTCTGTCCTTTCTTATAAACAGCATCAGTGTTGCACCTCCAGTCCAGTCTTTTGTCCAGGTGAACACCGACGTATTTATACTCCTCCACCATCTGCACTTCTTCTTCCATGATGGAAAAACCATTTAACTTAATCCTGGCTCTCTTAAAGTCCGCAATCATCTCCTTTGTCTAGTTCACATTTAAGATGAGCTGATTATTTCCACACCATGTCCCAAAACGGCCCACCAGTTCACAGTACTCAGTTTTATGTCCATCACTGATACACCTCCACAGCTGCAGAGTCATCTGGATATTTCTGCAGATGACAGGACTCCAACTTGTTCTGGAAGGCTGAGGTGTACAACGTGAAGATGAATGGTGAGAGTACAGACCCCTGTGGTGCTCCTGTGCTGCTGACCACCTGGTCAGACACACAATCATACAGTCTCACAAACTGTGGTCTTTTTGTCAGGTAGTCAGTAATCCAGGTGATTGTGGAGGCATCCACCTTTGTCTTCTGGAGTTTCTTACAAAGAAAATTGAGTTAAATGCAAAGGATGAATGAAAGAACGTCATCCTCACAGTACTGCCTGCTTCGTCCAGATGACTGTGGGTTTCGTTGAAGTAGGTGTATGATGACATCTTCAACTCCAACCCCACAACAATAAGCAAACTGCAGTGGCTCCTGGAAGGTGTTTATTTGCTTATTCAGGTGGGACAATAAAGGTCTCTCAAGGACTTTCATGATCTAAGATGTTAGGGCTACAGTCACTAGGAAAAGATGTGTGGACACAGCTGGTCCACACAGGCTTTCAAGACTGAGGCTGATGCCATCTGGACCTACAGTCTTTGTTTCTGTTCAGTCTCTCCAGTTGCATCTGAGTGCTAGAGACAGACAGGCAGGCAGGAGGGTGAGGGGGGGGGGGCAGCATTTCCTGATGTGGTATGAGTCAAAGATGGAGCAGCAGCGAGATCCATGACTGCGGTAGAAGAGGTGTGACAGGGAAACTGTGGGACAAGAAAGATGGGAGGTCTGTTTGGTTGGGGGCTAAATTGAGAGGAGATGCTGAGCTTGTTTCTGAACCGAACCCGGTCCCCTTTCTGGTTGATCTTCGTCATCCTTGACCATACATCTCTTACAAGCTCTGCTGGAGCTTGTTCTCCAGCTTTCTCTTGTACACCTCTTCCTTGTCTTTATAATCACATATAAGTGTCTGAATGGTCACATGCATCCCTTCTGCTGTGCCTCAATTGTGTTAAATAAACAGATTTTGTGTCTGAAAGCAGTACAAGTAACTCAACAGAGAAGAGGGCACTTATATTTATAGGTTCTTGTGTTACTTTGAATCATGGCTGTATAGGTGAAAGAACAACATCACACTGGAAAACAGCTTTTGCTTGGTTGAATCTGAGGCACATATGAGTTATTATTATTGTTTTTTGTTTTTTTTAACCCCATTCACAGAGCCAGTTCATCCCAACCCTGTAGCACCTTTACACCACCCTGCTGTGCAAACAGTATAGGAGGTGGAACGGCATTATAGTTGGTTCTGTAACTCTTATGGAGGTATCAACAGAGCAATAATCAAGTAAAATATATGTGTGGGGGCTGGGGCGGCGGCGGTATGTGTGACGCACAGCTGTGCGTTTGCCAACAGGGTGTGCAAGTAATCTTGATGTAACCAAACTCCAACAAACGCATAACAAAATGATGTGAGCAGGCCCCAAATAAAAAAAAACTACTACAAGCCAGTCACAATAATGAATTGTCACTACCTGTGTTAAAGGATAGAAATGTGACCCAGATTCCCGTCTTGAAATATGCGTCCATATCCGACTAGATTCAATGACATCTAAACGTATGTATAAGTGTTTACCTAAGTACATATCCTCGCAGGACTCCGTTCAGCTCAGGTTCTGGAGGAGGCTGCCACTGGACCATAATGGACTGGTTTGTGCGGCCGCTGGCCACAATGTTCTTTGGAGGAGCACTGGGTGCCTCCTCTCGCAGCATCAACCTAACAAACACAGGAAAGAAGACAGAATTAAGACAGAGGGCCTGAGAGAAAACTGATTTTGTCAGCTTTATTTGGCATCTCATAAGGAGAACATGGGTGTTGTTGAGGAGGGTTACTCAGGGCATCAATGGATGCTGAAGATAGAATTTACCCCAAAGACACAGTAAATTAAGTAAGTTAAGAAGGACTTCTATGGCATTATTTTTCTCAAGTATCATCAGCTTTCCTCCCCCGGTGGCCAAATTATTTTACAATCATTTTTGTGGATCTTTCTTTTTGTAGATGCATACAACGGTTTTAACTTATTACAGAACATTACCTTACGGTTTAAAACGCTCTGAGGAATTCTTGTGAAATTCTGAGATAAGCAGTTCCACTGCCTATCTCCCTGTGCATCTCACTATTTTATATAATGCATTTGTTTTCCCTATCTGCCTCTACTCTTCATATATTTCAAACAAACCACTGCTGCAGCTTCCACAGATGGAAATGTTTTATGCATAACTTCAACCGCTGCTGAGGAATGATCAAGCATCCACTGGATGTTAAATGCCACCAACCTAAGAGCGTTCACGAACTCCATGCAGCTGAAATGCTTTTGTGTTTCGTTCACCGGCAGCTCGGAAGAATAAACCGGTATTTATTGTCTGCGTGACGCAAATTGCCTTCAATATTCTTTACTAATCACACCTTAATTATGACGGTTTTCTGCACGCTTTGGAGTTACACTAAACAGCCGCATCATTTAAACCTCTGGCAGGAGGAAGAGCATTTACCATTCTGTTACAAAGGGAGCTGCTAGCAGGTGGGGATGTGCGAGCCTGCAAATGAGCAGTCAGCGTTTGAAGTTTTTGTGTTTTGAACCAGTATACAAAATGGATGAATGGATGGCTTGAAAACTGTGTCAGAAACTTTTCCAAATAGGAAGTGGAGGAAGTGGTCGGTGCCTAAAAGTATTGCAAGCAAGCACAACTATTAAAATGGCAGAAAACCTGGGACAAAGAATAACTGCTTATTGAAAGTAGCTGAAAGCTTCGTACAATAGAAAGGTGTCCATGGCAGCAGGATGTGGTGGATTCACGAACCAGGTTGTTCAAGTCTTCTGCTGTGTGTGCACTGATGAGTCTCTTCCCTTATATTGAATGTGGTTGTGTGCTGAGACTCTAGACCCTTAAACAGCCTCGTCACTATACCCGCGCAAGCAACAGCAGGACGCCTGCTTCTGTGCCTTTGTCATTGTTAGTACAATTTGTGTCATGCATTTAGTTGAGTGTGCCCCTCGTGTTGCCAGGCACCTCAAGGTGTGGGCTGTAATTTGCTGCGTAATGTGGTTGCTGGAAGAATTCAATTCAGTTTATTCAATTCTGTTTATTTGCACAGCACAAATTCACAACAAAGGCCATCTTAGGGCACTTCACAGACAAAGAAAGATCGGTTGATTCCTCGGACTGTCTCGGAGCGCGTTTCAAAGTTAACACATCCCGCAGAAGCCACTGCCTCAGTGCACAAACACAGTTCAGGGGAGCTTGCTCTGCGTGAGCCTGTGTTTCTCCAGAACAGCCATAGTGCCTGTTTAGACCAAAGGCGCCTATTTATAGCCAAAAGAGCCACAACGGGCACACCAGAGGGGGAAGATAGCCTGGTGTAATTAATCAAAATTTCTTTTATACCATGTGGAAGGTGAGGCATGTGAGCTGTTAACCTCTGGAGGAGGCGGCAGCTGTTAGCACCTGTTGGATTTGGTAGAAAAACAAACTGATCTGATGTCTTGTGCAGGACTGTTACCCCACTTGGAGCCTGTTTAGGCAGGACTCTCTGCCATAATAGGTCAGAACTGCTTCGGCAGCGTGGGTGGAACTGCAGATGAGTGGTTTTAATGTTGATTCTGATTCTAGGTATGTCTGGGCAGTTCCTCTTTCCAGCTCAACCCTCAGAACAGACAACAGCGCAAGAGTACAGTACTGTACACTGTACTGTACACTGTACTGTACACTGTACTGTACACTGTACTGTACACTGTACTGTACACTGTACTGTGTAATGGGGAAATATTGTCAACTCACAGCTAGTACAGACTGAGAGAAGACTGTCTTTTTATTTCCAGCGAGAGTGATCACCTGACATTTTTATCCACTTCTCCTTTTCTTCCTCCCCATCTGCAAACCTTCACTATTCATCCACCTGAGTCCTTTGGCCTCAATTATTTCATCCTTCAATCTATCACTCATCCCCTTTTCTCTTTCTCTACTCACACCCCTTTCACTTCACCCATGATTAAAGCTCCCTCCCTTCTCATGGCTGGTAAAGCACACAGGCTGAGCTGGTCAGCCTCTGGCTTTGCTGTAAGCAGCTCAGCAAACGTAATCAGAGCCAAATTTGCTACACATGTGCACACACATGAAACACACACACACACACACGCACGCACGCACGCGCGCACGCACACACACACACACACACACACACACACACACACACACACACACACACACACACACACACACACACACACACACACACACACTAATTTCTACCAGCACAAGACAAACTGCTACATCCGATGGTCTTTTCCCTTCCATGGATTATGTGTAGAGATTTATACTACCTTCTCTCTCCAACCCTCCCCCCACTTCCCCTTCTGTGCCCCGTCTCCTAAATGATTCTCTATAAGCTATCGAACCATTAGCTGTGATAAGACTCCTGTATTTGTGTGTCTGAATCTGTATGCGTCTAGAACTGTGTATGCAGATCTGTGTGAGTGTTTTTGTGAAAGCAGGGGTGTGAAAGCTGCTCGCTGGAGACTTGCGCAGGCGGATATATAGCACAGGCCAGTGGTTTTACAGCTTTGCTTTACTTCCATTAGGTTAGGCACTGTCAGACACCAGGTGCTCCAGGCACACACACACACACACACACACACACACACACACACACACACACACACACACACACACACACACACACACACACACACACACACACACACACACACACACACACACACTAGGGGTTTGTGTGAATGAGATGGGCATTAAGGTAGCTTTCTGGAAACAGGGTATATATAATCCTCAACTATGAAGCTGTTTTTGACTGTAATTGATCACACAGAGCAATTCACATGTGCAAAATCACATACACATCCATGCAGTAGTGCACAGAGGCAGTTATTCACTGTCTGACTGCAAATCAAACCTACAAATGCAGGGTGACACATTTCATTTCAGTGGCGAAAAATCCCTTTCAATTGCCTTAATTCCGTCCCAATGATTTACCGGCAAATACCTCATACAGAAGGTTCAGAATGGGGACGTCGACTTAGCTTTGTAGACTATAACCACCCCACGCTTGTATAACTTCACATTCTGACATGCATTTGCGAACGTTTATAAAAGGTTCTGCGGCAGAAGAAAACAAACTTAGTCCAAACCTTAACGCGGTGTGACACACTTTCTCTGCCTCTTGTTATTTGGAAAAGAGGACATTTCCTGCAGGAACCCTTCATATTCTCTCGTCTGTGTTTGAGTGTGTGTGGGTTCCCGTGCTGTGGGAGTTAGGAACGGTATCTGTGCCATTCTCAGCTGTTTAATGCCTGCTGGCTTTCTTGCTGTGTCTACGTTTATTCTTCATTCTAATAGTGTTACTGGGATGTTAAATCTGCCCCAAATGAAACACAAGAGAACAGTTCAGATCCAGTAGGAGGATAAAAAAAAAGGAAAAAAAGAGGGTGGCATGAAAAGAAACAGTGTGAGATTAAGAGACAAAATAGGTGTGATGTGACTGAGTGCAACCACTTGAAAAGATTTGCTCATTGTTGCAATGTTTGACACTTAAATTCTCACCTCCTTTCGATGCTGTGCAGTTTTGCCGGAGGTTAAAAGATGTACAAATGGAGAAGGATGACACAGTAAAAAGACTCCGTCAGGGAAAGAAAAAAGATACTTTGAACATAATCTTCCAATGAATAAAAATCAGCCGCAGAGAGCATTGCATTTGTGCTTCGTGGTTATCATTTCAGTAAACTGCATATCTGTGTTCAAATTACATTCTCCATCAATACCTTGGTTTCTTCTGTTTTCCTGTATATCAGGAAAACTGTGTTAAGGGCATTAAAAGTATATCACTTTAGGATGAAAATTAATATCATGAAAATACATTAAAGAAAATCAACAAAGCAGGGAATGATGTTCGACATCAAGTAAACTGTCAGTTTATCATCATCAGTTTTAGACAACTAGAGGCTAATTCAGAAACAACGAGGAATACGAGCATGTATGTGAAAGCTGCAGTGACATTTACCAATATAACAGACGAAATCGGGAGTATCGCTGAAGGATCAACCTCAAAAGATGGTATTTACTGAGGGTACAATTCATCAATAACTTTGAACTGGTGGATTACGACAGTATATATATATATATATATATATATATATATATATATATATATATATATATATATATATATATATATATATATATATATATATATATACTACATTAATCAATGATTAGTTCTGTAATATGAGGTGAGGGACGTTCTCCATGACTGATTCCTCCTGTTCCTCCTGACTGACTCTGAACCAGCCGTTGAGTGGTCCAGTCTACCAACGCTTCATTCATTACTCATTACCTTATTATTAATGAATCCTTTTCTTGTGAAATGAATACAACACATCACAAGGAGCAACTTCTACATTACTTTACAGACAATAATGAACTAACCATTACATATTATGATATATTTAGATGTAAAGTGGCTTCGAGTGGGGGAAATGTAGGGTTTCCATAATGGTTTCATTTAATAGGAAGAGGGGGGTTCCTTTTAGAGAACATGTATACTTTTTTTTTAAACCTTCCAACAAAAACCTACCACAACGTGTGGGTGTGGCTAAAGTGTGGGTGTGGCTAAAGTCGGATTCTCCGAAGGAACCACCCCTTCAGTCTTGAATCGATCAACAGCTGATCTTTATCTGCTTTCTGCATTCTCCGGTCCTTCACCTGCCTTTTAATTTAACATCCAATTAACAGGCACAAAACAAATCACTTGGCCAGTATGGTAGTGATTCTGATCTGTTCGTCTCTATGGAAATAGAGGGTGACCCACTGAGCTGCTGGTTAATTAAATGTCTTTAATGAATAGCAACACAACCAATGTGTTAAACATCATTTGTTTCAGCAACATGAGAACAGGTGAAAAAATTACACTAGTGTATTTTATTTAAAGCACACACCCAGTGCAGTCTGTGTTATATTTTTGTGTCACAAACTGCCTTACTAACTTTGTTAGATTAACCCATGGAGTTGCAGCTTTATTACGTACTTTATCCCAAAAATGTTGTCTATTGTCAACTGAGAACATACAAACAGGCTAAAAACTGCTGTTTTATGAAAAGATTGAGGCTTGTGAAGTATCTTTTTACTGGCATCAAATGACTCACTCATTGCAGCCATAATTATAATTCAAAATTTAGCCCAGGCCAAATCTATTAAACATCTTCCCATAAAGCTCCTAAGGCATTTTTCTTTTAATAATAAATGTCTCTGTCCATGAACAAAAGGGAGAGCGACAGAAGAAGATCTATCACCTTCACAATTCTAAAGTCCTATGTGTTTTAGTTCTGTCTCTGAGTTAGAATAAAAAATACAAAAAATTATGAGCAAACGCAAAAAAGAATTGAGATTGATGCTTTAAAGTGTTACGATGCCCGAGGATCAAGGTATAATCCGTCTTTCATCTGCTAATGCTTCCTCTTTAAAGATGATAATGGTGTGCGTGCAGGTCATGCATAACTAAGCCTGCCTGTGCGCCTCAAATCTCACACGGCACAACTGAGTCTTCAGGAGAGATTCTGCATTCAGAATCAGCGTTGTTCATCTTTTTATTTTCCTATTTATTTCTGCTTTTGGTTGTTGTCCACCTCTCACACCACTTCAGGCGGGCGTTCATGGATAAGGCGCAGTAAGGCAAGAACGTCAATGCAATGACTGAAGGAAAAGAGGGATTGAAAAAAAAACTGATGAAGAGATGCTTTTACCATGAAGATCCACACCAGGATGAGAACAAAACAGGACCATGCAGAAGCAGCTGGAAGCTCAAACTTTAATAAAGGCTCTTCGTCATCAATATTACAAGCTTCTGCTCCACTTTCTGTTCCGTTACCTCGCTTTGCCCACATTACTGCATTTTGTCATCCTTCTCATTTGGCACTTAGAGCTTCTGCAGGACTTTTCTCTCTGCTTCACTCTCCTTGTGTGTTAATTGCAGCATGCGCCTTGGCATCTGTTGCAGCTTATGTGCGTGTCTTATCCAGACAAGCATCCGGCAAATGAACAGCGTGCGTGTGGCTACGTAGGAGACAAATGCTGAAGGATAGACGTGTCCATCTGCTCTGATACACTAACCAGTGATGACTTGTCTGTCTGCCAGTCTTTCATTTACAGAGGATCAATCCAATCTATTTTGTGGAGCCTCTGACAGCAAACATTGGACTGAAGACTAGGTAGCAAAATAGCTGTTGGACACAAACCCTGGTGGGTGTGGGAGAAGAGCAAGAACAAGAGTAACAATAATAAAAGCAGCAGAGGAGGATTAGTGAGCAAGATTTTCAAGATTTGATACAGGAAAAGAAAGAAACAAGCTGAAAAGGAGCAAACCGAAAGCCGGGAATAATCTCATGTGTGCGATTGCTGCTATTAACAGTTACATTCGTTGCTGAGTTTATTTGGCAGAACTACAATTGGCATAAGTCTATCATCCGTCTTCAAACACAACCCTGCGTGACAGTGTGTGCCTGCTTTAAAATGCACCACCACATTTGTTGTTTCAGTGAGTATAATATATTTGGTGCATGTTTGCACTCAAGGTAAAACTGTTAACACTTCCTCTAAACCCCTTCCACTCTGTGCAGGTCTATCAGTGATACGGCATTATAATTACCCCTGTTAGTGTTTTCCCCTGGGATAAATATGCACACACAAATAAACGCGCACACAAACACAGACGCATGAGCATAAAACACCAGCACAGTAATCTATTTGTTTTCCAGGTGGAACAACACTCTCTCACACATACGTGCAAGGAGGTTAATTTCATTTTTACTGTTTACTTCATTGAATGGACTAGAAAGAAATAAAACAGCCATCTTTGTGTGAGAGCCTGTTTTTGCTTTGTTTTGTGGTGAAAACCATTCCAAGTCCCCTGTTGTGTTTGGTGCGTATGACATTAAATACACTACAAGACACAAGTGCATGCTTGGATGCAGAATCTAGACTGAGAGTTTTGTTTTATCAATTCTTATTAATGTGTAAGGTGCTGTGACAAAGCCTATTACACAGAAATTAAACAATGTAAGAGAATATAAAAGGCACACAGAAGGCTCTTCATATGCTGTAAAATGCCTGTCCGCCTCTGTGAACGAGCACGATTCGCCCTTACCTCTGTGTTTCGGTGCTGTACTGACCCCTGCCCACTTGATTGACAGCACAGAGTCTGAACTGGTAGGTTCTGGCAGGTGTGAGCCCACCCACTGACACCTCGGTCACTGCAGGATCAACCTGAGACAGGTAGACCTTCCATGGAGAGTCTAGACACAAGACACGGAGATAAGAAACTGATTATATCTCAGCCAGAACAAAGACAGATAGACAGACACTGGGGCTCTATTAATCAAAAAGAAAGAGGGGAGGAATAGATAAGAGGTAAAGCGATAAGAAAGGGAAGGTGATGTGGAGAGAGGTATAAAGAAAAGAAGTAGCATGCTGCAGACTGGATGAAGAACCAAGGTTTGGGGGAAGAGAGGGATTACTTAAGAAGCACAGATGCTGTTGTGGATGTTACCAGCTTATCTTTCAGTCTTTATGCGAACATACCACAGACAGATGCACCATTACTCCTATTACTACTTCAACCACAAGTATATTGGTATAAGCGAGGAGGACAGTGACTGTCTGGCCTGAACAGACCTTACATTTATAGTGGCAGATTCTCTCTGAAATACAATCCAAACAATGTGATAGATGTGCTAAAACTGCAATCCATTCCTTGGTGCCCGGATTCATCCTTCACCAGAATCGACCATTCGATTAGGACCGCTGCACTGCTCATCTTTCTCTTTATCTCTCCCAGTTATGGCCACATGTTCTGCTTTTTCTCTTACTACATTATTTTTTTTCAAGAAACATTTGCGGTATTATCTCTCTAAAAGGCACCAAAAGAGAGTTTTTTTTTCATTAGTCCAGCTTCTACACTCACATGTCCACTGCCTGGCAGTGCATTTAAAGCGCGACCATACTGCACCCTGCAGCCATCTCCCACCCATCTGCTTCTCCTGTCATTCTTTTCCCCCATTCCCCCATTCCCCTCACTCTCTCTCTTGGTCCTTTTCTTATTTGAAGGAGAGCCAGCCTGCTGTTACAACATCTGTGGTGGAGAGAGGGTGAGACTCAAAAGAGAAAGAGAGAGGCTTAACTAGGCATGGAAAATAAGAATTTATTTGTAAGGAAATCGTACATTTATGATGTAACACCATTCTCCATCTGTCCATGTCTTGTAAATGAGCGCATGTCGGTGTCTGGTGGACAGCAAGTGAACAGCTGTTTGTCTATCTGGAAGGATAAAGTATTCCACGGGAACACCACGTACAGACAAAAGCCATACTTACTGTTCTCCGAAAGCTCCAACACGTAGAACAGGAGAGGAGAGTTCCCGTCAAAGGGACGCAGCCAGGACAGGTGAACGGAGCGCGAGTCTGAATCGTTGAGGGAAGCAGTCAGGGAGCGAGGAGAGTGTGGCAGCTCACTGATCAAAACAAAAACAAAAGAACACTCCAGAAATTCTTAAAATTTGAACTCCACAATTACACTTGCTCACTTTCTTATCTTTTAGGTAAATGTCATGCCAATGTCAGCAGGCTGTTCATTAAGCTTGATCCAAAAAATGGAAATGTTGAGGCAGGTAGCCAGGCTTTGCCCGAGGTTTCAGGGATGAAATACTGCTATTACCAGGTTGAACAGCTGCATTCTTACATAGTGATGGAGGAGATTCCCCAGTGTTGTCTTGGAAAACAGGAGACCATAGTTCACTCTGGTGTATCGGTTTAATTTAGGTTTATTAAGCCGAATTATACATTTCAACCTTGGTGGATACATGCTGATATTTTTGTAAAACAAAAAACAAAAAAACAATCTGTGTGGTGGTATGACAGGAAGGAACATAATCCCTCATGGTTTTTTCTTCTTCTTCTGTTCAGGAAAAATGCAGCAGACGGAACTAATGTTTCACATCAGACTACTGTGACTAATTTTCAAATATACAAACTGTGTTTCCATGGTGATAAGACAGAACGAGACTTTCCAGGGGTTAGCCTAGAAATGTTTTCTTCTTTTTGAGGAAGTCACTTCAGAAAAGGTCTGAGCGCCACTGCACCAGTATATAATTAAGCTACAAGTATTACATATCGGGATCCAAAATATAAATGCAGCAGGAGTGTCGGGAGCCTTCAAATTGCTGTTTGCACCAGTGTCTGCTTTATCTACCAGCCTAATTAGATTAAGCGTTGTTTACAGCTTTGTATTTATCGAAAATATGTGGAAATATTTCTTTATTATCGCATTTGAATAAAAGAGTGTCTCTGTAATTATACACTTGTGATTTTGTATTTTACCCAAACCTGTCTGCAAAAACGTGCTGAGAATCAGAACGTCATTTGTTTTCAGTGTGTTGGTATTCTGATAATGTCTGTAATTGGAATAACGATGCCTCTGACCAGCCCAGTTAGTTTTGAGGCCATATTCAGTATCATTTCCAGTGGGCGATAATTTTTATATAAGGCCTTGTTTTGCATAATTTTATTCTATACACGACCAGCGTCGCCACAAATATATCCTACAGCATCTATTAAAAATGAATTTTCCAGACATTTGCACATCCTTTGCAGATATTTGTGCATCCCTGCCATGCATTAACAAAGAAAGCAGTACAGAGATATTCATGAAAGAAAAGAAAGAGATAATCTGGATGTCTTATTCACCTCATAATTCTCTCTAAAGACTGCTGGCTTGAAGGGGCAGATGAAAAAGAAAGACAAAATCTGTTTTTCTGTGTGAAGGGTGCAGGTGCCAGCAGAAACAACAGCATAAAAGATATTTACAGAAAACATAAAAGAACCAATTAAATAAGTTAACAGTGAAACTGTTAAAAGAGATGATCTCTTGTTCCTAGACTGGCTTGCTTGTGTTTCTAAGCAGTCACAGATGTTTGAATATATTGTTCAAGGGCTTTCCTCTCACAGGATGCGAGCACTTAAAAGTTGATTTCAATTATGTAAGACTGCAGGTATTTACTTTGTTTCTATTATCACCTTTTCAGCTCAGCATGCAGTAGCAGAGAAAGTTTGAAAGAGACGTAGTAGTTGGGGTAAAAGTATATCGAGCCACGGCAGCGGTGAACGAAACCTGGAAACAGCAGGGGGAAATGAATGTTCTCTTTTCTTTTTTGAGCTGACACGATCATATTAATTAATAGATAAGCTTAAACGGTGTTAGAGCAACTCCTCCCACAAAAAAACACACACATCCGATCACACTCTCGGACACAGAAATGAGTCTAGAGGGAGTTGAACCAATAACCTGCTGGTAATTAGTCTGTCTCCTCAGCCGCCAGTGTCGGTTACCCTCTATGACCCACTGATACTGAGCTAAAAAGAATGTCAGTCATACACGTGGACTCACAAAAACACAACAGACACGCTTGTGTGGGTTGTCGGGGTAAAAAGAATCTGTTCATTTCCCTCATGATTGCACAGAGATCTGCTCCCTCCCCCTTGTGTTTGACATGTGTAACCTCTTTTCTCTACATAATTCAGGTGGATGTGGACTCATGTTCCGTCTCTGTCTCCTACCCTGCAATTACATGAATATATCATAAATGCATTTTATAAATGTACTGTAAAAGTGCCTATTAATAAATAAAGGTGAGTACCTGTTCTCTCACAGCAGCTGTAATGAGGCTGAGTGGGTTGGGATAGGTGATCCACTTAAAAAAAAGAGTGTGAGCCATGTTTAAATGTGAGTGTCAGGAATACCAGACTAACACAATGAAGCCTTTCAAAACTGCTCATTCGAGTAACGTGAATGTACGCATGCATGAAAACACACTGCCTGCTGGAATATTACATTTTACAGAGGCTGATGGCTGTAGAGTCACTGAGCAGGGAGTGTATAGCCTGTAGCCTATGTGCTGATGCTTATCTTTTTTTTTTTAAACACTGGATGAAGCTGACATTCAAACTTTTTTTGTTCGTTCATGTACCAAATGTTCCATCTGCTGCACTTCCTAAATGACATTTTAAATAGTTTTAATTAATGTTGAGTTATAAGGAATCCTCCTTGTCTATCATAACTACAATTTCAAGGTCCCGAGCTGCTCGCTGTGGAGAAGTTGTGTATCTTCATTTGTTAGGAGCTGTTGTATTGAAACACGCTGTTGTGTTTCATGTGAAGAATAATGTTTTCAGAAAGAAAACCCCCAAAAAACAACCTATAACATAAAATATAAATATAATGGAAAAAAAATAATCAAAGATCAGACTTGTATCTGTAGAAATAAGGTAAAACATGTTAAAAACACCCCATGGGCCTTCAGGAATAAGTGGGTATAGATAATGATGATAGATGGAAGGAAAAGCACATTACAAGCAATGAGTTTCATGGTTTAATTATGGAACCAAAGAAATTAATTTATTTGCTTTATTGCAAGAAATGAATATTAGATTAATAAATTAGGCACCTAAAACCTGCAAAATGTATTCTCAATAAAGTTCAGGGAAAAGAAGCGTTGTTTAAAACTTACATGACTTCAAGGCGTGCAGAGCGGGAATCATTGCCAGCTTGTGATGTCACAGTGCAGGTGTAGTCCCCAATGTCACCTGACCACGTCTGACCAATAGTGAGAGAGCCCTGGCGCACAGAGACACGGCCACTACTCGAAAGAACCGGCACACCTCCTCGATCCCACTTGAAGCTGCAACAGAGCAGGTGTTTGGGCTTGTCAAGGCTAAAGAATTAGTATAAATCCTTACGTACTGAGAAGGGAGTCAGGCACTGTACAATAAGGTAAACATTTAATGAAAACACTGATGAGCTGGTACCTGATATTGATTCTGGGGTCATGTGTAGCATCGCAGTCCAGAATAGCAGTTGTTCCCTTGATAACACGCAGCTCGGATGGAGGCACAGAAATGACCGTGCGACCTGAACAGGGACAGAGTGAAAGCAGATGGGAGACGGGGGTCATGGTAAAAGATGAGAAACTTAAGAGGCAGAAACAAAACGACTTTTCTTCACTCCTCATATTACAAAACATGGCATGGTCTTGCTTACAATTTGTAAATGCTACAACAACAGTGCTGGCCACTAAGCCACCGTGCTGCCCTGCAACCGGACAGTTATGGATAAAACTGGCGATCCGTGTCTGTTTTAGTTGCTTTATGAAAACTATACTGAGCTGTTTAATGCATTTTTGGGTGTGTCTACGGCACATGTGCATTTCTCTTACTCCAGACGATGAGCGTAGCAGTGGCGTTGATGGCTCCCTCTGCGTTGGAGGCGATGCAGGTGAACTCTCCTGAATCCTGGAAACTGACTGGTTGAATCTGCAGACCACCAGACTGCAACAGCGTGAACCTGGGAATCAGGACACTGCCACTAGCTACAACCTGTGATCCTACAGAGGGAGAGAAAATAACAATTCATTAAACTTGAGGGAAAGAAAGAAAATAAGTCATGATACGATTTTCAGCAACAAACACGTTCTATGAATTTGTCTTCATGTCAGCGTGTTTGCTTGGGGTGTGCTGTGGAGTGTGCAGCTTGGTACCTTTCCTCCAGGTAATGGTAGGTTTTGGAGCGCCGCTGTTTTGGCAGATGAACAAAGCTGTGTCCCCTTCAGTTACAGTTTGGTCAGAGGGAGGGGATGTAAATGTGGGCGCCAAACCTGAAGCACAAGGAGACAGCGTGAGAGGAAGGAAGTCATGGATGACTACAGGCAGGCAGGTAGATGAAAAGAGGAATAAGATGGGAGGTCAATGGCAAAAAGGACAAAAGAAAGGGAATGGAGAACAAAAGAATGACAGTTGATCTCAACACTGATGAAGCCTCTCGGATCAGTGCAGGCTTTTTTCACTGGCTACTGCGACGTGTGCATAAAGTAGATATTTTATATATATATATATATTTATAAAAAGAGGCTGCCTGGGGACTTCCGATCATATCAAATACCACTAAACAGTATGTTAGCCTGCAAGCCATTTAGACTAAGTACGATGTCCAACTGACACTCTGACTCTGGCAGCATAACGTACTGAAACAAACCTGTTGTGCCAGGCTTTTATGTGACTGGATATAATTATTAAATTCCCCTTCAGGGATGAATGGAGTATTTTTTAATTGAATTGAATTAAATATTAAAATTACCAAAAGACAAAAAAAAGAAAAAAAAAGAAGCCACAATTCACATGTTGAGCAAAATCAGCACGCAAGGAAAGATGATGTGGAATATGAATTACAATATGGCTAATATATAAGCTGTTCATATAAAAATCAAAATCTTTCTGTCATTATATATTGGAATCAGTCCCAAAACTACTGCTTTGTGATTTGTCTATTACAGTATGCAATCCTAACAGCAACTGGTGTTAAGCATTGCCCTTTAAAAGCGTGGCTTCTGCATGCATGAGGCAATATAGAAAAGAGATTTGAGGGAGAACTCTTCTCATTTTATGGGAGAAATCTGAAAGACTTTAGAGCAGATGTAAGTCTGATGCAGGTGTGATTGCAGGTGGGTAAAACCTTGTGCTCTAGTGTGTACAGTGTGTGTGTGAGACAAACTCACTGGAGACGAGGATTTCTGTGTGCACTTGAGTCTCTCCGGCAGCGTTGCGAGCAAAGCACTGAAATATTCCTCCGTCTCCTGGCTGCACCCTGTGCACCGTGAGCCCGGTGGCAGCACTGACCTTGTAGCGAGGGTTGGCCAGTTTGTACAGAGGCACAGTATCCTTATACCATTCAATCCTTGGCTGTGGTACGCCTGTACACGTGAATGTACATGGAAAACAAAAAGAGGACAAAGTTTACTTTTCCTAACAACAAGCCAGGTGACCTGAAAAACAGCCACACACACTCTTTTCGCGCTCTCTCTTTTCTCTTATCCAATCTTGCTCTATAAATATGCATGTGGGCATAATGAGTGTTAATAATATATTGATTGGAGGATGTGGGTAGGAGAGTAAGGGTTGCAGAAGGGGTCTGAAATCATTCTGAGTAAAAGATGTGGATGAATGCAGCAAACTAAACGTCTACAATAGCGGCACCTACACATCTGACCGACACGTCAGGCAGGGAACTCGTGCAATTACTCTGTCTGAACCTGTCACACCTGTGTGTGTGTGTGTGTGTGTGTGAGAGTGTGTGACTGGCTGTTCAAGGAAAGAGAGAAATGAACTGTAGACTTTTTCTCGATCTGTCAGTGTCAAGCTTTCAAAGACACGTGAGAAATATTTTTCATCCTTTCCTCGTCTCATTCTTTCTGTCTTTTCTACTCTCCTTGTTTCTGCTCCCAGCCTCCATCTCCCTCTTTTGTACCCTCAGGGCACTGCTATTTAATTACAATGCCACTGTATCAGATTACTGAAGAGGAACATGAACTCAGTCTGAGCGAGAGAAGGAGTGAGAGGGAATCAGAGGGGGCTGTGTTGCAGTTTTAGGGGCTGTGTCTGTCCCTCTTCACATGTAAGTGTTTTCGTGTAATCAATTTCAAGATAAGAGTCAATGAACACGAGAAATTTTTATAATTTTCTGGTCCCAAAATATCCATGTGCTCGTATTGCAGATTCACAGTGCCATTGTCCATGAAACCTTTCAGCTAAAGCACATTCTATAATAAGGAATCAGCATTACGTAAAGTGACAACCTTGAACAAAAAAAGGACCAGGCTTCTACAGAGAGACTCCACATCTGAGATTTCAAGTATTCATAAGCTCTATGGTCTATTTAGTGACAAAATCGGATTGCTTTCAGCATGTTTGCAACTCAGTCATTTAAGAATTACACATCCACTCAGACGTCTTTCCAAAACTTTCTATACCCGTTTCCATCCTGTACAGGGTCACGGGGGTCTGCCGGAGCCGATCCCAGCTCATTACAGGCGAAAGGCTGGAGTACACCCTGGACAGGTCGCCAGTCTATCACAGACAGGGCCACAATCATGCACGCTCATACTCACACCTACGTGCAATTTAGAATAATCAATTAACCCAACATGCATGTTTTTGCACTGTGGGAGGAAGCCGGAGCACTACGGGATGGGAAGGAACGGGGAGAACATGCAAACTCCACACAGAAAGACTCCTGCCGGGCCCGGGGATCGACCTAGGACCCTTGTTGCTGAGAGGCAACAGTGCGGACCACTAACCCACCAAAACCCACTGCTAAGCTGCCCAAAATCCATTCAACTACTGATAATCTTAAACTTACATTTCATAAAATCACTATAAGAAAACCTGGCAAACATAATGGAAATGTGACATATTTCATATATTCATCTTGAGATACAATACTCTCCTCACTATTGTGCACAGATCTGCAGACGCCGTCGCTTGTCTTGAATCTTCAGCGTAGACTTACTGTCTTGCTTTAACGGCATCACAGCTCTCTTGCTAAGTCTGTTTTAATTGCACTTCAATGTATTTTTCTTTGACTGAGATGGACACGTTTCCATCTCAGTCAAACACGTCCTTTGACAGCAGTCTGTTACGTGTGAGCTCATTGCAGGTCCCAAAAGTTAAAGCACCGCTAAACCATATGTCAAATACTATAAATTGTTTAAAGCAATGTGACCTCATGTATTTATACTCTCACTTTACACACACACACACACACACACACACACACACACACACACACACACACACACACACACACACACACACACACACACACTCTACCTGAAGCCTGGCAGGGGATATCTACATTCTTGTTGAGATCAGCAAAGATCTTTCTTTTAGGTTGAACTTTCAGCGTTGGTGGTTCTGAGGAGGGAAAACAAAAAAATTACAATACAAAATATAAAGCATTTAAAATAAAATAATAATTTAAAAAAACAACTTAAACTTAGCAGCAAATACCTACACCAAAGGGCTTAAAATGCTTCTAGTCTTAGAAACTTCAGGCTTTAAATAGCTGAAACAAATAACTTCAAAAAAGAATTTAGTGATGTATAGAAAAGTCATCACGAGAGAATAAAGACTCTTTCTCACATGGGCTCTGAGTAAAATGCTGCTCCAAAGCAGGATTTTTGTCTGTATGCCCTGTGAAATGACTTCCACACAGTCGCTGAAAACCACATCCTGTAGGTATCCCACGGGAAACAGTCTCCTTTGTAAATAATTCAATTTTGCTGCCAATAAAGGCTCCTTCTAACATCTGCACAAACGTTGCTCTAAATGCTGACATAAGCCATAAGAACAAAACTCCCCTGATGCAACTGAGTATATATGCCGTAAATTTACATATTTAAAAACAGAAAAACCGCTATATACGTTTCATGTTCTTCAGATGTTTTTTTTTTTTTTTTAATGAATAAAAGCTGCTAAGAGGGGAAGTGAAATTAATCATCTATCAGCGTGCCTGCCCAGGTAAAATTAAATGCCTAGTGCATGAACTTGATGAAAAAATGCATCTCAAATTCTCAAGATCTGGAAAAATTCCTTTTATTCATTAATACATTTCTTTATTGTGGCCTTTTGCATGTTCAGTGAGGTTAACTGATTACATAAAAGACAAAAAAGAAATGAATCTTTGATCAGATTTATGTGTGCTGGAGTGGCTGCAGGGCAGCTAACGGTTCATCTGCTCGGGCACTTTCCCAATTACTTTGCCTCCTGCTTGTTGTTTTTCAAGCTATTTTTATTCCTCTTAAATGTTAAAGCCCAAATCTTTATATATTATTTTTCTCTTTCATTGCACTATGTGGCAAGAGAGCAAGAAAATAAAAAAATTAAAGAAGAGGGGAAACTCCCCAAAAAAACAGCCATGGTCTGTTACTAATCGATAATTGAAAATCAACGGCTGTGATATTCTTTCCTGTTTTTAATGTACAACATTTTGATCCGGGTGGTTGTTTCATAATGTGCTTTCTGAATCAACTTGACTAGAGACTAACAACAAAGGTAAATAAATAATCTTCAGTCAGGTGAGTGCAAAAAAATAAAGAAAAGAAGAGAGCTGAAACAATAATGAATAATAATTAAAAAAAACAAGACTTTTTTGAGTGTTTGGGTAGCTGTGTTCAAGACTGAGCTTTGCCGGGTCCCTGCTGTCTGTCGGCAAAACAAAGACAGAGAACAGCAGCAGATACACTGTTGTTTGCACCAATAGTTGCCTGTACAGTACGCAACAAGAGGGTGCGGAGTCATGCATATTCCTATTAGTGGATTGTGGCAAAAAAGAAATGAAATTGAATAATGAATACCTTTGAGGCTGTCTCCCTCTCTCACAGAGGCACATACACCATTCTGTTTAGCAATTCCTTTTATTGTATCAAGGTCTGCTGAGCTCATAGCAGAAGAAGAAGAGGATCTGCACCAATGTATTCATCAGTCTCTACTGCTCTGACACAAATGAATGCATGGAGACTTTGTCCCTGTCAGGCGGGCCTTAAAGTGCTGCTAGCTAAATGAAGGAAGATCATATGGAGAGGAGGGTTGTGGAGGAACAGAAAGAAGCAGGACGGCAGAAAGTCCAAAACTTGGTTCTAGACAGTAAGGGGAACACAGAAGCAGAGCAAGTGCAGAACGTGACAAGTAAATATTCTGCAGGCATGGGTTAGTTCAGGATCTGTGCTTGGGTGTCGCACCCCTCACTCCAAGACTAATAGAAGATTTAAGAAAAAAAGAAAAGAAAATCATCGCATGCTCTCTGCTGACATGCTTTTATTTTCTCTTTATGCAAACATGTTAAGAATAGGAGCCGATTGTTACAAGGGTGCTCGTATTTGGTCATTTTTCCATGTTCGCCTATTAATCGGCGACTCCAGGGACGAGACCTAATTTAGCTGCTGGGCAAACAGGAGTGTGTGTTCGCTGCACCATTATGTGATCGTGTTTAAGCCTATAGTACACAAACAGATTTGGTGCATACATTAATGTAAAATGCCGTTTTTGTCTGTCATGGACATTTCACAGGTGAGTACTTCCAAATGATTCATCCCGTGGATAACGGGAACAGTCTGGGGTGATCACTGCCACACTTCCAGGACAAAAAGTCCAATTAAAAGGAGGAATAAAGAGAATGAAGCAGAGTCTAGGGCAAAACAAATTTGCAAGAACAGACAAGAGCGAGGTTAAAAAAGAAATTAATCACATGGTGTGAGGGCATTAGTAGGCCAACCTTGAACAATCATGGAAAATGAAAAAGATGTTAGGCACTGGGAGTACATTTGCATTACACATGCTGTGCAGGTATGAGTCTGTTTACGTGGTCAAAGGAGTGAGTCGTGAGAACAATTTAATTTTGGGAGGAATATGCTATGTGAGATAAGCCTTTTGTTGAGGTTAGATAAATAGCAGTCATGGTTAGGGTTATGAAAAATGTGTTTACTTACCCAGTACAGTGAGGTGTGCCATTGCATCCACAGGTTTGACAGTACTGTTGCTAAGCAATGCTTCACACGCATATAACCCTGTGTCAGAAGAGCTGGGGCGAGGAATAATGAGACGATGACCACTGGCCAGCTGACGCCCATCACGTTTCCATGACACCACAAGGCCATCAACTGGTCTGAGAAGAGAGAGAAATAAGTTACAACAATCAGGAGAATAGGAGGAAAAAAAAGAGGGTAACAGAAGGCAATTACACCATATTAAATCCATCAGTTTATTTGTCAATGAGGGAGAAAATGAATGATGACAGTTTGTATATCAGCGCAGTCAGATCTAGTCAGCACGAAGGAGCTTCAGTCAGATATTTTAAAATGCCGACAAAGAAAATGCGTTTGCTAGGAAAATTGATTTTTTTTTTTTTTTTTGGATAAACAACATAAAAACACCATTCTTTTGCGAGGGTATTTATGAAAGAAAGGGTGACAACTAAGCAATTTCTGTGCATTTTCCTGCATCGTTTTAGTTTATACCTTCATTACCTGCTTTAATGTTAAAAGCCATTTCAATGATAAGGTGCAACTGACATAGGATCATCTTTCGGATGACACAATTCTGAAGTATAGTCTACCTTTACAGGAGAAGAGCTTTGATTTCCTGCTACTCTGACATAAATATAGCTTCCTTTTCTTACTCTGTGGGATCTTTTTATGACAAAGATTAACCCCTCGATAGCGGGTCTTATATTATCTTTCCTCAGTTAGGCTTCTAATTCTTTTGGTGCTTGAGCAGGCTTGCAGTCGAGCATGTACAGTAACATGTAATTAATGAGAGTGGAAAGCATATGGTTTTATACTTTAGCGCAACAGCTGATTTCATTGATCAAAGTGACACCAAACTTGTGTTTGTGAGCAGTTTGTGACTACAAACTGTGTCTGGAGTTTTTTTGGTGAGTGCTTCACTGTTATCAGGACTGGTTCACACCTGCTTGTGTTATGAGATAGTTCATATAAATTCTGGTCCTCTAGTATGTCTAATATTCCCGGGTGATATCATGATCTGGCTATTCACTTGATCAAATATTCTATATTAGCACTGCACACATACAGTACAATGTTCTTCCTGCCAGTCAACCACTGGGTCTTCCAGCAAGACATTGATCCAAAACCTACATCTAATTTTGTCCGAAACCTTTTTGAAGGACACCAAAATCAAGGTCCTTGAGTGGCCCGCTTGGAGTCCAGCTCTCAGTCCTTTTGACAATTTATGGAGGGAGCTCAAGGTTAATTCTGATGAGCTGGAACAACTGGCCATGAAAGACGGGACTAAAATCCCCAAAGAGACGAGTACAAATGTTGCTCTTTGCACATTAGTTTTGTTGTTTCATTTAAACACACCTACCTACCTACCTACCTACCTACCTACCTACCTACCTACCTACCTACCTACCTACCTACCTACCTACCTACCTACCTACCTACCTACCTACCTACCTACCTACCTACCTACCTACCTACCTACCTACCTACCTACCTAATCTACCTATCTCTTTTCCTCTGTTTGATGCTGTGGCTGAGTTCCTGACAAAGGTCCACTTTGGATGCCCACAAGCGTTTAGTGCGTTCTTGATATGGCTCTGTTCTTTTTCTTTGTCCTATGTCTTTGACAAGACAGTCCCAGCTCCATCCTGTTATGCTCTGATGGTGGACAGCTCGTGTTCCAGTGGGTGTTATGAGTCAAAAAGCAACTATTGGGTAGAATTCCACTGACTTCCCCTGAAAGAAAGTCCAATTATTGAAACCAGCCCCAGGTGAAACCACTGTGTCATTTCATGTCACGTCACTTTTCGTATATACAGTACACCTAAATCTGAAGGAGTGGAGTCTGTCAAGAGATGGCTGCAGTGAGCTGAATCCTTAAACAACTTCACTCTTGATCAGATCTGTGATTCACTACACCTTTGCTTCTCCACCGCCTATTTGGAATACAATAACAGGCTTTAACAGAAGGAAACATGGATGTGTCACAGGTCCTCTAGTGTCACCTGTTTTGGAGATGGAGGAGGTGGAACTCACAGCACTCAGCACTTACAAAGGGAACGGCACCAAAACACTGGCTCAGATGAGTGGAATGACAACCTGGGTCAAAATCCAAACTCAAGAAGTGGAGGCCTTTACCAAACACCTCAGTTCACTGGACAGCAAGATAAAGTTCAGTAGAGATGAACACACATACTGACTCACAACAGAGACGGATGGGTCAGTAATTCAAATTTGGCTTGAACGAGTCAAAGAAATGAATGATCCAACAACTTTATAAAAGCCTCCAACTTCCCAACATTCACAAGTTTTAGGAAGAGAGATGAAGCACCTTCAATAACCAAGAAAGAAGACAAGTTGCCCTCTGGTCAAGCTTATACTTAAAACAAGATAAGTTTAGTGATTCTCTCCGTGAGTAAGCAACTTCATAAAATCTAAATCATTAGATTTTAGTGTGATAATTTGTTTAAAGTCAGGGTTAGGGTTGGGGTTGGAGAGATACACAAAGTTGTAATAGTTAAATGCTGGGCAAGCCTCCAAGAAATAAATGTGAAACTGAGCAATGTCCTCTGAATTGATGGAAATATGGCTGGGAGTGTGTGTGTGTGTGTGTGTGTGTGTGTGTGTGTGTGTGTGTGTGTGTGTGCATTAACAGAAAAGGGAAATGTACCTAGCATTCGCGATACATTCCAGTACAGCCTCTCTTCCTGCCACTGCTGTTGTGTTTTTGGGTCCAACCACAATTGTTGGAGCGACAGGCTCTGACTCCGGGTCTGCAACAGAGAAAAACACGAGAGAAAGTTAAGCTCATAAATCATATTTGCACACCAAGCAGCACAATCTCAAACATACATTGCAATGGTCTCCCACACACACACACACACACACACACACACACACACACACACACACACACACACACACACACACACACACACACACACACACACACACAGAAAAACTATTTTACGCATATAAGCATGGACAGTAGGGTGTATTTCTAGCATCTCAGAAAGTCTGCTGTCTTGCAGTTTGAGCATTTGTTACAAGGCCTCTGTCAAAATATCATTAAGGGTGAGTACACACACGTCAGGAGTGGTGTTCAACTTTCTGGAAAACTAGCCGAATAAAAATAGACAATCTTTTCTTCTTCTTCTTGTGAGCCGTCAATCAACGAACATTTTTTTCTGATGTCTGGTAGTAAAAACCGCAGTTAATACCAGGATATGTGTTATCAGTGATGTCAATGCAGAATCGCCTGCAAGTGCGAAGCAGCAGTTTGAAACCAACAGGTGATGTCATGATTGCTTTAATAAATGTTCCTTGACAGTAAAGACTCAAGAAAAATCAGTTTATCTTAGAGAGCGACAGGATGCCCTTCTATACTAAGGATTGATTAATTCATTAATAAAGATAAAAAAAAAAAAAAGATTATATGTAGAGCCCCTTACATCTGAAAGCACTTAGGAAATAGTAGGAAATAGTAAAAACAGCAATATGCGATGTTCATTGCAAAAAAACAGACTGTGACTGGGTTACTGAACCATACAGATCCATATGTTCAGTTATTCTGCAGTTAAGAGAATAATTTCATTTGTTAATGGTTGAAAGATTACGACCCCCTATTCCTTAAAGAGGTTTGGTCCTCATACTGCGTCCATGCGTAATTTCATATTCATATTTTACCGACACTTTAGATTTGTTTCTAGAGAGATTTCCAGAAGTATTTTTTAATTCGAGTTTGATGCCAGATTTTTCTTATTTTATGTAGGGTAGAAATGATCACCATGACTTAAATGTTCACTTTGACAGATATCTAATTTCTTTTTAAAGTCCAAATTTATTCAGTTTTGATACAAAAAAAACAAAAAAAAAAAACAACCTTGTTCTGCCTCTTTGAGAAAAATAACTTATTTTGATATTCCATTTCTTGTAAAGGTACTTTGATGGAGTACAGTGGAAATTGGAGCAGGGTGCAAAGTAAGTCTGTTAGAGGTGGTCATGAAGGTGCATCGTTGCCACCTCCTACCTGATATCACTGATACCGCTGAACACAGAATATGGACTAATACAGAACTATGCTGTACCTACTATTGTTACTTTTAATAACATTATTTAACATGCGTAGGACTTAACCATGCAAGGGAAGTTGCAAAGGAGCAGGAGAAAGGGAAGGAGAGCGCAGGAATTACTCTGAAATTTTACTGTTTATTGTTAAAAAAAAAAAGAAAAAAAAAAAGAAATGGGATTTTCACCCTTGGTGTTCCAACTTTTTTGGAAACGGTAATGTAAATAACAACAGTGGTGTTCATGAAAGAGTATAGTGGTGCGAGTATGTGAAGAAAGATTTATGACTTAAAAAGGTTCGTGGGAGAGTATGGTGGTTTATGCGAGTGTGATTAATGGTCTGAAAGGCCTCTCAAAAGAAAAGGACTTATTAGGATTTGTGTGAAAAGTGTGACATTTACTCTGAAAAACTGTAAAATGCCAGCAGAAAAGGCCCTTTGGAAAAAGAAGGAAAAACAAAATAAAGGTTTGTTGGTATTTTACAGATTGCATGAAGCCTATACATAAGTGCTCTGAGTAAAGGTGTGCATGTGTCTAAGCATCACTGGCTTTCCTGTGCATAGACTGATGAATATGTAGATTTCCAGTAAGGGAGAGAATCTGGTACAAATTAACAGGCAAGTTGTGATAGATGCTGGAGGATGGAGGTCGAGTGGAAGGGGAGAGAATGATATTGTGGGAAGGTGGTGGCGGATCAGCTTTGATCTCCCTTTTGAAGGCAAGGAGGAAAAGATGGTAATTGACTGCTCCTTATTCCTCCTTCATAGTCCCTCTCTGTCTGTTTTTAATAAAAAAGAAAGTGCTAAAAATGATATACCACTGTCACACATTTGTGTAATAAGACATGCGAGTACAAGCGAACAGGCACGCAAAAAAAGGATGCCAATAGGACACTCAATGGAGCTGACACTGTCACTCACTGATGCTGCACACCAAGGTAAAGGATGAGTCAACAGTGATACGTTTAAATAAAGTGGCATAAAACAAGGACTTAATACTGAAGGCCCCCGTCACTCAGTGTCTTCACACTTCTCCAAAAACACAAACATACCAGACCTGTATTGATACAACATGACATAAAAGCCGCCTGCTTAATAGTAAACACTCTTGATGCTGAATTCAAACTGCTCTGAGCCTTGGAAACACGGATTCTACTTGAACTCTAAGGAAGGGTGTCCAGTGGTATTAGGCACTGTAGTATTAGCAGTGAACCTTTTGATGCAGTGTAGGGCCTGAATAGATCGGGCTCATGTCCCTGTGATTCCTATAGGAGACTGATCAAACTGAGGTCTAGGAGGTCAGGTCAAATTCACATGGCTTTGAATGTCAGGACCCACGGCTTCCCAGCAGGTCATTTTCCCATTCCATCACACCCACTTAAAAAGCCTACACCCTCTTATACCCGTGCATTTCTGAGGTAATCGGTTGATGAGACTAGTACTCAGACCAGACTCCAGTATTGCGCAGCCAGAGCAGACATCTATGATGTGTTCTGACTGCCTGTTTCCATAACATCGAAGTTTTCAGCAGTTTGTTACAACAACTTCTTTTGTGGGTCCAGGCTGGAAAAAAATGAGCGTGTGGAGAACATGAAGCCAACTTTGTAACTAGGACCATGTGTCTGACGGGAGAACAGGGACATACAGAGGAACTGAAACACTAGTGTGATAAGAAACAGCATACAAGTAAAAAGACGAGGGAGATACTGTCAGAGAATATGCAGATGTGAAAAATGAGGGCGATGTGTGCAGATGGTTCTCCTCTTGGAGTGACAGACATGATGGTGGAAGTAGAGGTGGAAGTAGAGGAGGAAGTAGAGGAGGAAGTAGAGAAGGAAGCAAAATGCCCTACGGTTGTGTGGGCTGCACTTTTTTGCTGCCAGTATGTCTAAAGTCCTCTTTCTGGAGGGAAATCTCTATCGTTTAATCCTGTCTAGATTTGTCATTTCCCTCTCCCTTTCTTCCCTCCATTCTTCCCAATCATCCTTAAATCTGCTTTTTGTTGTTTAAACAGGGATTATTTTATTGATTTTCCACTTAAACAAGGAGACATTGGAATTGGCAGTTGAGAACGCAATCTGTGGTTATGGAAGCTGTAGCAGCTATAACGGTTTCCCTGTAAAAAAGACTCTACAAAGAGAATCCAGAAGTTTAAATTAACTCTGTTAGATCCCTCATTTAGAATCTGTGTGACTGAGAAAGGAGAGTACCAGCCATGGAGGGAAAGATGACAGAAAGAATGCAGGTGGCTTGTTTAAAAGACCTGTTAAAGCAATTAAAAGACAAACCATGAGTTTAGGACAGAGACAGTCAGGCATTGCATCGTGGGAGTTCTTCTGTGGACACAGTTGTCAGCAATAGACACACATGTCCTGCTCAGGTGGCACAGCTGTGTGAGTGTGCCATTCATGCTGTCATTAAAACAGGAAATACATATATAGTAATAAGAAGAAGAAAACAAATGTAGCAGCAGCCAATTTTAGGAAGCAGAAGTTGCAGCAGACTTGAGTGCAGTCTGTTCAATGAGTGGAGTGAGAACAAAGAGCCACATGAAGGCTAACAAGGACGTGAACGTGAGCGAGATCAGAAACATGAAGGTGTTCTGTCAATTATGTGACATATGTGTAATGAATACATATATAACTACAACTGTAGAGATACATGGAATGCAAGTATAACCTGAATCTGTGGGTAAAACACCACACTACCACAGATTAGACTGGATTCTCTTAGATTACATCTTGTTGTCCTATTAAATCTGTCTATCCTTCTATCAAATCCCCGAGTGTCAGTGTTTTAGTCTGGGTCTGTGCATGATCTTTCTGCCACTTCAGATCTATGTTTTTTAAGCCTTTTAGACAAATCTCTGCAGAGACCTTGAGAGCAAACGGATTGGCTGAAGGGTGTGCACGCACACATCTCTGCGTCCCTGCATGCACACAGGAGGATGGTGTTGGCTGACTGTGTATTAATAGAGTTGTCATATATGTGTCTGCAGGATTCACAGCAAACTAACACATATCACACTGAGCCCACCTGCAGAGCGCAGAGACAAGAAAAGTTTGAGAGGAAAAGAGGGGAGATTATAAAAAAGGAACAAAATAAAATACAGAAATAAAAGGATAAAAACTTAATGTAAGATTTTTTTTTTGCCTTTTTAAAATACTTCACTGTTTATTTTAGAGTACACAAAAATAAATGGAGAAGAGCAGGTATTCATATGCTGATCTCGCTTGAGAATCCTGCATGTATGTGACAGTGAGGTGAGTAGTTGTGTGTGCCGCTGTGCTCATTAATGCTGCATGCTGACAGTGAAGTGTCATCGTCAGAGTACACTTGCCCCAGAATGCCAATATAAAACCACAAGCCTGCGCGCTGAACACACTCACACTCCAGACACACACACTGCCACAGCGCACGGGGTGGGGAAGAACCAAGACACAGACAACTGGAAGCAACGAGAGGACGGAGAAAGGTGCCTGATTTTAAATATGCATCTCTTCCTTCTGTTGCCAAAGTCTCTACCTATCTTTGCCATCAATCCATTAAAGCAGTGGAAGGAGCAGACACAAGGGAATTAAGAGGAGTAACGGGAAGGAACATTTAGTGGTATTGCTGAGGCAGTGCAGAAGTTCATCTTTCCAGAATGCTCCATGATTATTTTAATTTTTTGAGTATCATACTAGTCGAGGTTTTTAAGCTGCTTGATGAAACCCAAAATGACATTATGAGGCAGCATTTTATCCGTATTATGACAGCATGGGCTTCATGTTTGCAAACATTGTTTGATACAGTGAGCAAAATTAAAACCTAATTCACTCCCTTCAAACTTTAAACCAAATTTTGCACTGGTTCATGGATGTAAGTAAATACAGAACTGTTACACAACTTCAAACGGTTGCTACTTTAATATTTACAATATTGGGCATGAGCAATTTTATCTCTTCACGAAGAAACATTACAGGATAGCATTTGCAATCTTTTCAGCCTCTGCATGGATCCTGAGGAAAGTTTGGCACAATAGTGCAGTCAAATCTTTCTTACTCCAAAAAAGCAAATCTTGCTTTATTAATCTACATGAATATAAATCACAATCTATAAAATAACACCTGGTGTTATTTTAAGGTACAAAAGACAAGATAACATAACATAACTATCCCTCAGCAGCAGAACTAAGAGGGTGGGACTCCAGGTCAGGATGTCAGCAGATCTCCAACAAGACATTTATACAGACAGGTGGAGGTAAACACTGGGAGCGTCAGAGGGTGGGACTGCAGGACAGCCTGCAGCTCCTGAGATTCTGGCCTGCAAACATTTATGGAAGAAAAAAAAAAAAAGGGGCGGACCAGCACAACAAACTATGAGAAAATGGAGCACAATTATATATAAATGAGATATTTCTAAATAATAACTGAGGATTGATCCAAAGAAGGGACAGAGAAACAGAGGAGGTGAGGGGCACCAGTCAGTGGATCATGTTGGGGTCCCCCTGCAGCAGGTCTACAGCAGCAGATCTAGGATGAAGCTGTGTTGAAGATCAGCTGCTCTGGTCTGGTCCTGCAGCTGCAGCTGTGACTACTGACCCTAACACACTAAAGTTTACACAACTATATGCTTTACTAAACAGAAACATTTAAAGTTTGGTTTTAAAAGGTGGAGGTGGTGTCAGCCTCCTTAACCCAAACTGGAAGTTGGTTTCATAGAGCTCTATTAGGAACATATGGGTCTATCAGGTATTGCAAATATCGCGGCACTAGACCATTTTGGACTTTATATGCAAGTAATAACATTTTGAATTGGATTCTGTTTTACTGGGAGTCAATGGATAGAAGCTGACACAGGAGAGACATGCACTCTCTTGTTGATTCCTGTCAGCATTTGCGCCGCTGCATTTTGGATCAGCTGGAGGATATTCAGAGAATTATTTGGACATCCTGCTAATAACACATTACAGTAATCTAGTCTAGAAGATACAAACGTGTGAATTAGTTTTTCAGCATCACTCTGGGAGAGGATGCTCCTAATCTTTGTGATATTACAGAGATGGAAAAATGCAGTCTTACAAACATGATTAATATTCTGTTTAAATGACAACTTCTGATAGAAAATAACACCAAGTTTTCGCACATTTCTACTGGAGGCCATCGCAACACTGTCTAATCCCTTCCTAAGATGTTTGGGACCAAGACACCTTATACTTTTTATATTAGATTATATTTATTTTCCCATATAGAATACACGAAGCACTCCCACTTCCACATAGGCTTTAAATTAGGGTATGTTGATTTTTTTCCCTTTATAATCTTTGCAGCAGACATCCTTATGAATGAATGAGCTGGAACAAGATATTCTGTAGAGGATAAACACTTAACCTGTGTGTCTTCACCTCCCTCTGCTTGATTCAGTCCCGAGTCTTTGATCACCCTCTCTGCAACATACGGTCTACTGTATCACAAGGACCATTGATATACTCTAGTGTACTTCAGATCTTATTGACCTGTGCATTGTCTGAACAGCTGGAGTCTACACCGTCACCTGCTGCTGCTGCTCACATTTTACAATTCGAAAGTCTCACCTACACGCCAGAATCTGTTTGTAGTGTTGAATGCAAGTTGATGTTTTCCACAAACTCGAAGTAAATCTCAATGTTACTCCATTCCTGCAGTGCTGGATTTGGTATTTTCTTGTGAAGAGTGATGATACCGTGATCAGCCAAATATCAGTGGTGTGTTCTATACTCATCGCTGGTATTAAAAAACAGAAAATCCTTTCTACATGCCCCAGAGAAGCCAAAGATGCAGCATGGAGCCGAGGAAAAAACATGGGGCTGCAGAGGATTAGCCGTTACCTTCTGAGGACACCTTTGTATGTTTGCAGGAATAAATCAGACCTTGATTATATTCTTTGTCTTTTCCAGCTCATGATTACGGATGTTAAATTGCCTGTATTGCCCCCAACCAGCTAACACTTTATGTGTCTGATATCATTAGTCACCCTGAATCACATTTGATTCCTAACAAATCCTAAGTGTATGATGAGTCACAAAAAATATTTTTGTGTTGTAAAGGAAGACGGATTATATCCTCTTTTAATTGCAGCATTCAGAAACAAACAGAAGTTAAAATGTGACTATCTAGTTGTGCAGAGTTTTTGGTTTTCCTTTGCATTTCCTGCTTTCATGTGGTCCTCTCTGTTTTCACCAGATTAATCTGGGTAAAAAGAAATGTAAGTGCATACTAATCATTGCATGTTGCTCCACATGTTTTAGTGGCTCCACACCCTTCCACACTCTGTCTCCATTAACCTTAGCACTTTTTAAACTCATGCTCTCTCAGTGCCTCTCCATCGCAGCCTCATTCTGCGCTCATCACGGTCTTCTCTGCGAGTGCCTCTGAGAAACGACCACTTTTTATTAATTTTTGTGCTCACGCTCAACCTTGCTCTCTCCCTTTTAAATCAGTTAAGGATAGTTTGTTTCGCCCTTCTGGGTTTTCTGTTTCTGTGGACCTAATTAGTAATTTTCACTCATGTTATTGCATTTGTTTTGCTGAAGATCTTCTTTATACATACCTTTGATGCCCTTGTGGACAAAAACTGTCTTCAGAATGATTGATTACATTGATAACGATACATTGATTGTTTTACCTTTACTGTGACTGCCTTTTGCGCCCTTCCTTTACCTCACTTAACGGCTATTTAGTATGTAACAAGTTAAAAATTAAAATTCAAAACAAGAACAAGGACAGGATTAGGCCTTGGAAAATTGAATGTATATTCCATCAGACTTTTATGTTGCACATGAATTTATGTTCTGCCTTTGCAAACACAGTACTTAATCTCTGTCTATGAATTTTGAAGCTACAGTGGAAGCATTTCAGCTGCTTTTGTCTCATGGAAAAATTTACTTCAATTTCAATCAGTATGTCAGTTATGATCAGTCTCACTCAGGCTGTGTAGTGTTGTGAATCCTTTCTATTTTGCAGTTAAAATTACACAAAGTGCACTATGCTGAATAGTGAGCACTTCCTGTGGATGCAGAGGCAAACATGCTGCTTTTGCTGTACGGGTAGTGTGGAAAATATGTAAAATACAATCCATGAGGCATGCCAAAACAATCAAACACTTGGAAAACAACTGTTTTCTGACAGATACTATTATAAACACGATGTAAACTAACATACTGCTTTGCTTAAATATCATCAAGAAAAGAAATGATACATGCAAGCTGATCGTGAGATAAAAATTTGTCACTTCTAACCTCTGGTGTCACAATCTGGCGGCACTTTTGCTTCAACCTCAGGTCCCACTGGGAGTATTTTGGTAGTGAAGTGCTTCTGATCACTGCTCTGTTGGATTTATGAGTCTATGAGTTTACCTGAAAGTTTCTAGATTGTTAGAATCAGGCCGTAATCTGTTTGTTTAATGACATGAACGTTTTACTCGCCCCACACTCAAATACTTTAGCTATTTCTCAGTGTGTCTTGTACTGTCCTTTCTGCTACTATCTTTATTTAAAAAGGATGGGTGGTGTCATATAAAATTCAATTCTATAATACTTTATAAAAAGCCTGAAGGGAAATAATATGTTGCAGTGACTAAGTATTTAAGTCTCTTTCAAGAGTTGTTATGGGTGGTTATTGCTGTGGGCAAGAAGGATCTACTGTAGCAGCCTGTGCTGCAGCAGATCTGAAGAAGACTTTTGTTGAATCACTGGGTTGTGAAGAGGGTGCTCAAAGGTGTCCATTATGTTTTTCATTTTAAGAAGCAGCTTTCTTTGCGCTATCAGCCCTAGAGCTTCCAGAACAGCTCCAAGAACAGTCACCCATCTCTATACTTTACGTTTGTTCAGTTCCTTTAAGTCACTGGCTCAGCTCTCCCAACAGATGCCTGCATATGAGATAACACTCTCCGCTCTCTTATAGATGACATCATGCTGCAAACACATTAGGACTTAAGCTTCCTCAAGGAGTACAGTCTGCTCTGTCCCATCTTGTAGACATCATCAGTGTTGTGTCTTCAGGCCAGTGTGTTGTCCAGGTGAACACAGGTATTTACACCCCTCCACAACCTCCACCAACAAAAGTGTTTAAAATATTCCTGGTCTACCACGGATACACCCCACAACAACAGAGACACGTTAGTATTTCTGCAGATGACAAGACTCTGACTTGTACAGGAAGTCTGAGTTGTACAGTGTGAAGAGGAGTGGTGAAAGTACAGTCCCCTGTGGTGCTCCTGTAACTGCTGACCACCAGCTCAGATTAACAAGCAAACTGTGGTCTGTTTGTTAGGTAGTCATTCATCCAGGTGATTGTGGAGGAATCCACCTGTGTCTTTTGCAGGCTAAATTGTGTTAAACGCGATAGTGAAAACAAAGAATATGATCCTTACAATGCTGCCTGCTTTGTCCAGATGACTGTGGGTTTGATGAAGCAGGTGTATGATGGCATCTTCAACTCCAACCCCATGTTGGTAAGGAAACCTGGGTGCTTGTTTTCTTACTCAGGTGGACAAGTAAAAGTCTCTCCAGCATCTTCCGATGTGGTTCAAGACAGTGAGAGAGCATCAACAAGATCCTTGACTGAGGTGGAAGATGAGACAGCCAACGTGTGGCAGGGAAGCTGTGTGTCAGGGGAGGGTGAGAAGTTTGTTTGGCTGGGGGCTGGAGAGGAGGATGTGGCTTTATTTTGAAAATTGCACAGCTTCTCTAAGCCAATCTCGTCTAACTTCCTGCCAGCTTGATCTGCTCTGTGTAAACTGACACAATTCAGCCGATGCTGAATGCCAAAATAAACTAGTCAATGAAACTGGTACCACCAGTGGGGCCACAGCATGTTTTAGAACCGTCCCAGAAACAACCCTCAGCTTTGCTCAACTTAGGAAACATGCCAGTCTAACTTGGCATTAAGGCTCGGCTGAAACTTGTCAATGTACAACTGACAGATGGAGCTAGCAGGAACTCAAGACACGAGGAAGGCATAGAGAATCTGGTCATTTCTCAAAATCAAACACCGCTTGTGGACGTTTACTAGTAAAACAACAATACTTTAACTTGTGGAGGCTGCAGATAAACATGTCAGAGGATCTCAGAGGAGATTTCAATCACAACCGGGGAAAGATTCACTTTAAAAATCAAAAAGCACTTTTAAACATCACCTGTTCTTTTCAGAAGGATAATATAGGACAAGATGTAATCCTACAACCTTTGGGTAAACTCATATTCTTCTGATGTGCAGAAGTTCAGTTTAGAAGTGACACTTTTGAAATGCTCCTCACACCTGAAGCACACCTGTATTCCAAAGATGGAATACAGCTGGACCAGAGCGCTTGCAGCTGTGGTTGTACCCAGGGGTAGGTTTTATAGAGCATCCTGTACAGTATGGAAGGTATCAGAATCAGCATCCACATTTCTCTTGGCAGCATATGCTTGTTGCAACATTTGTTGGTATTTGCACAGCGAGCGAGGCAGACAGAAACACAATGGACGACAATGAAAACGTAAACAGCTTCTTTACCTGTTGACCCACGGTTTTTCTTGCCAACTGTCCATCAGCCAGAGTGAAAAGAAAAAAGAGATGAGGAGAAAGTCAGAGAAAAGTGGGGATAAGTATTAAGAAGGTGTGGGAAATGGAAGACATGTCATTTAGATTCATGGTGCTTCCTTGGGGTGCTGCAAAAATGAAACATTTGTCAAGAACACATAGGAAGGTCAAAGAAAATGCAGGCTTTCACAAATCTGCAGCTAAGAGGCATCTTAGTTTGGAAGGAAAATTGGATAAGGAGGTTGCTCACTGAGAAATAAATATAGACAGAAAAATAGACAGAAATGAATGACAGGCGGTAAGAGACAGAGAGGAAGTGTGGAGAGAGGATGCTATGTTATCTCTGAGTCCAGGGGAAGACAGACTGTTTGCAGCCCATCCATCAACTGCCAGCTACCAAAGTTTGCCTCTCATTCACTCCTTTCTTTTCCCCCTCTATCTTTTCCTGTTTGCTGTTCTCCCAGTATTTGTCATAGATTTGGAGGTGGCAAGACTGTAGACTCTGAGAAAAGGATTGCATTGATGTTCTGCTGCTAGAAAATCTACAGTCACTATTCTTCTATCAATACACTATTTAGTCTGTTACTGTTTAGTCATTCAACCACTCATTCAACTCTTGTGGGTGCATGTGTGTGTGTGTGTGTGTGTGTGTGTGTGTGTGTGTGTGTGTGTGTGTGTGTGTGAGTGAGTGAGTGAGAGAGAGAGAGAGAGAGAGAGAGAGAGAGAGAGAGAGAGAAAGAGAGAGAGAGAGAGAGAGAGTGCAAGAGAGCAATGTCAGCTAGGGCTTTAATGTTCAGTTAACTTTGATCCAAATGTACTACAGACGGACACACAGAAATACAAACAGTGTGGACATGTGAAACACAATTAACCCTTGCAAGGTACTTAGGCTCGGGTCAAAATGACCCAAGTCAGAGGTTTTGTCTATCCCTTACCACCTTGGAAGGGTTAAAGAAGATGTAACGCAAACTTTGGCAAACCTCAGAGAAATAAAGTTTTTCATAACTTCGAGAAAAATAATGATAATTCTTTTACAAGGTAGGACTTGTGTTGCGAATGTTTAACCTCCAATCTTGCTGGCACAAAGTGAAATCTTTCAGTTGCACTGAATACCAAAAGTTGTCATTAAAGCATTAAAGTTTCAATGTCAACTGGTCAAACACACTTAAATTACACACTTAAAAATCCTTGGAGTGTGTGGGGTGGGGGCTATTATAGAAATAACAAAAGTAATAAAAAAAGTCCACTGAAGGTAATCGGCAGGCTCTTCTGGGACCTTGACAACTTCTCTGTCTTTTCAGAGCCCTGCTGGACTTTGAAGCCACCTAACTCATAGAGCTCATTTTGTAGGGTCTTTTTTCATGTCCTGCCATAGAAGGGGAACTGTCTCAGCACAAGAACAATTCCTGGAGTTTAAACCTGACAGGAATGGTGACGGATCCGGGTTGTCAAAAATGAAGACTGAGTGTTTAAGAGCCAAACCGGTGTACCTGCGCCCACCGTTATAAACTTCCAGTGTAAACAGTCAGGTTAAAACAACAGTTCTTAACATTGGCTTAAAACCTTTTTTCAAAACACAGAAATAGAAAATGATGAACAATTCATGAGAAACAACTGTGACTTAAACATCAAGGGAAAAAATGTAGGGTTTATTGCATTAAAGGATTTTCTCTAATTATTTTATTATTTTACCTTTTACCCTTTTTCCATGTCAACAGTGAAACAAACAATAACCTCCCTAAAGCCCGACTGTACTTACTTACACAGGGTGACGCACAGAGGCAACTAAATGCCGGTCTGCCTGGAGAATTGGAGCTATTTTAAAGGCAAAGGATAATCACAAAAAATAAGTATTAAATTTGTTTCAGTTTACTGCACTTTGTACAAAACAAAACGATTAAAAATGTCATAAATGATTTTTATTTATAAAAAGGTACTTATGTAAAAGTAATTACATTTTGCACAAAAACTGTACAGTTGAATGAGTACCTCTGCAGTACAACTTCAGTGACAACATGGATGGAGGATAACCTTTCTAAAGGTACGTTCTGTTTACAGAAGTGTTTGAAAGTGAACTTTAATTAAATGAGGAATACAAACTAGGGAGCAAGGATATACGGTAATAATGGAGATGTTGCCATCCTTGTCAATTTATATGTAACACTCTTTATTCAGGTTTGGAGTCATGTTCTTACAGATTCAGTTACCTTTTTTATTTCCTCATAACCAATGTCAAAGCCTGGTGGTTTACAGTATATTTGTTAAAAATAAAAGGTTTAAATAAATCTTGTTGCACAACATCAGTCTGTTCACTTGCTATTTGAGTAAAGTAACCTTGGCAACCTCAAGTCTTGTTAGATTTTGCCTTAAAAGCTTTGAACACCATTTTCTTAGACGTTTCACTAATTATTCTGGTCAGAAATGCTGAACTTTCACAAAACTGGGTAGAAGTAACAACTGAACAACCGCTCTCCCACATTAACAACCACATTGATAGCTAAGCCACACCAGGATTTAAAGACTTTTCCTGAAGCTATTCCTTTGTTTTCTTGATCATGTGTTTCAGGTTGCTGTCTTGCTGAAATATAAACTTTCAGCTCAGCCTGAGATCATCAGCGTGCTTGGAAAGGGTCCACTCAGTATGTCTAACTAGTCTTGTGTTTCCTGTTGCAGAGAGACACCTACACAAAATGATGCCTGCTATAACCGTGTTTGACAAGGATGATATTAATGTGGTCTTGCTGAGTGCTTGGTTTTTTTCAGTATGTAATGTTGGGAATTCTATCTAGAATTCTGAATCCAATTCTAGAATTCTTTTCCCTTCGGGGGAAGAAAGAAGAGAATTCTCTTCTAGAATTCACATTGAGTCTAACAGTTTTCTTAGATCAGAGGACGCTTAACCCTTTTAGAAAACTTGAATTCAATTCAATTCAATTTTATTCATACAGCGTCTAATACAACACAAGTTGTCTCTAGGTGCTTATTGCAGACACCCAGAACACACGACCCACGAGCAATTATTATATGAATAATGGCAGGTAAAAACTCCCTTAGTAGGAGAAAAACCTTAAGCCAAACAGTGGCAAGAAAGAACTCCCCTTTAAAAGGGAAGAAACCTTGAGCAGGACCTGGATCATAAGGGGGAACCCTCCTGCCAAAAGCCAGCTGGGTAGAGCATGAAAACGGAGATCACAATAGAAGAGACTAGAAGAGAATGAAGAACAGACACAGACACCGTCAAAGGTACAAAAGACAAGATACTTAAGTATAACTATCTGTCAGCAGCAGAACTAGGAGATCCATTTATATATGAATAATAGATGGTTAGTTGGTGACTTTACAGAGACGACTATATAAACAGGTGTAGACAGCAGACACTGGGGTGGTCAGAGGGTGGGACTGCAGGTCAGGATGCCGCTTCGGAGGCTTGGCTCCTTAGTTCCAGTGAAAGGAACTCTGAATGCTTCAGCATAACAAGACATTTTGGACAATTCCATACTCCCAACTTTGTGGGAACAGTTTGGAGCTGGACCCTTCCTCTTCCAATATCACTGTGTACTAGTGCAAAGCAGGTCCAAAAAGACCTGGATGACAGAGTCTGGTGTGGATGAACCTGACTGGCCTGCATAGAGTCCTGACCTCAACCTGATAGAACACCTTTGGGATGAATTAGAGCGGAGACTGAGATCCAGACCTTCTCGTTCAACATCAGTGTGACCTCACAAATGTCCTCCTGGAAGAATGGTCAAAAATTCCCATAAACACTCCTAAACCTTGTGGACAGCCTTGCCAGAATAGTTGGATGGGTGGATGGGTGGACCGACGTCATATTGAACCCTATGGATCAGGAATGGGATGTCACTTAAACTGTATCTTCCTGCTTCTACAAAGCAGCTACATCTCTTGCAACTTCCTGTCATCTGTGCCTCTGACACAGTCCTACTTAATTTTCGCTCTGACATACAATATTAACTGTGAATCCTCATATTGACAATTGTGTGCCTGCTAATTATGACAAATAAATGCAATCAGGCACATTTGAACTGTAGTTAAGTGCAGTTATATAACAAGGACATTTGATAGTGAACATATGAGAGCTCCGCTAAGAGTGTCATAACAGAAGGTCTAAAGATGAATGTAAATTCAATATTTCATTATTCTATTTTTAACAAATAAACAAAACTCTGAAATAGCATTTTTTTACTTTGTTGTAGTAGATTGAGGGAATAAAAATAATTGAATACATTTTAAGATGTATTTTAAACATAAATGAAACTCAGATATCAGCAGTAATATGAAATACACTCCAAACCAAAACCAAAACAAATTGTTGTTGTGAAAACCCAAAGAAAGCTATCTAACAAGGACACAGTTTGTGGTGTCAAGTATCAGAATTGGTAAGTCTAATATTTTGGAGGGTCTAAAAAGAGGTCAGCACACCCACACATACTTTACACAAAAATACAAACAGACACACCAACAGGAACACGTGTGCTTTGGTCTGGATTCTGTGTATTCTGTGAGCGTATTCAAATGATGTGTCATTCTGAGTCATCTTCAGTTTCAAATAGGAGCAATGAAACAAAGGGGATATCAGGGGACAACAGAGAGAGTGCATGTACGTGCATGCACCCTCACAACAAAGCATCTGATGTTCTTAGAGCTGAATTCATTAAACCCATTTTTCCGTTTGAGTTCTCCATTGTTTTCAGAACCCTTTGAAATACCTTGGATTATTCACTATCTTAATCAATATGCTCAATTATCTGCATTTCACAGGAGATGTAAATAGCACAGCACAGGTGGGCTGTCTTATTTAGCTTCGTATTTATATTAAACAGGCTACCACTAACTATCGCATTTATTATTACTGTGACGTGTTTTAAATATAGTTAGAGGTGATATGAAAACATTAATGTGTGTCTACATTTCTCTCAGTTTTGAGGATGATTTGTATTCATAAATTCATTGTTGTGTATTAGGTTGCCTGAAGCATCTACAAATAAGCAGGTCACCGTGTCCTCTGTGTATGCTTGCTATTATGTGTGTACCGTTGCACCACAGGGTGTTTATGCGTTGGTGTACAGTAGGGAGAAAATACAGTACATGTGTGTTGGGTCTGCTTTTTAATACAACAATCTTTTGTGCTCTGCCTGTCCCATCTGCAAACGCTGCCGGTGCTGTTTGTGCCACACGAACTGTGTAGATACTGCTGTCCTAGCTGACCTGTTCAGGTGCCGACCCTTCAGTCCACAGCTGCGGGTCACCTGTTTGCTGCGACAGCCAGAGACCCTCCAAGATGCACCCTCTCCTCAGACATCAGCTGAACACACAAACAAACCCATGGGGTCCCTCCTTCACTCCTTTCATCCTAATGCAACGAGACACCCCATACTTGTGGTAACAATCTATTCCCCTGCTAAGTCTGTCTTCGCCCTCCCCGTACACGTGTCCATATTTCCACAACCTAAAGAGTACTGTTTTAGGGCTACGACTGAGTCTTTTCTTTCAGTCTTGGCTGTTTTAAACCCTGATTTCAACCTCAAATAAACCCTTCAATTCCAATTTAGCCTGTCAATCTCACTCTCCCTTCTCTTTGTTCCTTTTCCCTTCTGTAAAACACACACATGCAGACACTCACACACACACTCCAATATCCAACACTGACACATTTACAGAGAGAGTAATAGACCCATCCAAAATAACAAGCTGCCTGAATTGCTGACCCCCACCTTTGAAGGAATTCCTTATGGATTGGATGTTAAAATTTTACATTCTGTAAAGGATATATATTCACTTTAAACCTGACCAGTCTTGAGGAGGGCCAGCATTTATACCCACAGCACATAAACAGCACCAAACAGCCAGGCCCAGATTCTCCTTGCCTCCCTTTAAGCCAAATCCTGTCATTATGTCAAAATCTCCTTTCCTCACAAAATGTGGAGTCTGGGAAGGTTACAAGTTCCTGCTGTCAGCACCAAATACTGGTGCCTGTTGACCTTTTCAATTTACCATGTCAATCATGCTCCACTAACACCCTTCACATGCAAACACACACACGGGGTAAGAATGCACAATTTTTCGCTTATTATACTGTATCACATTATAATGCTGATATTAATACTATAGAAAACAAATATCTGCATATTACCAACTGTAAAAAAGTGGCACCAGGTAACACGTGTTTACTTCTCTGATATCTTTGCTCTCACATGGTTTTTTGAATATAACTGAATTCCAAACAATGTTGTTTAAAATTTAAATTATTTTTATATTTCAGTATGTCTGACATATTAACCTTAATGGTTATTATCAGCAATAACAACCATAAGACTACATGTTCGTTAGTAGTCAATGATTTTACAGATTCAATATTGCCAGATAAAAATCACCTTTTTTAAGTATATTTCTGTTTCAGCTGTAGTTGGATGGAAAACGTCTAAGAATGCTGGTGTCAGGATTTGCAGTAGTGGGAACTAAATAATAGTGAGTTGGAGGCAGGAGTAAGTAAAAACATCCTTTATCCTAACCAAACGTTCTGCCAAGGCAGAGAAAACCAAAAGTCCAGAAACAGAAACGAATGATATCATGAGGTGAGACAAAAGAAGCGATATGGGAAGAAGGACTGACTAATGACAACGGACCCGTAGGGGGGGTGCCACATAATAATAACAGGGATGAGGGTGCAAAAGTGAGTGCATGTGCTCAAAGTGTCGTTTCAGCAAAACTATTCAACAAAATTTTGCCACAGTTTGTCTGACACATTGCTTCAATTAAAGCTAACAGATTTTTGGGAAAAACATAAATAAAAGAAAAAAACAATCACTTAAGTTAACAGTACACAGGCAAAAACTTCAGAAAAACTTTTAAAGGACAAGGAGGGAAAAGTTATTTTTAATGAGTTCACAAAAGTTGGGAATCTTGCAGGGTTATGACTACCACCCGATTCATTTGCAAATGAAATGACAGGAATTGTGTCATGGCATGACACAATATGCATGTGGTCAGACTAAATACTTGTAATAATATTAAACGTGTTTGATTTCATCTTAAATCTAGAATGCAGAATAGATAGTCTCCACTTTGTTCTGATTGCCTTACACCTGACAACTGAGATCACTAGAGCACCTCTCAACTCCAGGAAAGCTCCTAATGACTTTTGTCTGACTGGAAATTACTCTGCAACTTTCACATTGCTGTAAAATTAAGTGTATGGTCAGATTTAGATTGCAACGATGCTGCAAAGTTACAAGGAAAGGCTGTGAAAGGAGTGAAATTGTAGCATGAGGGAACAAGGGAACACGATCCTATTAGATTATGCTGATATAATGGTAACATATAACTTAATCTCAAATTCAAAAATATGGTTATAAAATAAAATAAAATAAATCTGTCTCTGTACAGAATCCCAAACATCACCACATTCTGACCTTCTCCCCTGGTTTTTAATTTCTCTGTGTGCATTCTTTTCTTCTTCATGCATCTTCAATCATCTGTCTTTAACGATGAATTCATTAATAATCTGTTGCTTTCCATCTCGACAAAATTTTACTTTATTTGTGCCCCAACATACACTATACCTGCACTTAAAAATAAAAACTACACAAAAAATAGTTTTTATCAAGCTCAAACGCAAGAGAAAAAGAAATTAAATGGAAAGACGATGAACAAAAATATGCCCTTGAAAACAATGAAAACAGGATACATGGAAAATGTATACAACAGAATAAAGCACAAGAGTTTCATGCGATATAGATGGAGCTGTGGGCACGTTTTCAAGTCATATTGTGCGCTTTAAGATGGAATAAAAATGTTATATTTCTAAATCAACAGTCAGTTGCTGCTTCTAAAAATGTACTACTACAGTGTGAAGGTAAAAACAAAGACAAAAAACTCATCACACAGGAGATAATGAAGAGATTTTAAAGGCAAGCATGAAATAAAATACAAGCCGTTTTAAGTTCAAAATCCAAGTTAAAAGGTGTTGATTGAAAAGGCTTTACTGTGGTACATCTGTGCATGTGTGTTTCCCTGTCCAATGTCCATCACCTCAGGGTGAAACACCAGATGGAGAAAGGACCGCAGGAGAGAAAAACAGGAG
This sequence comes from Xenentodon cancila, assembly GCA_014839995.1. NCBI lineage: Eukaryota > Metazoa > Chordata > Actinopteri > Beloniformes > Belonidae > Xenentodon > Xenentodon cancila. Next base: position 15,135,794 of record CM026198.1, on the reverse strand, counting down.
ATCATAATTATTAAATCATGTTGTTTCCTTATTTCTTTCTCTTCTTTATCCAGAATGCTACAGGGTAACAATCAGACTCTGTTTTCACTGTCATGCCATCGTAGCCTTTATGTGCCTTTGTCCTATCGCCTCGGTCGAAAAAACTGTGCCAGCATGAGTAAATGAGGTTCAACCGCATGGGAAAAGTGAATATTTGAATGCCTTCTTTAGAAAAAAAGTCTAATCTCAGTTGCTCACTGCTCCCTGTGTAGCTTGTTCAGTTTTTTACAGCCTACCAAGTAAAGGAACAAGACCTGGAGGAATATGACAGATCAATGGAGGGGAACATGTCCTGGCATTTCCTTGGGCACTTCGCTCAAGTCCAACATACTCCTTCACAAACTTACAGTTTTTAGAGCAGAATAAATGTGAATATTGATTCACATTGAAGATTTTATAGAAGTCTTTTGGGAACCCCCCCCTTGAAAACCATACTTTATCTTGTACCACCACTTTCCACAGTTCTTCGCACTTACTCAGCGTTACAGGAGAAGATTATTTTCATTACCAGTTTTTTTGTTTTTATTTCTTACTGAGGGAATTTTGTACTCAACAATTCTGAACTATTGACCCCCTTACTGAAAACATAATGTAAAATTAGATCACATATGGCCACAAAAATCTACAAGAAGACTGTTTCCTGGTCTATGTCAGAGTAAAAGAGCAATTATAAAACTGAGATAACACTGATTACTCAAAGGTATGAAATATTAGTCACTGGGATCAGAACAGTCGCCTATATTAGACTTAAAAAGACAAACATGGTACAGAAAATGTATTTGTTCACCCAAAAACCTCTTCTAACTGCTGGACTACTTCTCTTTAGGGCTCTTTTTTCTTAGCTGAAATTCAACTAAACTTGTCACAACCACAGCAGGAGTGGTTTAATAGCACAGTCCTGATATCTCCAATACATCATATTTCTAACCTATGGGGATGTGGCAAAAAGTGGTCTGGGTTTTAAATCTTGTAGAATGACTTACTTTCCATCTAAAACTTAAATTTAGTCTTACTATGATCCTCCAGGCCTTTGTTGAAGTGACTGAGTGTCTATAGATGTCTTTCATACAAAACTTTGAGCCCAACTTCCTTTGCAGAAAACTGAAATAGACTGTTATCCAACAGTTACTGTTCAGACATGAAAGTTATATTTTGGTCAACTTAATGACTGTGATGAAAATTGACTCACTTAATCATTGATTCAAATCTACATAATTAAAATTCTAACTCTCCCAACCTCCACTGCCACTAGAAGCCCATTTCTTTTTTTTTTTTCACATACCAAATACATTCTTAAATGCACAAAATGGAGGTAAAGTGATAATTACTAGTCAGTGTCTCATATGAAATTTACTGTTGTATTGTGTCTCACTTTAACCCTACCTCCGGAGTAAATGCAAACAAAGGCAAAATTCTTATGCGGTGTTGTATTTTGCGTTGACAGTCATACTGACTGACCTGCTGTCTGCATTTATAAGCGCAGGTTTGTGCATCAATGTTGTAGCATAAGTCTCTGGAATCTCTGTACATGTAAAGAATGATCCCTCAAAGTGGAAAGAACAGTTGGGGTCTGTGTTTGATTAATAGCATAATGGATTAAGAAGCTCTGAGATTGATTGCTTTGGCCTGGATTTAACAGATCCATTAGAACTGTGACAGATCAGTGTGGTCTGGCTGCAGCTGCTGTGTTTGGCTTTGGACAGGACAGCCTCTTATAGGACATCATGTGTCTGTCTGTGCACCGCAATACGTCCACATGCAGTCGCTGTCAAGTGTATGTATATACTATGTGGCTGCTCTCATCGCCTGCTTTATTTTAATACTCTCTCCAAACAACCAGACCGGGCTGGGGGGGCTGAGAAAGGATGAGATGGAACGAGGAGAAGGGAGGAACCTATTTTTGGATTAAAAGCCCTGTTGATCTATTCCTGTTTTCTGCATCCCCTCTCAATCTTCAATTTTTACACTCTGCCTCTCTTTCTTGCTCGCTATCCATCTCCAACACCCTCAAAGCTTTTACCAGTTTTTCATGCTGCTTTTTCTTTGAATTTCTCAAGAATCCCATCCCACTCTTTCCTATCATCTTCAATTCACAGTCTCATCTCTACTCTATTTATCTTTCCCTTCTTTAACTAATCTTTGTGAGCACTTTGTGCTGAAACACAAAAAGAGAATTCTGCCTTAGGTCCACACAGCTAAAGTGTGGCAGACTCGAAAAATAAATATACAGGATCACGAAGCTCGGTGGATTGGGCTTGATTTGGGCTTGATTTGCAGTCACAGGACCTAGACACCTTGCAGTCAATGAATCAGCCATGAACTCGTTTGTTTTCTGAAGTCAAATGAAAAGTAATCTGACAGGTACCTAAAACTTGATGGAAACTGCGCCATGCACCAGAAACATCAAACACGCTGGCAAATTGACACAGAAAAACCACAAAAAGAAAATTATCAAGGTGTTACAATGGCTCAGTCCAAGTCCAGGTCTTAACTACATTAAGAGATCTGTAGGGGATGCTGCAAAAACTAGAATGAGGCAGCAAGATTTTGAAAAAAAAAACTGTTAAAAAGCACAAAACCTCTTTTGTGCTCTGAAGCCCCACAGGCAAGAGAGACGTGCTGATGGTCCAATGATGTTGCTTGGGTCACACACAATAATTGGATGCTGTTGTTAGAGCCCTGTTGCTTTTATAGATTATTAATCTTACTTGTTTTCATGTTAAAGCATTTAATTAATGTTTGCTATTGGTGTGTAAAATAAATTTCAAGTCAAGCAGCAAAAAAAAAAAAAAAAAAAAAAAAAAGGTTCAGAAGAAGATTGCTTACCCAAACTTTAATATTATGTAGTGGGTCCTTAAGAAAGTTATGCATAGACAAATACCTTCAAACGTCAGTGGACTGCAGCAATGTTGTAAAGAAGCCAAAAGTCTATTACAATTGTCCCGTAGCCTGACAATATTTTACAGAAAACAATCATTTCAAGTGTTGCCGATTACCCCAGTTTTTCATAAGGTATACAAACTTTTCAAATACTGCGTCTGTATTTGGTCTTTTTAATTAATGATCTTTTTTAACAAATAATGATACAGTGTAATATGTCAAGTGTTGTTTCTCTGACATAATATGACATCTAAGAACACGCCTAATGAACACGGTTCTCATGAAAAACTCATAAGTAATATGGCTCTGAGCTTAGGCTTTGGGCTACTGATACAACCAACATGCAGAGGGAATTTGGGGATCATCAGATATGTATAGTTGCATTTACAACTGCAGGATTCACTTAACCAATTCTGATTATTTCTTCTTCTCCCAAAATACAGTTTAGACCAGACTAGTTGTAAAGATTGAGAAAGCAAATGGATTTGGATGTGGCAATAAATCTGATGTGAATCAAATACACTATATTGCCAAAAGTACATGGTAGGCCATGTAAACTGCTGGAGCGGGGTCAGTGGATGCTGCGGCGCATATTTCAAAGAGGTCGCCAACTTTCTGCATTGTTAACTGCTTCAGACCTCCAAACTTCATGTAGCCTTCAGATTAGTTCAAGAACAGTGCTCAGAGCCAAGCAGTTGCATTCAAGCCATACATCACCAAGTACAATTCAAAGCGTCAGATGCAGTGAACGCCGCCACTGGACTCGTGTTCTCTGGAGTGACGAATCACACTTCTCCATCTGGCAATCTGATGGACGAGTCTGGGTTTGGTGGTTGCCAGGACAACTGTACTTGTCTGACTGCATTGTGCCAAGTGTAAAGTTTGGTGGAGGGGGGATTATGGTGTGGGGTTGTTCTTCAGGAGCTGGGGTTGGAGCCTTAGTTCCAGTGAAAGGAACTCTGAATGCTTCAGCATACCAAGACATTTTGGTCAATTCCATGATCCCAACTTTGTGGGAACAGATTGGAGCTGGCCCCCTTCCTCTTCCAACATCACTGTGCACCAGTGCACAAAGCTGGTCCATAAAGACCTGGATGACAGAGTCTGGTGTGGATGAACCTGACTGGCCTGCACAGAGTCCTGACCTCAACCTGATAGAACACCTTTGGGATGAATTAGAGCGGAGACTGAGAGCCAGACCTTCTGGTCCAACATCAGTGTTACCTCACAAATGTGCTTCTGGAAGAATTGTCACAAATGCCCATAAACACACTCCTAAACCTTGTGGACAGTCTTCCCAGAAGAGTTGAAGCTGTTATAGCTGCAACGGATGGACAGACGTCATATTGAACCCTTTGGATTAGGAATGAGTGTCACTTAAGTTCATATGTGAGTCAAGGTAGGTGACACAATACTTTTGGCCATATAGGGTATGTGCATTTGCATCTGAGCAGGTAGTACTTTCTCATTAACACGACTCATATGTTCTTGAAAATGCAACGGTGGTGAATAACGTAAATGTAAACACATGTGGACAGGCCATTCTTTCTTCTCATTTTTAAATATGTCTTATCCTTTGCTTCTCTCCAATAATGCTTATGAAAGCAATGGTGTGAATAATGTCTATTATGAGATGAACCTGGAACCTGAAACACCATATTATACGCTGAAACTGACACATTTTGCCATTTCATGAAAAATCTACGACATTTTAGTAGTTTCTATACCGTCACAGAGTTGTTGAATAAATCAGTATTATTATCGAGATACAAAGTAAAATTTTTCTGGGATGTTTTAAAAAAACAAAAAAAAAACAACAAAAAAAAACAATACCCAGCTCCAGATGAAGGTTGTTTGCTAAATATTCAGAACTTGTTTGTCTATTTTTCTACAGTAGAGGGAATCACTGAAAATTAATAATCATGTTCAAATAACAAATGGGTTTGCAGACTTTTTTATGTCATTTATTAACAACCAGCATTTGGTTTACTCAAAAGTAATTTCTAAGTATTTTAAAACGTACATTAAAAAAAACAAAAAAAACCCAGCAATAACAAAAAAGAAAAAGTCTTTATTTATTGAGCACAACAGATGATGTGGTATGTCAGATACTGGATGGACTGATGGTCACCAAAAAAAACAACAAAAAAAAATTGCTAATTCAGACCACAGTGCTTTACAAACTGCACCTGATTCACGCATACACAATGTGCATAGAAGACTCAGCGACAAACACCCCTCTCTGCCCCTTCTCTCTGCCACTGAATATATTCCTCTTCCTCAGCACTTAATCATCTCCCCTACTATGTACCCACCCTTTATCTTTCTTCTTTTCAGTCAATCTAATCTTCCCTTTTCTGCCCAGGCTCATCATTCATCAGCTCTGTTTCCCCCCTCAATCTCGCATTTCTCTTCAGTGCCTATTCCTTCAAATTAAAATCTGCTGACTTGCCGGCTACTCTAATAACCTGTTACATCCAGCAAGAAGCTCTGACACATGGAGTCAATCAGCATGTTTGCATGCACAATAATATGTCATTTATATTCGGGTCAGGATCCTCCTAAAACTGTTTATAAAAAGTCTAAATATAATCAGGTTGCGCTGATACAAACTGGCAAATCTTTTCCATTTTTTAGACAGTGATAATTATCAAAAATACATTAAACACTGGAAAAACTGTAAAATGCGTTTACAGAGTGTCCACAACGAGGCCCATGCTGGATTAGGGGCAGTATTCAGTGTTTTAATGCTCATGCATACTGACTGACACCCACGCAAAGTGTTAGCATGCAGTGCTTAGAACAAGGAGGCGATAAGAGTTTTGAGACTGACAGAATCAATAAAACAACCAGCACCATGCTATTTATCTTCATGCTTGACCCCAAACGCCTCTTAAATTCTTGTGTTCTTTAATACTCTTAAAGGAGTTAAAATGCACATACCCTATATGGCCAACAGTATTCGCTCACCTGCCTGGACTCACATATAAACTTAGGTGACATCACATTCCTAATCCATAGGGTTCAATATGACGTCAGTCCACCCTTTGCAGCTTTAACAGCCTCAACTCTTCTGGGAAGGCTGTCCACAAGGTTTAGGAGTGTGTTTATGGGAATTTTTGACCATTCTTTCAGAAGCACATTTGTGAGGTCACAGTGATGTTGGATGAGAAGGCCTGGCTCTCAGTCTCTGCTCTAATTCATCCCAAAGGTGTTCTATCAGGTTACGGTCAGGACTCTGCAGGCCAGTCAAGTTCATCCACACCAGACAAGTACCATTCTCTTGGCAAAACACTAAACTCAGACTTGTCCATCAGATTGCCAGATGGAGAAGCGCCATTCGTCCAGTGGCGGCGTGCTTTAAACCACTGCATCCAACGCTTTGCATTGCACTTGGTGATGTTTGGCTTGGATGCAGCTGCTCGGCCATGGAAACCCATTCCATAAAGCTCCCTCCGCAGTTCTTGAGCTAATCTGAAGGTCGCGTGAAGTTTGGAGTTTTGTGGCGATTTGCTCTGCGGAAAGTTGACGACTTCTTCACACTATGCACTTCAGCATCTGCTGGCTCCGTCAATTTACATGTCTGAGTTGCGGTCTTTCCCAAACACTTTCATGTTCTTATAATACAGCTGACAGTTGACTGTGGAATATTTAGGAGCGAGGAAATTTCACAACTGGATTTGTTGCACAGGTGGCATCCTATCACAGTTGGTGCTGGAATTCACTGAGCTCCTGAGAGCAACACATTCTACCTGATTCCGATTATTTGAATGGGTGAGCCAATACTTTTGGCAATATAGTGTATATAGGCAGTATTTATTTGGAGTTCCAGTCTATGTCCTCTAAAACTACAGCACATTCCAACAACACACCTCGGCGTATTGAGAAAAGGCTGCCGTGGTACCCATTGAAATCATTTCTCAAGGCCCACTTCAAGCATGCAGTGGACATTTCTCTTCAAAGGCTCTTCCCACTTGCGGTATTGTCCTTGGTTCCCCTTTTTTGCTGTGTTCTGGATGTTTTTGGGTAGCTGTCCTTGACTGGGGTGTGTGCACCCATCAATGAATGACAGTGAGTGAACAGTTGAAAAGTTGTCGTCTCAGCTGGCCGAGCCCGAGCCACACAAGCGTACAGCTTCGCTCAGCAGAACAAACACAGCGCTTCAGAACTTCACAGATGTGAAACTATCGGAAAAAAGATTTTATTTCACTCATTTACTGCAATGACCTGTGATCAGTGCACCCCGTGATTTACTTTGACTTGCTCTAGCTTGCCCGAACACCACTGCTGCTCCACCTCTGGAGTTTCAATGGAGTTTGCCAAGAGTAGAACGCTGTAGTACAGCACATCGATAAGCACGATTCCATCTGGCTTGTTCTTGCTGGGAGACGCACTGCTGCACACGAAACCCAACACACATCCACAAGTTTTGGGCCAAAAAGCATCAGTGTCACAATAAGCCATTTAAAACTTTCTCATTTAGTGCATCTCTTTCTGCACCTGTCCTTGACAAAATCAAGACCTGAATCACATTTCTTTGCTTTTTTTGTTGTTGTAATGTTTTTCAAAATGGGTGCTGATGAAACCAAATCAACACATTGTCATGCTTAACAATATGATGTCTAAAAATATTAGATATCTTTTTTTGATGTTCACAAAAAGAATTGCAGTAATTTAGCAAACTGATGCCAAGACAAATGTAATATTGGAGTAAACATTTTTAGGATGTCTTAGCAAATTTAAATGAATATCATAAGCACTTCTTTGGTCTTCTTTGGACATGTTGATAAATATATGACAATATTTAATCTCTCTCTTACTGTCCCGGCTTGTACACTGTTTGACAGTATGGACTTGTAGAAATATTCCAAGCTTTTATGGGTTACACACACACCCACGCACGCACGCACGCACGCACGCACGCACGCACGCACGCACGCACGCACGCACGCACGCACGCACGCACGCACGCACGCACATTTGAGAAACACTTATTTTTTTTGATAAAGCCATTTGCCATATTATGAATCTGGTTTGAATAGAAATGAACTGGATTATAAATGACTATAGCAAATTGTATGTAATTAAAATATAATTGCCATATAACGGAACTGAATTAGACCTTATTTCATTAGACATTAATACATCCATTTGCTTTCAGTGTTAAGTGCCTTGAGATCACTCGTTGTGAATAGGTGATATACAAGCAAACTGGACTGAAGTGAAGGAACAGAACTGCAGACCTCAACATAGCACGTACCTGAAAAAACAAAACAAACCAAAAACAAAACACATGTCAGCAGGAACCTTTGTCAAACTAAATCTTTCAAGTTTTTCTTTGTTTGATTTGTTTGGTGTGTGTTTTTTGTGTGTGTCCTCTTTACTTTTTATTAGGGGCTTATTCATAACTCATGAATGTCTTTGCATGTTTTTGTAGTCCGACACTCTTGTTAACCACACATTTGTTGCCTTTTTTTGTTCATTACCAAGGATATGTATGAGTGGAAGAGAGTTTAAAGATAGTTTGAGAAGAGATGAATGTGCAAAATGTTTTGTCAAAGCTCTACACAGTGGGATCCGTTCTAATTGGTGTAATCACATTGTAAAACAGGCATGGAGTTAAATTCACAGCTAAGCAGAACAAGATAACTATCTACACCATGGCAGACAAAGTTGCTTGTCACACTGACACAGTTCAAGGCAGTTTCCTCTTCACCCTTACATTACTTCATCTCTCTGTCTTTACACAAGGGTTTCAATTATAGAATCAAAGGGGGCCTCATTATATGACGGGAGAAGTAAAAAGTCAAAAGTAGGAGTTAGAAGTCAGAAACAGCTGGTGATTGGAGACAGGGATGCAGACAGAAATATTTGTTTCCCTTTGCAGATGAAAAACTAGATAGAATAATTCTACACCAAGCTTCTTTATTAACCCTACTGAAAATGATCTGCTTGTTTATGCATGTGTGTCTTCCACATTTACCAACTAGTGATCTGAATTATATCTGAATTATATAAACAAAAAGAAAATGGTAAAAAACAACAACCAAACTTGTAGAATAACATAATTGTTTGCATACATTTTACTAACTGTAGTTCAAGGTTTAGACCTTCAAATATTGTTTTAGCGTCTCACCGTGGGACATGTATTCTCCTCAGAAGCACTTTTATATAATGCAAGCCGTGACTGCCAAACAAAAAATGACATCTATCTGTGGAAGAGGGAATTCTTCCTAATATAGGAGCCAGGCATGAAGCTCTCTCTTCCGTCTAACAGCTCTTCTCACTCCCAGAAACTGCCTCTAAGAGCTGGTGTAGTTATTGAAAACTTGCAAAAGCAGACTAACACCCAAAGATAGCATGTCTGCAACACATCCTGTGATCGGAGGTTAACAGGAGTACAGTGTGATAAGACGCAAGCCCCAAAGGTGACATACTGAAGCCAGAGTCTAAAAAGAACTTTAGGGTAGGAAAATAACCCCAGTTCCCAGAAACTTGACTAAGCAATCTCACCAGACATGGATTACTAGTTAATCTCACCGTCTTTGATTAAAGTGAGGAGAGGTGTGATTACCTGGACTAACCTAGACTCTCTAGGGAGACGATGTCACTTTTTGTCAATCGAGAGTAGCTTCTGGGGACACTTTACACGGGTGTGTCCAGTAGTGACATGCGTCACTCATGTTTCGTAGAATCGAGGTTAATTTTTTAACCGACAGTTATTTGTGAACTCTTTTACAAGCCCAAGTCAAAGAATCCACAAATTGAAGAATGAGCTCATTGTTTATTTCATTAGTTCATAACCTACGTACTGAGACAAACCTTTTACTTCTTTCAGCTTTCCCCTTTAGGGGTCACCACCTCAGACACCCCACTTCCATTTTAGCCTGTCCTCTGCATATCTTTGCCACACCAACTAACTTCATACCCACTATCACACATCCAGACTAGGGTTGCCCCGATACCAGCATCAAAAACACAGATTCTGGCAAATAGAGTATTGAGATCTGAAAATACGTACATCTATCCATCATTCAGTAAACATCATTTCTTTTATAGAGAGAAACCCTTTTCCTCTTCATTGTGCTAAAAGATGTTCCCTGTGGCTACAAGAGCAGAGTCGTCCCCCTCTATATTCAAGAAGGTATCGAAAACTTTCCTCTTCCAAGAACACTTTCTTTAACTTTCTAAACTGCACTTGGACCTGCAGTAATTATGAAATTACACCCCGATATCTGTATTTAGTTACATACATTCGCGCTGCATAAGCGGAGTCTGTGGTTTTACCGTGATTTACAGACACTGATCCCAAAAGTCACATCGAGGCATTGCATTTTACTTAACGGTAAATTTGAATATTGAGTTAAAAGCGTCGGATCAGACCCTCAACAGTTAGATTGCTGTGACTACACATCACATTTTGTGAGGTGACAAAATCTGAAAATGGCGGTCTATGTGTTTAAGTTGCCATGGTAACAGTAAACTTAACGGTAAACGCGTCGTTGAAGCCCTAAAAGTTTGCTGCAGTCAGAGAGGCTTTGAACTTGATGAAAGATAAAAAAGTATCTTACTGTGTGATGCAGCCACATGTGCTTTCATCTCATTGTCGTTCTTCTGCTGATCTGGACTTCTTTTATCCAAAGTCTCCTCGTGAAGCTTAATGTTGATTAACTTCTGTATGATTATCATCCAAAAATGTCAGATCGTCACACTATATAGGGGTGGATATAGACTGAAGTTATAATATATTATATCTCACTATGCGCCACAATTGCCAAAATTACGTTGGGAAAGAGGCAGAAAATGCAATGAGGATTTTTTTTTTTTTTTTTTTTTTTTAAGATTCCAGCCTGCACATTACAGAATTACTGATGTGCATTCGGACAGCATTAAAATTATCTTGTGACCTCAATGTTTGCTGAAATAGGGTAGGCACTTTGCAGTGGCGTTTGTACAGACCATGGTCCATTCGGACGGGATTAAAATCGGAGACGTTCTCTATGATAACTACAAATTACTGCAGGTCCCCAGATAATTTTAATCCCGTGTGGACGGGGCATTAGTGACAATTCGCTGCTCTTATTTAAATTCTGTCTTATCTACATCTACTTTGTAATTTACTATGTTATGAATGGTTTATTGTAAAAGCCAACAATGGAAGTACCGCAAAACTGCCTTGGAACTTCCTGCTTTGAGGTATCAGGTGGAAAAGAACAAGTACGTTGTTGGATGGAGTTAGTGCTCTCACATTACCACTATGATGGAAACTAGTATCAAATCAGTACTTAGTGCTGGACGATACCCGAAGCCCATGTATAGGAATATGTTTAAAAATGAAAAAAAAAAAAAAAAAAACAACAACAAAAAACAAACTGCATCAGCCTTTCTCTAATCCAGACATCCCTCCCCCCTCTCTGTCAGTATTACAGTTTCCATTGACATCCTGTCGGTTAACAATCCCAGTGACGGCCGTTGCTAACCCGATGCTGATTTTGAATGGATATCGGTTTCATGTTTGGCATCATCAGCTGTAATTATAGGCACACCTTTCCCCATTATATACTGAGATAATGTTTTCATCAAAACATTGCACAAATTGATTAAATACTACAACTATTGCCTCCAGCCTCAGAATTACATGCAAAAGCCCTTAAACAACACTCTCCATTATGTTACATGAAATAATGAATGCTTGCTTTAAAAAAATGAGTGATAAAACACAAGGTGCTAAACGTTAGACCAGCAAAAAAAAAAAAAAAAAAGTAATCCTCACAAGCAATAGTGGAGCGTTTGTTGCACATTAGTCAATGTGACACAGATGCTCACAAACTCAAGAGTTGGTGTGCATAAATTCATTGAGCTATTTGGTAAATAAGCACAAACACACCACAATGTCTGAGGCCCATGCAGCACTTTCTTTTGTCTCACTCCGTTTTCAAAAGAATCTCTTTAAATCTGTTTTTCTGCAGCAGGTGCTTTATCTGGTTCACTTAAACCAAAAGCATGCACATATAAAAAGGACCAAAATAAGCAGAGAGCTGCTTGTGGTTTCCACCTAAATTCCTCTGTGCAGCAAGACTGAAGACAAAACACCTGGCAAGCTCAGATACTGTGCATCAACTCCACTACAATCAGAACAGGGGGAGGACTAGAATTAATTTCAGATGGTTCCGTCTATGTGCATTGGGTCTTTAAAAACACAAATACAATAATGGTAATTAATTGTTATTGTTCCATATTCACAAAATACACTAGATGCACCAAAAAGTCTTCGGTATTTTATGGGCTCTGATTGTTGTTATGCACATACTGAAACAATAAACACTAAAAATGAAAAATGGTGTAATTTCTACAATAATAACCTCTTAAATAGATCTTTTACCACCATTAATCACGAAATCTAAAAGAAACTAGCCCTTATTTGAGAACTGCCGTTGTTGCCAAATTACAGCTGAATGAACATTAAACACATTTTCTATATGGTGAGTGTACAACAAGAATTCTGAGGCGATTTGTTAAAATCTATAAACCATGTTTATTTTGCTGTTAAATAAATGAAATTGGCAGCTACATTTTCATATGAAAACACTGTCATATGAAATGCCAGCAATTCATTAAGAACAGTCATGTGGGAGGGAGAGCTTTAGTGTCACTGTTCGGTGAGCACACCTGCGCTTGTAACAGAGGGCGCTGGGTGGCTACACAGCATCCAAACTGGCATCTTTTTTGTTTATTACCTGTCCTCCACCAAAACGTTAGAGTTACTACTCCACATGTCTGGTTATATTCTTCCGTGGTTTATCCATAATCTTCTGGGACAAATTCCCTGTCCAACTAAAAAAGCTGCGAGCTGTCTACCAACTTGGAGTCACGCGGAGGCAGCTTGTGGCATGGACCTTTATGTAGTCATGTTGGCTGCTCAGGTTTCTCCAGCACTTCTTAAAGCTTAGCAACGACAGTCTCTGACCCTACTTTTAAGCTTTTAACTGAGGAATGGCAGGTGACGGGGTCTGTGACGCCATGACGCATAAAAAACCCTGAAGCACACATGCAATCCAACATGCAAAAACGCTCACACAATCACTCTCAGCTAAGAGACTAAAATACCTCCAATTAGACACGGCACAGAGCTGCTGGGATGGGACCTGGAGCCAAGACACTCACAAGGTTGCTCAGACACACTCGCAGTTGCACAGTGCACAGAACGATTCACAGCAGGCTCTCGCTTAAGAGTCAGTGATGTGGAAATGAAACATCTGGAACGGAGGGGATACGAGTAGGGAAAGAAACAAATGACTTAAAGTCACATTTGCACACAAAAAATAATGACAAGAACGTTGTCACTGTGAACAAGCATATCAGTGTTCATAAAGTGCTGTCGTGTTTGGAAAGCTTTTGAAAGGATCTTCAAACTGTCAGTCCCTTGCCATATGCTGTCTGAAAAGTCTTACCATGTCTGTTTTTATGTTTCTGGCTTATCCTAATGTCAGCAGTCTGTTTTCACTTTGTAACAAGTGCCACTGTGTGACTTCCCTGGGCCACGGGATGAACAAATCTGCTTGAAGAAGGAAGGGTAAAAGGGATAAACTGACCAAATGGAGTGAAGTACAACAGCAGACACCAAGGAGGACTCCGACCGTCGACACAATCAAACGCAGACAGACCCTCATCCAATCACCGAGCCGAGGTAATCAAGCTCAGACTCCCACACTCTCTCCAATACAGCGTGCAGAAAAGGATTAAGGTTATGGAGGGCTAGAAGGTTAATTTTCTATGCATTTATGCACTCGGAGCAAAGCCCTGCTTCAGCTCTCTTCTGTGTTACTTTTCCATCAAGGTCTCATTTTGTCACCTCTCCTTCTGATGTCTCATCTGTGTTTTTGTGCACATTCTGTTACATCGCAGCATGCAAGGCTTCAGAAAACGAACCCCCAACCATTCCTGTTCTTGAGTCAGCAAATTGATTCAAATACCATTACTGTGCAGAAAAATGAAGCTCAGAAGGCAAAAACTTCTGCCAGGTGTCTAGAAGTCAAGAAATCTTTTTTTGTGGATACTTTATTTCTAAGAATTTGCATTAACTTCTGCCTGCATAGTAATTACAGAGTGATGAAGCACTTTTATATTTTGTTAGGTAAACATCACATATTTATTGCAGTGATATTCAATCCAACAGCCAGTAAAAGGAATAGTAGAATGTTTTCTGTGCTTTTGGAAAGGGCTTTGTCAAGCCTAACATATATCCAGAGTGATGTCACCCAGGTCACCTGATCTTAACCATCTGTTTCTAACTTATGAGGGAGAGCACTTGCAACAAAGACGTATTATGAAATGGACGATCTTAGAATTAAAAGAGAATTCATGAGGCTGTCAAGGACTGGTCTAATGATAAGATCCTATCTATGTAGAGACTAAAAGTCGAGACATCTTAGTCTCGACAGTTATTGATTTCTTTTTTTTTTTAATTCTGTCTACCATCCCTCTTAACTTTACTTAAATGAAATACTGAATACTGAAGTACTCTTAAAAGTGAACAACTCAGCATGCATTTGATATTCTAAGACATTAGTTTCAGTTGAGCAATGATTAAAAATTACAACACTGCTGTCTTTTCTAAAAGATGGGGAAAAAAAATCATAAAGGCAGCTGATCAGGTACTGAGCTTCTGCAAGCTTGCTTTTCCTCCACATATTTTTACTAACTGGCTTTTTCAGGAAAGGAGTGGTCCCAGTCCAGATTGTTCCAGTTGGTTGTTTGTGTCTCTTTAATATGTAAACTGACCTGCACTTGATTGCTTCTTTGTATGTATGAAAGTTTCTGGATATTCATCTGTGGAGTTTTTGCAGTGGCTCGCTGATTTGCACTGTTGCCAAACAGCTTTGTGGAGTTTGTATGTTCTCCCCGTGCTTGTGTAGGTTTTCTCCAGATGCTCTGATTCCTTCCACAATTCAAAAAGCATGACTGTTATCCTGACAGGTGATTGACCACGGGACTGAGTGGGAGTGTGTGAGGTTGTTTGTCGCCGTTAGGAGACAAGGCCCTGTGATGGACTGGCTAACTGTCCAGGGTGTACCCTGCCTGCTGCCCAAAGGTAGCCAGGATAGTCTCCAGTATACTCCCTGCAATGTTGAATAGGAATGATAGATAGATAGATAGATAGATAGATAGATAGATAGATAGATAGATAGATAGATAGATAGATAGATAGATAGATAGATAGATAGATAGATAGATAGATAGATAGATAGATAGATAGATAGATAGATAGATAGATAGATAGATAGATAGATAGATAGATAGATAGATAGATAGATAGATAGATAGATAGATAGATAGATAGATAGATAGATAGATAGATAGATAGATATAAATAATGGATGAAAGGGTGTTTATATCCCCCGTATCCCCGTATTTTAATGTATATGTCCCCACAATGAGTGTTTTAGTTGTGAATTTTCACATCGGGCCATTAGAGCCACAACATATCCCCAAATACCTCCAGAACAGTAAATAAGAACAGAAGCAAACATGGACACTTTCCTGGACAAGTGGGAGAGTGATGGACTTGGTGACAGCTCCAGGTGTGTGTGGGGGTGTGAGGTTGTGTCTGTTTGTATTAAAGAGACAAAGAGAGGCAGAGATTATGGCAGCGATGCATGGAGCTCAATTAATTGAAGTAAGGTTCCGCATCCGGGAAAATACCCTGAGGGCAAACACACGCAAACACTGTGAACCACACAGCTACTGTATAAGCCGTGCTTTGAATATGACCCTCTCTCTTTGGCTTGATTGTGGTTTGTTGGCACCTTGTTTAAAATGAAACTTGACTCTTTTTTTCTTTCTTTTTTTTTAACTTTAAATAAGAATTAAAGACTGAAGACTTTTATCAGAGTGAAATTTCTGTCCGTATCACCATGTGTTGTCTGCGGTGATAAACAGCTCCTGGGGCTGTTTATTTTAGAGCCAGGCTGTACTTCCAGTGATTACACTGTGTGACCTCTCACAAGGCTGCAGAGCTGCTATCAATTGTGGTTGTGTCAGCTCAACCACGGATGACTGTTAGTGCCTTTGATTTTCAGCAGACTCGGCCACACTTAGAGGACATGGTCAGGGACATGCAGATAATAGATCTGTGAAGTTGGCTGATCATACAGCTGACTCATATCTTTTATAAACATCATGAATTAAAAAAAAAAAACCCTGGAAAAGATCATGAAAGCAGAATCTGTTACTCTTTAAATATTCAATGTACTTCAAACTTCAAACACTTAACCTTTTATTGATACTGCAGCTTTTCCAAATTATGACTCCAATCACTTTTTGACCTCCCCTGAATAGAATAATATGTTTAATATTTTGTTTGAGCTCATTACAAGTGCTGAACACCCCCCTGTCCCTACTTATTTTTGCAAAGTATCCCAGGCCTCAAATAAAGGACATATATTCACAAATGACCCAAAGTAGGAGACATGCATATGTAATGTGGTGGTTTCATATTGTATCCAGTGAAATAAAAGTCAAAGTAGATCTCAGAATCACTGCTGCTTTTTCTGCCGGTGTTAATTGTTTCCATCTCACTCTCTCAGCTCTATCCGTCTTTGGTTCTCGTCTGTTGAGCACAGCGCTTTAATTGAATTAAAGTAGGGAGGATAAAATGGAAAACAGTTACTCCATTATTTCTGAAGAATTCATGAAAAGACCAAGATTTTTAGAAATTTGACAGGCAGCTTTGAACTTCTGCCTTTAGATCCTCTGCAACTATGGAATTAACTGGCAAAAAGCAGAAGATGAAATAAAGGGGGGATGAGATAGGCTGATCTCTGTTGTTAATAGGTTCTTTTAGCTAATCCTGCGTTCCCTTTTCTGTGTCCAGTGTGTGTCTGTATGTACAAACAATTATTATGTCAATAGTTGTTAGTTATGTGATACAACCATATATTAAGTTTCTATGTGCTTCTAAAACCAAAGCAGCAAATGACTAAAAACAGAGCAAGAGTAAAGATATTATGTCTTCATGTTTCTTTGTTTGTCACCCTTTCTTTGTCGCATTTTTCTTTTTCATCATTTCAACTCACGGCTTTTATTTGATCTTTTGTTTCTCTAACTGTCTCCGGTCTCAGTAACAAACAACTGAGTCAAATTTGCTCCTATACAACAGAGGATATGTACTTGTATTGGCAATTCCTATAAAAAACACACTTATAAACTGAGAAAAAAAAAAACAAAAAAAAAACATGCACACAGATGTTTATGACTAGGTACTGATCAGTGAAGCCTAACTATACCCTTAACATTCCTAAAAATGCCCAGGGGAGCACTTTACACTGACAGCTGTAACAAGATGCTGTGCCTATATTTATGTGATTGTGTTTTCTCGTGTGTGTGTGCATATCTGTGTGCGTCTTTCTGGCCAAGGATGCCAAAAGATACAGCCCCGTAAAAAAAATCTAATTAAAACACTATACAGCCAAAAGGGACAGAGCACTCGCTTCCTTCCTCTCGTTCTCATTTAACCACAGTGAGCACTTCAGTTGAAGGACTTTTAGACAGTAGAGTCAATTCTCAGGCCTCCAAGGACAGCAGATATAGAGAGAAACATACAGAAAAAAGTGATTTATAGAAAAATAAAATTATGGCAGTAGGAACACTTAGCCAGGGTTAATTTAAACATTAAGCTTAACAAATTCTGAGTGAAGCCAATTTCCTCAAAAGGACCGTTTATCACTCACAACAGAGTAGCACATTAGCTGGATATGAGCAACACGTTTTTTACTTCCCACATTTTCAAAGGACCTGTGTGTTACAATTGCAAGCCATTTGTGCAACAATTGCAAAGTCTACAGCAATAACTACCAGGACTTAACACAAACAGAAATGGTTTCCAGGAGCTTGCTCAGATTTTACAATATTTAAGTTGAGCCAGGAAAACACTTGGAAAAACAAAAAAAACAAAAAAAAAAAAACAAAACACTTTGGTTAGTAATAGAAGGAGCTGAGACAACAGACCACTCAGCAATGCATAAATTAACTGCAATACCATAACAAGAAAAAACATCAACCAGCAGCTCATACCATGTTTATGAAGAGTACATGAGAAAACATAATCTAAGGCGTTAAGCTTTGAATCTTTACATCTATCACCGTCCCTGATATTATCTTCTGACTGATGCCATCACATGACGCACACTGGATCATATCTTGTTATTGAACAGGAGGTTGGAGTCTGAACGAGATTTGATTATGGATATATGGAAAACATAACTGGGCTAAGCTTCAGGTTGAACAAATATCTTCTCAAATGTTTTGTTTCGTTTCACTCCAAATACATCAAGGGCTAAGACCAAATGAGTCTGTAGTCTACTTACCTCAATCTGTGAGCTGGTTAAACAAGAACTACAACTTATGTTACATTCTGCCACTCATTAACTGTGCATGTAATATTTTTTCCTAGTTATACAAGTTCATCTGAGAAGTAATTTGTCTCTAATAAAACATTCTGGGTGAATTTATGATCATTTCAGCTGCTTGATCTTCACACACTCACACTAGTCAATTTATAATCACCAATTAGTCCAGTAGTTTCCAAGGTGGGGGGTGTGCCCCCTAGGGGGGATGCAGAGCCGTTGTGGGAGGGGGCGGCGGTATGAATGCTTGGACATTGCTAGTATAATCAGAGGCGCTGCTTGCCAAATGGCATACCATGCAAATGTTTGGGGCCCTTAGCCAGAAGGGAGCCCCCAAGGGCTGACCAACTTTGAACCAAAAATTTGTGATTCAAAGAAGATTTTGCAATGGGGGGTCTGTCCATACCTCTCGCTGTGTCTGACGTAATCAAACCTGCTGAGAACGGGTCTATGAAAATAAAGAGAAGCTATCCATCTGGCAGCAAGAAATGACAGGCAAAAAAAGGAGGACCAAAAAAAAAAATATCAAGAAAGTGGTAAGTAGTAGAGATAATAAATATGCTGATTTAACTCAGAGCAGCTCAGTATGTCCTGTTAATGTTGAGTGTCACAGTAAAGATACCTTCAATTAACTTGTTTACTCAGCTAGCAGGTTGAAAATAAAATAGCTATCTACAAAACTTGTTCTTCAGCTATCAAATCAAAGGTGTGTCTAGTTAAACTCAACTGTCGAGCTAAGAATATATATAATATTATTTATTGGCAACACATTTAGAAAATGTCTTACTACGGTGCACAGATGGAAGTAATTGTGCATTCTGTGAAGCATTGTTTATATTTTATTTTGAAACAATACAAATGTGCACTGTTAAAAAAAGTTTATATATATATATATATATATATATATATATATATATATATATATATATATATATATATATATATATATATATATATATATATACATATTGTTTCATTCATACTAGATTGTCTACACAAGGTTGATTAATTAGTTAGAGGGGCCCCCTATGAATTTTTGCCCAGGGCCCCAAGAGAGTGTAGAACCACCTCTGAGCATAATTGACAAAAAAAAAAAAAGAAAAGAAAAAAGAAACCTGTTACACTAACAGCAAAGAATAGTGTTACACGATAATTAAAAACAGTTACACTTTAAATGTAGTTTGTTTTTTAGTTATTTAAAAGAGTTTGTAGTTTGTTTAATTGCAACCTGTAATTTATTGCAGTTTACTTTTATTTGTTCAATTGTTGTCGGTGAAGGTTGGTGAGGTATGAAATAAACTGCAATGACGTTTGAAAACAAGATATGTGTGTGCCTGGTTGGAGGGTTTGTATGGGGGGGGGGGGGGGGGGGGGGGGGGGGGTGTCCTTATAAACCAAAGAGGGGCCCACCACAAAACGTTTGGGAACCACTGAATTAGCCTAACATGGATGCATGGATGTCATGCACGAAGACCCCAGCCGGGACCGTTTACCACAACGAAACAGCAACTCTAAGAAAAACACACTTTCTGTATGCAGCAAGAATATTCTGTTGACTGTGTTCACGATAAATTTCTTATTTGTTTTGTTTATTTAATCCACTTTGTTTGTTACAATCTAGATTTCTCTTCTTCTTTTTTTATTAGTTATTGATTCATTGTTGTGCGTATGCTAAACAGCATGCTGCTGAATCACTTAAGAGCATATGTGCAAATGTGCTGCATTGCCAGTTTGGTAGCAAATTCCACTCTGTAAGCAGTGTAAATTTATTATAGTATATCCCACACCACTGCGCTGTTTCTTTACCTGTTCACAAGCACTATAACCCCAATGGTGCTCCTAAAACTAGCACCTTTGACATTTGTTAAGGTCTGAGTGGACCTACACAGTTGCCACCTTGCATACAGATAGCACTGCCGTATAGTTTTCATGTCATTAGTGGTTATGTAAGCCACGGATTAGGACCCGGAAAGATGCATGAGACTCATGAACTGTGCAATGAAGTAACACAGCTCTAGTTCAATATAAATGCATTTCTTTTCTTTTCTTTTGTCTTAAGTGAACTGGATTCACATCTATTACAGTCCTAATGAACTTCGATCTGGTGATAACACACTGAACCTAATCAAGCTTCTCAAGCTCCTGACATAAAATCCAATGATGATCTTAGTAATAAAAAGTGCCCAATTTGTGGAAGAAAACATGCTGTATGGGTTCATAGCAGAGAGCACTGATTCTCACATTTCACACACCTCTAATAAACAGTCATGCGCTCTTACATCAAGCTGTTTTAGTACAGTCGAAATGCTTCTTTACCTGAGATGCTCAGGTAGATGACAGGGCTCATCACGTCCCCCCCTGTCCTCTCGTTCACCGCTTCAACGTGGTAATGCCCTGCATCCGTTGCAGTGGCGGCCAAGACAACTAGCTGATTATCCAGAGTGATCGCACTGCGGGGCACAAATAAGACACAGTCCATATAGGTTAAAAGTCAGAATATCCTAAAAATAAACAGCCCTCCCTTTACCGTTTCAAGTTGTGCATCATCTCAGGAAAAAACACTACTAAAACTGAGACTCTGTCTGGAGAAAAGTGTTTGTTACATTGAATGATCTACAATTCTAAAAAGGTGGAAGAAAATACTAAACATGAGCATCAGAGAGGAGAGAGGATTCAGAGAGCTCGAATAAATCTATCCTTCTGTGGTTGATTGATATGTGGCTCAATCTGTGAATCTTTTGTCTTTGGTTTTTTTTTTTAGCAATTCTCATTGTTTGCGTATTGTCTTCTGTTGTCACTTCTTTACACTGATCCATCCTAGTTTTCCTGTAATCAATGAGGCACGAACATGCAGTTTGCACACAATAACAAACCTACAAAATCTAAAACTGTTCTCACTTGAGCACACAGAGATAAGAAATACTTACAAGCAGATTTTGTGTTGCTGTTGCTTTTTAGGGAAGCAGAACACGAAGAGTCGACTTTAGAGGGAGAAGTGAGGGGGAGAGGTGGTAATGAGGAGAGTCGAGGCGGGTGAAAGAATGTATTCATAGTACTTAGGTTTTATTATGTTTGAACTTGTCTGGCAACAGTTCCTGGCAGGAAGGAACCGCTGGATGTTTTTAGTGATGCTACTTGTGTTTTCAGCATGTCAGTGGATAGCAATCCGTCAATATTCCACCCAGAGAGATGTCACTAAAATAAAATCAATATGACCAAAGGGAGAATAAAACATTGAATTGAAATGTCTGCCCTTTATTCTTATAGACTCGGTCTGTGTCTGTGTCCCCTGCTTAACACACATTGGGTGCTGAATTCTTTTACCAGCATAAATTCAAAGTAACGTTGTGTGAGCTTACCCATGACACATGTAATGTGTGTGTGTGTGTATTTGGGGGGGGGTTCTTTGAGCATTGTTCAGCACTGCTGAACTGGCAGCAACCAAAGTCCAAGTAGCCCAGTGCCAACTTTTACACAAATCTATGCGCCCTGCTCATAACAACCTAAATGAATACCATACAAAGAGTCATTAAAATACCACAAATGTATTCTAATGTCTTTGACTATATGTTGAAGCAGGATTTTAATTCAATTCAATAATACCTCGTAACTCTCCAAAGGTAAATTAGATGTTGCAGTAACTATCAGTATTTTAGTCTCTGTTAGGAGTAGTTGTAGAGGGTTGCAGCTGCTGACATGGAAGGATCCTCTGTCGTCGTCTGTGATGCAGCAGATATGGTCATATGTCTGAAATACAAAGTGGGTCTTGACTTGTTCGCTCTCCTCCTAAAATCAATCATCTCCTTTGCCTTGTTTACACTCAAGATGAGATGAGTGTTCCCACACCAGGCCAAAAAAAACCCCACCAGCTCTCTGTACTCAGATGACTCTGCAGTTGTGGGGTGTATCAGAGATGGACAAGAGACTGAGTAGATGCAGATGACAAGACTCCAACTTGTACTGGAAGTCTGAGGTGTACAACGTGAAGAGGAATGGTGAGAGTACAGGCCCCTGTGGCGCTCCTGTGCTGCTGACCACCTGGTCAGACACACAACCCACTCAGTCTCACAAAATGTGTTTTTTTTGTCAGGGAGTCAGTAATCGAGGTGATTGTGGAGGCATCCACCTGTGCCTTCTGAAGTTTCTTACGAAAATAAAAAAAACCCACTGAATTGTGTTAAATGCAAAGCAGGAATGAAAGAATACAGTGCTGTCCTCTTTTTGTAGATGACAGTTGGTTTATTGAAGCAGCTGTATGATGGTGTCTTCAACTGGAAACCCCACTACGATGAGCAAACTGCAGTGACTCCTGAAAGGTGCTTCTTTGCTTAATCAGGTGGACTAATTAAAGTCTCTGGGACTTTTATCATGTGTGATATCAGGGCAACAGGTCTATAGTCATTAGGGGAAAATGGATGAGATTTCTTTGGTAAAAGAGCAAGGCAGGATGTATTGAAAAGCACTTCAGGTTCTCCAACTGCCTCTTCTCCTGACTGCTGGACAAAGACAGGTAGGAGGGGGAGACAGACGGGACTCTAGCTTCTCTCAATGTGGTAGGGGACAGAGATGGAGCCATGCAGGAGGTGGAATATGAGACAGCTGAGGAGTGACAGGGTGTGACAGCCTGTAATCTTTTTCATACCTGACCACACATCTCTTACATTGTTCTGCTGGACCTTGATCTTCATTTCTATCTCTTTTTTTTATTCTGTAAACTCCTTGTTGCTTCTAACCGTGGCTTTAAGTTGTTTTTTTGCTGTCCTCAATTGTTCCTTGTCTACCTCCCTGAAGACTCGTTTTTTCTTCTTGATCAGCTCTTTTAGGTCACTGGTGATCCAGGGTTTGTTTTGATGGAGGCGTCTCACGGTTCTGGTGGGGGCGATGTTGTCAAAAATGCTTCTTCTGAATGAGGCATCAGCTTCTTTGCTATTATTTCACTCACCACTAAACGTGCTCTCATAATGCTGCTTCTGTGCCCCTGTGGTCTTGTAAACGCAGGCTGTTGTGTATCAAAATCTGACAAACTGCGGCGACTTTATCAGGTCGCATCTGCCCTTTCAGCTCCTCCAGCTTTGTATGTTTACTCCTGTAATGCCGCTCAAGATTGGACTTCTTCATCAATGCCAGCGCCTCGCCACAGACTAAACAGATGGGCTTGATTTTCGATTCTACAAAGGATGACTTGTTTCTCCATTTCTCAACATTCAGCATCTACTTTTCTTCTTTTCATAGCGGCCATGATTTAAACCTATCAGTCACCTTATCTTACCACGCTTATCTTACCGCTGACGTTGAGGCTCTTATGTTGCATTGTCTCAGCCGAATCCTGGCTAGGGTATATTTTTTCCCCTTGCTTCTGTAATTATTTTATTCATTTGTTTGAAATTGCGTGGCAGGCCTGATAAAAGGGTTCCGAGGGCTGTAATATCCCCGGAGAGGTTCCCCAACCGTGGCTCATATAGTCACATTACACTTTCAGTAATGGCACCGATGTCATCTCCATGGGGCTCACAGAGCGCACCCCAGCCTGTAGCCTCAAAACATCACTGCCGTTTCTTCAGCTTCCTGCGACCACCTCCTCACAGTTCCTTTAGTCACAGTTTGCCTCTGAACAGTAGGGTTTGTGAGTGGAGGAAAGAAAGAACTGCCGAGAGCAGGTCGTGCAGAGGAGCTGTTTGCATCTCTGATGTTTTTTTTTCCTCATGTGGAGCAGTTGTCAAACTTTTAAAATGCGGCAGAGACACACATGGTCGAAATCCCTAGATTTTGATGACAAATGCACTAGATGGGTGTCTGTAGCTTTGCAACCACTGAGGGTATAATGTCACATGCATCGTCTACATTAGCTGATGGTGGGATGTACACTGCTACTAAGTCTCATATGGTAGATATTATGGCAGAACACTTTGAGCAACCAGCGTCATATTCAGACTCCAGAGACGCTGGATTAAAGTAGCATTTCCTGACTAAACCACCTGTGGTTGACAAGCACTGCTTACTTTTACTTTTGCCACTCCTCTGTCTACGCCCCTGTCTTCCCAGATCATCTGAAAGCATGGCAGAGAGACTTTAGGAGTTGGGAAAATCCTCCTGCAGCAACATCTCCGTGAAACATTTAATACTGCATTCCCAATACTCTGGCTGGTTCCTCGTTAGCGCTCCTACTTTGTCCATCTTATTTGCAAGAGATCATGCGTTCCCTATAATGATGAGGAGAAGAAGAAGAAGAACTTCCTCTCTACCTGCAACGCTTCTGCTCAACACCCAGAACGTCTCCTCTCCAACTCATCAGGGATTTGACTTTTCAGGTACCATTTGCGCTTTTGGAATTTCAATCAGTTGCTCCCGCTTGTAAACAACAATATCTTGTTACAGTTACTTATCAAATCAGGTGGTAGAAAGTGGTAAGCAGCATGCATCCAAACAGGAATAAACACTCTTTCCAAAATCAATGTTTTCAATAAAAAAAAAAGACCAAAAATAAAATGCTCAAAAAGATGTGAATTTCTATTAAGATAACAGAACTACTGCCACCAGCACTGCGCTATTCCTGAACAGTAAATTATTTCTGTTTAATTTACATTGACATCTTCACTGCATGTTGCTGTTTGACTATCAGAAGATAAGATATTTGGCGCCTCTTCTTTACATATGCCCCAAACAAACAGGCAGCATGTTGGCACAACAATATGGAGCACAACCAATGTGATTATCAGCACCCAGAGCTTAATCACGACTGTGTCGATGCCCCATGTTCAAAGTAAAAGACGACAGTCCTTTACTGTGTATCCAGTGATGATATTTGTTACAATAGGCAACAAATATGGAAGCTGCTCACTGGTTTTGGCAATAAAGTCATCAAAACATTATAAATAATGATTTTTATTTCTTTGCAACTATACTGATGTGTGAGTCCTATCCTAAATCTTTTGGAGTTCCATGTTCTCCTCCTACACCCCTTTTTAAATATGTCTGTGAAGTATTATTTTATGTTGAACTACACATTAACAGAAGAGGAAAGAAGAGGATGGAAAACAAAAAAATAAAGAAATGTGAGCCACAAATGATGAGAGGCTGTTCAATAACACTTCCATAAATCCACAAACACTCGTGCGCTCACAGTATTCCTCAGGTCTAATTTTACTCGGTTGATTTGCCAGTAGAACATCCACATGAGTCAGAGTCTTAACCCCAGTAATGACAGTGTTTGTCTGTGTGTTCGTCCCTTTTTGTGGGTATCTGTGTGTGCGCTTTCAACAACATCTATCTGCTTGAAACAGAAGCGTTCAGGCTTTCTCTATTCTCTCTCTCTCTCCATTCTACACAGCAAGGTCAGATTAAACGTCTTTACCAAGGTATATATATATATATATATAGTAATTTATAGCAGTTAAGATAATTAACTGCACTGACCCACCCATATTATCACATCTGTTTGACTCGTAACATGCCCATTAAAGCTGAAGGCAGGCTTCCACCTGCCTACCTTGTTTGAGGCAGACTGGAAGGTTCAACGGACGCTAAAGCAGCTAGTTAACATTTAAAGTTTAAAGACCTCAGTGGGCGAGTCTGCGAGAAAACAGTCAGACAAAATAAGACAGCATGCTGATGTTAAAGTGTTTGTTCTTGCAGCATTATTCCTCTTTGCCGTTCCCAATTTGTGTGTACTATTTGTATGCAAAATTACTGACACAGGTTGCTTGTACTTGCTTTCACTGGTTCCAAACTAGGAAGTCAGATGCTCCATGTCCTGTTAATGTTCAAAAACACCTGTTCAGTTAAGACACTGAAGACTGTGTTTATTTTAAATGTCCAGAAAAAAAAAAACTAAAGAAAAAGGTTTTGCATTTGTTCCGAGGAGCCTGCGGGTGTTATTTTCTATTAAGTTCTATTAATAGGTACAAAAATGGACAGTGTGATTACATGTGTTACTCTTTTACTCAGTTTACAATGTTTTTAAGATTGAATATTAAGTTAATTAATTTTGTGACTTTGCATTAAATTAAACTGAACCAAACTGTTCTGGCTTATAATTAAACACAAATCCAATTATAAAACTGAGCATGATGCTGCAAGATTAAGTGTGGGTACACATGTGAGAGTTTCTCCCAAGGCAGATCAAAGTAAAGCAGCAGTCAGCTACATCCTGCCCACCCTCTGCATCCTTCCCTCCATCCCATGGAGTCATAAAAGAAGGAGCTCTCTGACTCATTCAAGTTTTTTTCTTTCAGATTAGAATCTGAACAATTTTTCAGTTTTGTGACAACATTCTGTGGCTTGTCTCTCATTCAAGAGTTCCTCCCCCCACTAATTCCAAACAACTGCCCTGGTTGCATTCCTCTGCTAACCCAGAGCTCTGAACCAAAGCACCAAGCTGGACGTTTGCTTGACTATCTTGTCCCAAGCCTAAATAAACACTTAAAAGAGTCTACACTGCAACACTGACTGACGAATGTACATGCACACACACACTTCAAATGTATGCCAAAAATGAATTAGTGCACACACGTCACAGGCCAGAGGATCTGTGAATGAGAATGTGCGTGAATGTAGTGAAATATAATATTATTTAATATTTAAATTCGTCTAAATCTGTGACCCACCCCCATTTGCCCTTCTCCTCTATCTGTGATAAGCAGCATGCATCTCCTTAGACTACAATGCCTCTGTTACAGAGAGGCTTGTGGTGGAGCAGTGCGCTCACCAGGGTGTGTGTGTGTGTGTGTGTGTGTGTGTGGGGGGGGGGGGGGGGGGGGGGGGTGTACTTCACTGTAAACATTGTCCAGACAGCAGCGTTTTTTTTAGCAGCCTCCTCTCTAAATCAGACAACCATAACACTCCATACATGCACATACCTACTACTCAAGCGCTCACAAGCACAGTTGGGATCATTCAAGGTGCCTTCCAACCGTTGGAAGTGGGTATTTACTTTAGCAGTCTTTGGCTATTTCAGTGCTTTCTTTGTGGGAGTGATTGATAGCAATAACAAACAGGTTCATATGTGATGAATGCTTAATTGTGTGAGCGTATGCATACCTGTATAAATCCTGCCGCTCTCATTCGGATTTTGCTTGTACAAAGTTTACATTGAGTTTAGACGTTCAGGGGTTGTTTTTTTTTCCAACTTTCGCCCCTGCCAACTTGAGTTGTAGTGTTTTCTTTTTCAAAGTAATTGGTAACTATAAAACTCAGTTGCAGAGCATGCACTCGTCTGAATTTAAAGAGAAGCAAGAAAGGTTCTGTAAAATATGCATCAGTGTATGAGGCAAAACTTATTTATGGCTGAAAAGTCTCTTTATCCACACAACAATAAACAAAGTTGGTGACACACATCAACTGAGAGGACAAAAACACTACCACAAAACAACATCGTTCATTAGCTAAAGTGTCATATTTTAGACTTGTTTTTCTTTTACAAGACTCACAATATTTGTTTTCTTTATATGAACATTCATTATAGATATAAATCCTTGTGTAGCTTGAGTTCTGCCTTTCAGTTCAGAAATAAAGTACTTTAGTTCTGCTCTAACTTTGTTAGACTCTTTGTTAGGTGGTTAGGAAGTTTTCGCTGGCTTTAAAGCACAGTGAGTCATAAGGAAAAAGAAAAAGTTGTAGTTGGCTATTTTTCAAGACAAAGTCTAAAACATGGTTAAATTGGGCACAAAGAGACGCCTGAAGTCTAAAATACAAAATGCTACAATAATGTAGCAGGGGAGAGTGGGTTAGAACCAAGAAACAAGATGTATAGACAGATATATATTAAAAAAAAAACGTCGCAAAACAGGATGATGAAAAATGACAGACCTTTATTGTAGTGAAATTAAAAAAATCTGAGCTATGACTGAAATTCATCAATCAGCAGGTTACCAGGTTACTTTTGCTAACGGAGTGTGGGACTGAGGTTTTGTTTTGCAGCGTATTCGCTTCACATTGCTTCATCGTTCAGACCCTTTTAAAATTGCAACTAGCTTTTGATTAAAATCCTGAAATTATTATTTGACTTTTGTTTCTTTGTAGTGAGACTAGGATGTAAGTGAAAGAAAACTCGGAGAAATGGAGATGTGCACTGGAGCAAAGAAAAATCAAGGTCAGTCGCAGCAAGACAGACTACAAGTACGTAAATGAAAGAGAAGCAGCCGTAACTGCGAGGAGGCAATGCGCAGAGGTGAAGAAGGTGCAGGAGTTGAAATAGTTCTGGTAAACGGCGCAGAGCAATGGGGAGAAAAGAGGTGAAGAAGAGAGAGTGCAGAATGAGCGGTGTGGGTGAAGAAGAGAAGGTTTAAAAAACCGTAGTGAGATCAGCTTCTCTATGGCATAGAGACCGTGGTACTGACAATGCTGTGAAGATGCGAGGGTAGACAGGGTTAAGAACAAGCACACCAGAGAAACAGCCGGGGTTAAACATTTTGGAGATTAAAAAAGAGGGGCTGGACTGAGGTGGTCTGAACGCATAAAGAAGAAGCAAAGTGAATACATTACTAGAAGAATGCTGGAGATGGGACTGCTTGGAGGGGAAAGGGGAAAGACCAAAGAGGAGACTTCTGGATGTGGGGAAGGGGAATATGCAGTTGGTTATTTCACAACAGTGTAAAACAAAGACACTAATAAATTGAAGCTAAATGATCCGGAGCAGGTGCAGTGTTAACTGTTAACCGGAGTTTATATAGCTAACGAAAACTATGACTAAAACTGAAACCACCAGTGGGAAAGTATGAAATAATGTCATTAGAAATAATGTAATAATAAAACAAACTAAAAAAAAGTAAATGAAAATAAAAACTATAAAAAAAATTTAAAGCTATTATACTATAAGTACTAATATAAACTTAAGACACTTTTCTGCATTCAAACATGATTTAGGGGCTTTGCAACTCCTGAATAGCATCACGGATATTTGGTTGACACAGTAAAATCTTTGAAGACTCGGTGAGCCTCACATCTGCAGTCCCTGCAGTCCCTTATGATTGCAAGGAGGTGCTGCAGCATCCAGTGACTGCCCTCTCAGGGGAAGACCTCCTGCAAGACCCACTAAGTGCAGCCAGGCACTTGTCCCAAACCTGCGCTAAAACACTTAAAACATAAAATGCTGGCTGCTCTTTTCTTGTACTCAACAAAAGACAAAACAAAATGCTACAAACAACTCCACATTCCTGTGAAAAGCATGGCGGTCAACCAAGTGAGAAGCAAAAAATGGCAAAAGTGCTGCTTATGTATTCAAAATGTCCATTTATTATTTAGAAGGAATGGAATTTAAAATCAAATTGGACAATTTGGACATAAAAAAAGGTCAGCCGGGACTACAAAGGCACCAACTGGGTGTAAAACACTTATACCATTACGCAGTTTTTCGTGGTTGTAACAAAGTACCACTCTGTATCACAGTATTCTCAGAAAATCAGCTGTCATGAATGCATGTAGTTGTCGGTTTGATGCAGCATCTCACATTGAATGCGCTCTGCCACAGCTGACATAAATATAGCCTCTGCTAATAATAGAATATATGATTACACTCATTTAAAACATAAAGTAAAACAAACAATCACTAATTCATACAACTGAGGCTGCATATTTAAACACTTAGAGCAGCATGAATACCGAGCATGTGACGCAACCAGGCGCATCTGATTCAGCCCATAATGACATTGTGCATTTGCAATGTGGCAATTAACCACAGCAGGACATTGCAAAATTTATCAATAAAAAGAGTCCTCTATTTTGAACAAGTGCCACAATTTGAAAGGAAATTATTCAGCATTCCATTAACTTTGCTGGGATACTAAATTACTTTAAACTCTACTTTATAATTAATTTTAGATGTTTTTAAGTCAATATTATTCAGTTATCTTGTTTTTTAAAATATATGAGTAAGAAAGATCTTTTGTAACATAAATATAAATACAACAAAAGGCACAAGACAAATAAATAATAATAATACTAGTAAACTTGCCAATTATTATTATTATTATTATTTGTATAGCACAATTCAACAAAAGGGTGATTCAAAGTGCTTTACGTAGACATTAAAACATCACATAAATAAAAAAAAAATCATGATTTAAAAAGTAAACAAAAGAAAGAAAAAAAACATTTGATAAAATCTGTGTGAAAAGTAAACTTTAATGATAAAACACTATTAATAACAGATCAAAGAAAACACTCAAAATAAATGATCCAAGGCATTTAGTATTTACTTATTTGGGGATAACAGTTGAAATACATACAGTACATAACAGTACTGACCCGAAGCCTTGTAAACATGATTCAAAAAGCAAAATCATTCTTTTACTGTTTCTCTATTTTATTTAAAGGGCTTTCGTACAAATAGACAATATAAATTGATAAGCACTTGTTGTGGTGTCCTGCACATGAGGCCAATAAAAACAGAAAAACAGCAAAGATGGCTGATGTTTGAACAATAATAAACACTAATGAGTTTGAGAGAGATTTTAAAGACCCCGCCACTGACTTAAAAAACATTTCCCTACCTTCTGCCCTACACGCTGTGCAGCTTTGTGACTTGTAATTAACACAGTGCCTAAATCACAGGCTTGCATCCTCAATCACCTTAACAGTTTCTTCAAATGGTCAAATGGATACACAAGGGGAGACCGTTCTGTAATCACTCAGGGGCTTGGGCAGTTAGTACTGTCACTAAGTCCTCCCTAACACACACACACACGCACGCACGCACGCACGCACGCACGCACGCACGCACGCACGCACGCACGCACGCACGCACGCACGCACGCACGCACGCACGCACACACACCGCGTAGCCTTTCTATGGAAGAAAGTCAACTCAATTTATCTGCACTTGATTTGTGTGTGCGTACTACTTGATTTGTGGGGGTTTGATGTTAGAATATTACAAAGTAAGTGTGTTATAACCATGGGGAGCGAGATAGTCTTTTTTTACACAGATCCACAATTCATTACAAGTTTA
Source organism: Xenentodon cancila (assembly GCA_014839995.1). Taxonomy (NCBI): domain Eukaryota; kingdom Metazoa; phylum Chordata; class Actinopteri; order Beloniformes; family Belonidae; genus Xenentodon; species Xenentodon cancila. Next base: position 15,104,528 of record CM026198.1, on the reverse strand, counting down.
ACGGGAACCAAGCATCAAGGAAAATAACGCTTGACTCAGAATAATATTCAGACAACCCAGCTTTCCACCAGCATGTAAACGCACGGCGTACGCACAAATCTTTTTGGCTTCGGAGGCGTAAAAAGAGTCTCAGAACCCCTCGTGCTGATCCGTGCGTGAATGTAGCTTTGTGAGTGTGTATCAGGCGAATCGTGCAAGCGTAGTTAATGATTTGTGTGTGTAGGCGGCTTTTTGAATTCATAATAATCATTTTGTCCATAACTTTGGGTAAGTTAGGGACAAAATGTTCTCCACGGTTTACAAATCATGTTTTACACATACAAGAACACAAAGCTACACACAAACAGGTTTACGCACACACAGATATATCGAGTCGATTTTCTCTCCCTATCTTTCAGTCTGAAGATAATTAGTATGTGCATATGAGGGTGGTGTGTATGTGTGTGAGTGGGGGGTAGTTGTTGTTGTAGAGAGGGCTGCTGGACAGACTACGTTTGTTTAATGTCCTCTGGCGTGGCCTGAGGGACAGGAAACACTGCACAGGACAGGAAAGCAAAGTGGTACAAGAGTGAGGTGGAAACAGGAAGAGACGAGAGGCGAGAGGAATGAATGCTGAGCAAACAGAGTAGGGGGGCGTTTCTCTCCACTCGCTGCTCGTTGAAGTTTCAAACTGCACAAGTCACTTCCTTCCTACCTCTTTGTTATGTCTGTCTGTCTGTCTGTCTGTTTATGTTAATCACTAACATATAGAGGGAGTTGTTTACATGTAACACACGCAGAAAAACATTAAGTTGGTTGGTCAAAATGTCCTTCAAAAACAGATTACACCTGAAACCCACAATATTGGAGCACACTGTTCACGAGAGGACCCTGGATAGATGATAACATTTGGTGTGTGTGTGTGCAGATGGTTCACTGTAGTCCCATTAAGTGGATGGATTTCTGGATGGATGGCTATTATCCTAATTAGCACTAATTATGTCTCCTTTCAATTAACCATACAACTGCTGGCGACTTCTCTAGCCATCTTCTTCATCTCACTTTCTCTGCCACAAAAAAAGAAAAAAACTTTACTGCTCTTTACTAATATTGCTTAAACAGCAGCTGAATTGAAATAAGATCACATTTTAAAATAAGATATCCCAGTCTAATTATGATTAAGGTGACTATTTGAACTAACATTAACAGCATGACTCAGAACCAGCTGATATCTACTATCCGGAGGGGCTGAGGGAGCTCATCTTTTGTTATTTCATAGTTTTCTTTTGTTTATAACCTTCTGTTCATACGTCATGGGTATGAAGGCTACAAGACGTAACCTCCTAAGACGTGCTGCAGCTTTTTTTCCTTGTTGCTTTGGGCCCTCATTAAGAAATTAAATATAATGACAGACAACAAAACGTGTCCCGTCCACATATGTGTATGCCAGGTTGTAGGAGGTTAAGACGGGGAAGAGCGCCTCAACTGGCTTGTGAGCATAGTCGTGCATAAAATTGTACCATTCATCCAGAAATTCATTTGAATATTGCTTAACTTTTGAAGATAGTGTTTATTCAGTTCTGTTTTTTTGCAGTTAAAATGATTAATCACTCACTGAACAGAATTAGAATGTAATTCTAAATAAGCAGCTGTGATCATAATTAAACGCCAAACAACCAAGGCAGTTTGTCGAATTCATGCAAAACTAGTGTTAAGAATGTAGAAGCAGAGTAAATTAGGGAATAAAAAGAACGCAACTGCATTATTTAGACAGCCAGTCGACACTCTTTGTGTGTTTCTGTGTACTGTATGTGTCTGCGTGTTTGTATAATTAAGTTTAAACAGAAACATTGGTCCTTTTTAAAAACACAGTCACCTACTGGTCTTGAGAGACAAAGTGGTATTGTACTGAGTCAACAAGCTTAATAATTCTGTCTGAGTATGAACACAAACAGCAAATAGTAGAATCCCCTGTAAAATGGTCTTTTTAAACCGATATAGAAAATGTGTAACCATTGTGACAGGAAAATCAATACAAATCTAAAATCAAGATTCTCCTTGCGGGCAGAAAAGCTTTCAATTTGTATTATTCTATAGGAAACCCTAATACACACCTGTACTCTTGGATCTTCTGTTTTGCACAGTGCCTGCAGCCACAACGTCAGTGAACGCATCACCTAAACTGACCTCTTCACTTCTACAGTAACGCAGGTGGTTGCTCTCCATGCTTTCTTAAAACTGGTCAAACTGTTTTGAGCACAAGCCCGAAACTGAAATGACTGAATGAAAAGCTACCAACTTTTCCGTGATGAGACAGCATAAGTTTGCCAATTTCCTCTTTTCTATTAAAAAAAAAAAAAAAAAAAGATTAAAAGATTATATTAAAGTTCACCTTGTCAAGAGGCTACTGTAAAAGGAAGGAAGGTTGGGAGGTTGATTTGTCAGCTTTCAGTGGAAGGTTGCTAGTTCAATCTCCAACTTTCCCAGTCCACATGTCAAGCTTTAATTGGGCACTGTCCCTCCTTACCTTTAAGTTACTTTGGAAAAAGCTTCAGCTAAATGAATGCATTAATTCCCTGCATATCTAATGCATTTTCAGAAGTATATCTACAGTTAGAAACAGGCCTAGTTGGACACTGACAGCATTTTTACGATTTTGCCTTCATACACCACCGTGATGTGAACAGCATAGCTATACTTTTGTTGCAGACTGTGATTATTACTGGGAAAATAAATAGTGTACAGCAAAGTACGGGTGATTAACATAGTATATATAGTACAGTGGTGCATAGTTGTGAAATTAATAAGAAAAAAAAAGCTGTTCCTGAACCTGCTGGAATTAGTCCAGCAGCTCCTGTAGCATCTCCTGCAGGGCAGAAGTGCAAACAGCCAATGTGCTGGGTGGCAGGAGTCTTTCCTGATGTTGTGTGCATTCCTGCAATAACACTTCCTGTGAATGTCCTGAAACGCAGGAAGCGAGGCTCCAGCAATGCTGTGATTTTTCACCACTTTTGCAGCACCTTTTACTGAGACAGAGCAGGTCTCAAACCAGACTGCAATGCTGTTAGTAAGGATGCTCTCCATCGTGCCTTGCTTGAGGTTCACCTAGATGTCTGAGAAGTCCTCAAGAACAAGGCGAGTCTTCTTAACCAGGTTGGAACAGTTAGTTGCCCAAGAGAGGTCCTGCAGGATGTGGGTCCCCAGAATATTGAAGCTAGTCACACGCACCATCACCACACCGTTGATATGGATGGGTGGGTGTGTCTCCCTTTCCTTCTGCAGTCCAATATGAGCTCTGTGATCTCCATTGTGTTAAGCACATCACATCACACAACCAGGCAGTCCACCTTCTCCCTGTATGCAAATTCATTGTTGCTATTACTTGTAGATAACATTGGCCACCTTGGTGTGATCCGGAAACTTGACAGTGGTATTTGAACCATGTGCCGGCCTGCAGTCGTGAGTCAAGAAGGAGTAAAGAAATGGACCCATAACGCAGCCTTGTGGTACACCGATGTATAGGATAAAGGTGCAGGAATAGTAGTGGTCCAACCACACATGGTGGGGTGTCTAAACATGGAACAAAAGCAACTCAAAACTTTCTTAACTCAAAGAAGAAGTTATCTTCAACGTTCATGTCAGTCGATCTCAACCCAATAGAGCATGATTCTCTCAAAGCTTCTCTGGGGAGAAAAGTCAAAATTCGGTGATATCCATGGGCTCTAGACTTCAGGCTGTCATTGACTGCAATGTCTTATTATATAAGTATATATATTTCTGGAGCCAATTGTGTGCAATTTCACCATATCAATTAAACCATTAAATGTACAAACTTGTGGTATGTCTATAGTGCTTGGAACAAATGCTATCTACCTCCTCAGATTCAGCCCACCCATACTGGAGAAAGCAGGTAGTGCGCGTCCACAAAACTGCCCAAGAGGCAGAAATGCAAAATAGAAAGCTGACATAAATGCTAAAAATGCATGCTAAAAATGCATGCTAAAGCACAACTTGAAACCCTTTCTTGAATGTGAACAATCTGTGTAAGCATGTTTGTCGGTTTTAAAATTCATGCACGGGTGAGATTGTATGAATTCACTGACTGAATTCAATGACTCAGTGAGCCAAAGGAATGAAAAATAACCTTGTGACGCGACACTGAATGCTTAAGCTAAGAATCTGTGTTTTATATAACAAGAATAATGTCTTAATTGTGTAAATATTATTCACAAACTTTAGGTCACCGTTGAACACGTTGTTAATACATTTACAGCTTGACATAAGTAGCTAAAAGATCAACCATAAAACCATGTGATTGCACCAGCAGAAAGAGATATAGAGAAGTGTGAGCATCATTTCCCGAGAGCAAGAAACTCTTAACTCTAGCCTTTGTGAGAGACAGTAAACTTCTGAGCTTCTGCTTATTGATCTATCTTTGAGATCGAGTATGCAATCCTTTGGCTTGGATATTAACCAGTCAATCAGCAGTCTGCTCTTTTTGTCCTGCTGTCCTGGGGGTGCTTTCTTTTAGGAATCTAAAGATAAACTTTTAGTGTGGAAGATGGTGAACAAACACAGAAATATAATCCCTTGAAAAATGTGTTTATTGGGAAAAGTGCACTTGTAATCTGTTTTGCATTTCCTTAATCCTCCTATTTATTTGTTTCATTGCCTCTTCTTTTCCCTCTGTGGTAATAACCTGCCAGCCTGTAATAGCGCTGCAAAGCCAAACCTTTATGAGTCACTCATCAGTACACTGTATGGCCTTTTGCTGCCTCACACTCATCCTCACTTTCACTTTCACTCCCTCTGTTTTGTCAATAGGTTAAGAACTATTTACGGAGACTGACAACAGTGTGAGTGGATGGGTGGTGATGAGGTAGGGGAGTGTGGCAGGTAATTAAAAGTGTTATTAGTGGATAATTACTAGAGTCTCTGTCTTGAGAATATTCAAACAACTTTGGACAAAGGACATGTTCTCACACACACACACACACACACACACACACACACGCACGCACGCACGCACACACACACACACACACACACACGAGATGGCCATGGGAGGTGTTAGTTTAGATTGTTATGGGGAGAATAATGACACCTGAGATATTGTGAAAAACAGACATGGAGGCACATTGAAGTAGAAAGAAGGTGAATGACAAAAGATCACGTGCTTTTCAAAGATTAAACTCTAAGGATTTAATCATCATTAGTGTGGGACACTCAAGCTTGACAAGCACACACACACACACACACACACACACACACACACACACACACACACACACACACACACACACACACACACACACACACTAAGCATGTTAGCATTTTAATGTTCACTAAAACTACAAAATAGCAGACAAAAATACAACAGAGAGTTTAATTTTTACCCATATCTGATAGTTGAAACAAACTATATTTCTCTGCCAGGCTCAAAAAAAAGACAGAAATGCTTGATACTTGTTGAGATATGTTGATCAGACCTGAAGCCCCTTCTTTGATTGGTAAAGGGTAAACCGCCCATGAGTCCTTGTTTCAATTTGTTCTAAGTGTGCAGCCAAAAAATTATGTTAAATTATTGTCTGAAACCAAAATGATGAGATGCTCAGTTTTTCTTTAGTTTTCCTTTGGTGGATACCCCGTTAAACACTCAAATCTAGCGTGTCGCATGTCCTTTTCACATTGCTGATGGGGGGTGGCGAGTCAGGGCATTTGTTGATGAGAAGAAGAGGATGTCCACGAGCTCCTCACCCTCAGAGCCATGGACGTCATGAATCATCTTATTACAGAACCGAAATCTGCAACTGGCTGCTAAAATGACAGGCCGCGACTTTGAAAGACACAAAACGAATTAATTAACAAACTGAAGAGCCTCGGAAAGAAGTTATTAACAATTAACAACAGCAGGAGAGGCAGAGGGAGACTGCTGGTCATATTTGTGCAACACGATTTGGGGGAAGCAGCTACACAAATGCCACTGTTATTCAGTGTGGATCCACCACCCGCGCCATCGTCTAAAATCTCTATTGTCATCTTAGCGTTCCTAATTGTTGGTGAAGTCAGCAAAGCCAACCAAACAGAACTAAAAATGCCTACAGACTCTACAAAATAAAAAGAGGATCTACCTAAAAGTATAACACATTCAATTACACAAACCAAGAAAACAAGCAGAGTACAATAGTACAATAGTACAATAGTACAATAGAAAACACAATTCATCAAAATAAACTAGGACTTGACTGACTCATAACACAGATGGATATGTGGAAATGCTCTTATGGGGCTTGTTAAAGTACAAAAAGTCTTAAAGTAATTTAATAAAGAAGAAGTTTGATTTTAAAAATAGTGATGCAATCATCTGTGTTATAGTCCTTAAGTTAAAGAGGGTTTTTTATTTATTTTTGTGTTCTTAATACTCCTCCCTGTCCCTCGTTTCTTCTTTCTTCTCCTGGTTTTTTATCCCTTCCATTGAGCGTGTGAGTCAAAAGATGTCTGGTGTTTGGGAGAATCGTCTATTAAGTACAGAAGCAGCATTTAGCTCAAAAACAGTGTAATATGCATCTTTATACAGATTATGTATAATGTGACACGTGTTTATCTTCTTTGCGCCTAAAGACTTGGAAAAACAAATCATCTGCTTTACATCAAACTACAACAAATTGCATATGGCAGAATAGGCCACGAATATTCATAATCAGACAGCTGGGCCTTAAGTGTTGTCTTCATAATCCAATTCTTTCTGAGTGCACCTTGACAATGACAGATATTACCAGCATATGCAATGAAATTAAAGGAACCCCTTGTTCCCTGTCTCTTATGTCCACATGTGATGCTCCCAAACCCCCAAGAAGTACAGTGACATCATTAAATATTGAGAAGCCATCTCATTTCTCATGCATAAGTGTGCGCTGGTAGAACCAACTGCCTTTAAACATTTTTTTTTTTTTTTTAATAATACCAACACTTTTGGTAAGCAGATAAAATGTTTAACCAGAGATACTGGACCTAAAGTAGACAAAAAGAGATGTGGGCATAAATTATACAGTCACAATGGTTCAATAGCTTTAAAGTCTGAGTTTAGATTAGCATTCTCCAATCATTTACACTGCAGATTTACTTAATTAGTCATATTAACTAAATGTATTCAGGTATGCATGATTTCTTTCAAAATCTGCAGTTCTTTCAGTTTGCTAATTTGAATCTGTGTTTTGTTGCAAAAATCCAAAGCAAACTATTTGGTTCTATGCAATTTCCTCTAAATCAATTCAGGACTTGTCCTATCCCCTCAGTATAAACCCTGACATGACCCATAATTAAATACTGTCTTAGAGCTGCTACTGGGGTGTGACAACGATTGAGATTGGGTCGCAGAGTATTGCTACACAGAATGGCAAGGGGTAATGAAGAAATAAAAATAAATGGGTACAGAGATGCAGAGAGTGCAGATTAGGGAGCCAGAAACAGCTTTCGTGTTCACAAGTTTGTATTGTGTTTTTCTCACCTCAGACAATATGCAAAACAGAGCACAATATTGCATCTGTCTAAAAGTTAGCAAAATGTATTCACACTGACACCACGGAGCTTCACTAATTCCTGTAACTTTCACACACCATGTGTTAAGTATATTTCAAAATGTGGGGTTCAACACTCGCGTGCTTTACTGTCAATGTAAGAATGAGGAGGGTCTTAATGGGGACTCAAAATACTCAAAGAAATGACAGACTTTTTCACAATTTCTGTATGTTTATTTGCAATAAAATACAGGTGCAGCCAGCACAAAGCTGCGGATTCAGACATGGTTAGGGCCACTACCTCGTAACCTAATGTTGTGTAGCGATGTCACTTCTCTGTCCGAAGGAGTTTAAGCTTCAGACCTTTCTGTACGCAGCAGACCCATTGGTTATACGTGCCACTAATTATTTTTAAATATATTAATTCACTTTCTCTACCCAAAATATACCGACATGAAGACAACAAGCAGAATCAGTGTCAAGAGTTTTGCCTCAATCTTTAAAGAACAAAATCTACTCTAGATTTTACGACTAAAGCTGAGTCAAAAGTCAGGAGAGGAGGAGTACCACTTTTTCCTTTGAACTGAGATCAACAATTTACGTGACAAGAAATATCATGAAAGGAACAAAAGCAACATGAATGACATAAAAAAGACAGCAAAACAAATCCCTGTTTATTGGAATGAAAAGGGGTAAGATATCGGAGAGGAAAAGGAGGAGTTTAAAGTACAGAATTTTCATTCTGCGTTTTGCCAGCACATCAGGGGAACTAAGGAAAAATTCAATTATGGGATGGAAGGGACAGAGGGGAGAGCAGGAGGGAGCAAGCAGGAGACGCAAATTGGAAAATATTAAATTCAGGCAGGCGCCAAAACCAAAGATTCCCTGTTGTTTTATGTCCTGTCATTCATATTCCTTCTTAAAATTTTGTAAAAAATACTTTTGTCTAGTTCCATGTACTGCCCATTAGTAAAAGGAAAATAAAAACCAAAACAAACAAACAAAACAAAAACAAAAAAAAAACCCAACATACGAATATCATATCATAGGCAGAAAATGTTTTGGTTTATGTACCCAGGAATCAAGGTTATTTCCCAAAAAGCCAACAAACTGTTACAACTGCAATTAATCAGTACAAGCCTTATTTGAGCTGTCAATTATAAGATCTTGGCTTTTATAATTCTTAAAACAAGACAGCAGCATGGTTCTAAAGGGGAAAACTAAAACAAACTTCAATGGATCTAATCATTTTAGAGACCTGCCTTGATGAAATATGGCTCTAATACATAGGTATTAAATTCAGGTAGAAGTCACACCACAAATTAAGTCATAGATGGATATGTTTGCCAAGAAAGACAAACTGGAACGTTCAGCCCATTAATCAGGAAGGTTGCCTTGTGGTCGCGGGTGCTCGGACAGCTAATGTAACGAATATTACAATCATTTAACAACTGACACAGAGCTGCAGAATCAAAGGGAAGGGCTGTTCAGTCTTCCTTTAAATGTCTAACTTCCTCGGTTACACCATCTTCAGGGATTTTGATCGTCTTTATGCACATGTGTACATCCTGTCTTGAATTCAGAAATGCATCTTGTGGCCTCTTTTATGTTTCCACAAAACGAACATGCTACTGTTAGGATCATATCAAAACGGTAAATAAGGTTTCAGATTTCTAAATGCTGTCAAACGTAAACATCAAATACAACAAAAACTGTGACGGTTAACCAAATTTCAAGCTATGTGGCTTAGTTCATGTTAGAAAATCAAAATCTAAGAAATGAGTTACTGTAAAATACATTGTGGGAGTGAATCAAGAAAAGTTGGCTCAAGGCTTGTCTTAGTGCAACCATATGCCTTAAAATACAACATGTGGGAGGTTTTGTGATACCAAAACTAACTAAATCATATAACAGTGAAAAAAAAAAAAAAATCATATACAGTATCACAGCTTCTGGGGGTTCAAGAGATTAAGCTCCAGACACTACGGATTGAGATGAGTTTAAACTCTTCACTGCATACTCATTTTCTGCTTCTTTTTTTGTTGTTTTTTTTTGTTTTGTAAGTCTTTTTCTACCTCTCTTTCTGTCACTTTAATCCTCCCCTTTGGCTACTGTGAGAAACTGAGTCATTATGAGCTGCAGTGGTGCCGTCGTGGATGGAAGACCTTTCAAATGGCCGGCTGGTTTTTCAGCATGTGGTGGGATCTAAGCCTGCACATTCTTTGACTGACCATCCAAATGATGCTCTTTTTCTCTTGATCTTATTGCCTAATACACAAACACGAGTATGTGCACCTATTCGCAAGCACAAACACACACAACATCTGCTCACAAAGTTCACACACCGAGAAAGTTCCTTCTGTTCAGACCTCGGCTGTGTGAGCGGGTGTGTGATGGAATGAGGCAAAAATAATGAATTTTTCCTCATGTTAAAGTGGTGTCTGACAAATTGAAACGAATGGATATTATGAAGCACACACCTTCGCGACATATGGAAGATTAGGCCAGGGCTGAGGAGAAATACTTCCATAAGGCTCGTGGCCAGTGATATCAATGCTCTCCATGATACACAATTGCCAGCAACAAGATCCTGAAACATTCACACGTAGGTCACTACTTTTCTTTGATCAATCTGTGCTTCATGCGGCCCTTATGGTGGGAAAAAAGGGGAACTCGTATTTCTCCTCATCCCGCCTCTCCTCTTGAAACTGCTGGCTATCACAGTCAATTCACATCCATCTGCCAAGTGCCTCAGAGCTAATTAAAAGCAGCAGTTCATTCTTCTCGACCTGGTCTGCAAATCAGAGTTAAAATACATATCAGTGTTTATAGCACTGAGATGGCAGCACTGTGCCACAGCTCTTCTCTCGCTTCTGAAAACAGACTTAACATGTCTGACTTTCAGAATCCATGTGGAAATGAGAAGATGAGCGGAAGAAAAACATTTTGTAAGAGGAGGGAGCAGTGTGGAAAATGAGAGCGATGGCAGAGTAGCATGGAAATGGAAAGGACGGGGAACGAGAGCTCCATTAGATTAGAGCAGAGTGTGTGAGAAGTGACAGCTTGTAAGTTCTTTTCTGGCCAGTTTGAGAGCTAGGGAGTTTGGTAATGTTCATGGACGGGCAGGATGTCAGTGTGTCAGGGTAAGCAGAGTGTAAACACTCAGAAGGAGTGAGGCTGTGTGTGTGTTGGCTATGCAGAGTGGCGTCAGGGGCAGGCACATGAACATAAATTGAGAGCAGTGGGAGAGGCAGAAAGACAGACAGTGAGATTGGGCGGGGGACTCTGGGAGCCATGCATATCGGATCAATAAACTTCATAAACGACATCATCAGCTCGGTCACCACTAAGACATCTAACCGCCAGGCACCATCTGGCCATGTCTCACCGGACCGCGGGATCAGCCAGCATAACCTCACACGCAAACACAAACACATCCAGACACAGTTGCACGAGGTGAACTGCGCAAATATTCACTGCACTCACTCTGTCATGCATGAGTACGCACAGAGACGCTCGAGCCAGGTAGACGCAACAGAGATCGGTCTGGCGAGGCAGATTTTGTCTGTGTGCGTGCATGCGTTTGCATGCATACGCCACAGCAGTTAAGCAGTTTATTCAGGAACAGACGTTTATGGGTTCCGTATAACAGCATATCCTGTGGCATGATAATGACTGTAAGAGAGGCAGAGGCCGAGAAGGACAGCCAAGTGAGAGAACAAAGCAATATAAAGTGGAGAGAAAGTGGACGATGTTTCTTGTGGAGACATGAAGGGGGTCTGTGAAAATAGGGTGAAAATTTGTCTTTTTTATGCAGGTTCAAAGGAAGTGTTATGCATGAATCTTCGTCGCATGCGGGCTGCATGAAAATCTGAATATTTTGTTATTGAGTGCAGAGATGAATGTTTTTGTCCAGATCATACAAATAGTTAAAGAAACCATATTATGCCATTTTTTATCACACGCTGGTAGCACTTCCTGAGGTTTTAATGAAACGTCTGTGACACATTTTGATCAAAATACCACAAGGAGTTTTTCAACCATGTCTTTACAGCTCTGTTTAAAGAAGCTGGTTTTAGAGCTCCACTCTATAGGGTTATGTGATGTTAGGCAGATATAAACATGGTGAAAAGAGACAATTATAGTCGCATCTGGGTCTTTATGTCATAGTATCCTTCCAATTTGAAATAAACTGTTGAAAGAAATCTTTGGAAACTCAAAGAAAGTTACATGTTAATGCAAACTGCTAAGTGTTGTGGCTAACAAGAAATGTTGTCACATGTTGTGTTTAACTGTTAATTACATGACATGAATATGAATTAAAAGATGTATTTTGAATTTATGCAATTATTGATCTGGTCTATGACAGAATTTTTTTTTTTTTTTTTTTTGCTAGCAGAAATGTAAAACATTTTAACAAGAAGGAATTTATGTATAAAATAATCAGAGGTTACATTTATAAGTATGTGGTAAAAATAAAATTCCTCCTACACTGAAAATCAAGCTGTTGTGTGAAATTTTATTACCAAAATGTCACTGACATTTCATAAAAGTAGATTCATCTCTTACAACATTTGTGGAAGCAGCTGCATATTCAGTACAAAGAAACAGAGTCCTGAATAAATAGCTGAGAAAACCCTGAATTTAATGGGTTGTTCTTATATCAAAATGCATGGACAGTACATTTTTATGCAGGAAGTTTTATCTTTTTATTTTTCTCACACAAAGTAATCATTTTAAATTGAAGCACCTCTAACAGCAGCTACAGCCTTATGATGCAACAACTACGGATTTGATTTCACTCCTTACAGCAGGCTGAATAGGTGCTGCTGTAGGGAACGTATTCCAAGATCTCTCTACAGATGTGTGACTGGACTCTCACCTGTCAAACTTGGTCAATAAAAAACATTCATAGATTTGTCCTGAATCCACTCCTAAATTTGTTTGTGGGCGTCTTAATGGAAGATGAAACTTTAACCCAGTCTTAGCGTGTTTTTTCAGTTTTTCCTTTTATATGAATTCACCAATGTGTCAACAAATGTAATTTATCATGCCTTTAATAAGACATTAACCAATCAAACTGCTGCAGAGGGATGTAAGTGAACCCACAGTGTAATTAATAGACCAAAGCTAGAGGGAGTTAATAGTTTGCATGTGATGAAATTAGATAACAAGTGTGGTTTACAAAAAAGACACTGAAACACTTGCTCAGTAGAAGCTGGTGTTATAGACGACGCCTCATAAAAAGATCTCTGAAGACTAGTTGATCTACATGAGGATGGAAAGGTGTACAAAGTAATTTTAAATGTTTACACATCTGTCAGTTCACAGTTGTACAAACTGTCTGTTAGGGGAGACAGCTGATTACTGTCACTACTTTTCCCCGAAGTGGGCTCCCAGCCAAGATGACTCCAAGGGTACGATGCAGAATCCTTAATGAGGTAAAGAGGAACGCACAAGCAGCAAGTAAAAGACAGAAGACATCACTGAAACTAGAAAATCTCTATTCATGAGACATTAGACATTGATTTGCAGGTTGTCTATGACGGAACATGACTGGGGGGTGGGGGTCATTTGGGCTTGTTTCACTGCTTTGGGGCCTGGAGAATTTGTCATCAGTGTGGGGAAAAATTAATTCCTAAATTTACCAACTGTCCCAGAGGGTGATGTTAGGATCACTGTCAGCTGAAGATTAGTAGAATCTGGGAGATGCACCAGTAGAATGAATCCACCACAGAATGGCTTCAAATAAAGAAAACCTGCCTTCTGGAGTGGCCGAGCCAGACCCCAGACCGTAACCCTGCAGAGATGCAGTGGAATGACATCAGGAAACAGCTCACACTGGATATCCTACAACTGTGTCCGGAGCCCTCTGTAAGGAGGGCTGGTCAAGACCTGGTCCTGGACTTTGTGGAGGTTTGATCCTTAGCAACCAAATGCAGTTGCATGAAGTCACTGCTGCCATCAGAGGTTTGACCAGCTGTTGACACTCGGCTTCACTTTCTTCTTTTCTTTTCCTCCAGAACTGCGAATGTTTAATGTTTGTGCTCAATTAAAAATAGATGAAATTATGTGTATAATATATGTGTATTATCAACTTAATCACAATGTGTCAATCCATTATTAAAGCTTTTATAAATAAGTGCCAACATTTTATGGCAAATTCATGTAGAAAACCAGTCATTTCAAAAGGGTTTCACATACTTTTTCTTTTCACTGAACATATGACATGACATATCTTCCAAATTATCTCTATTTAGTCTAATAACCTTTATACACGAGAGCTGAGTCTGACTCGGCCTCATTAGTGGGAGTAGGACCACTAGAGAGTTTTACTAAAGGACCCAGACAAGGTTTACTGGAAAAGGGGGACCTGGGCTGCTCTTACCACACCGTCTGCTACTTTACTGTGGATCATTAGCCTTTACAGGTGCGGAGAGGAAAATGTGTCAAAAATATATTTGGGCTTTTATTTATTTATTTTTTAAACTGAAGACATGCAGAGAATGGCAGAGGAATAACAAGAATTTTACATGGTAAGAAATTGTGAAAAATATTTTTGGAGTAACAAGAACTCGCCCTCCTTTTTCATGGACAGCAACAGGGTTCAAGGTGAGTATTAAAGTGTAGTGGTGATGTTCTGACAGCAAACACTTTTGTATACAAGCACCATCCTCCGTGGCAAAATAACTGCAGTCTACTTTTATTAAGCTACTCTAAATGAAGCCTTGTTATACAAACAGGAGAACATTAATCATGTTCATCTGAATGAAAAGGTCAAGTCAGACTTCATTTTGAATGGACAAAATGAAAACTCTATAATCTGACATCAACAAGCCTTTCTTAACAGCAAGTTTTAGGAGGTTACTGTTGGTAAGGGACTGGAAAAGTTGTTGTTGGTTGTCTAAGATGCGAGTTAGTTATCCAGGAGTACGATAAAAAGCCAGTAAAATAAATGAAGGTCTCCATTTCAGCATGTCGTTTGCACCGTGGAAGAATAAAAAAACACGCTGTTCCTATCCTTAATCATTTGGGCCCAGTGGAAGTACAGCACAGTTTTCAGACAACCTTTCACAACGGGCGTTCTTGTGCTGAATACCTCCCTAAATAATGCATTGTTTGATTATGATTCAAAATAATGAGACTTACTGGATATCATTGGCAACCAAGAAATAAAATTCAAATTGTTTGCATTTCAAAAGGACCCAGACATTAGCATCAAACAAAGAGGCTATTAAACACAGTAACACAGAACAGCTAAAGAGTCTAATGCTGGTGTACAGCTGATACAAAAGAACATCTTTCATGCATCTAAAATTAGTTAATAACCTTTTTTTTTTGAAAAGCCAATTTTACCTTGTCTTGATAATGTCCTTAGTTAATCGAAATGAGAGGGGTCAGTTATCTAAATAGGTTACTATTTATAACATCTGGCTTCCACAAATTTAACAGAACTATGCACCTCTACAGATGCTGATTAATATACAACTGAGGGTTAAGAACAGTAAAATTTTAAATGTGTTAGGTGGTATTTTGTGAGCTTGTATTTGTGAATCTGCATAAAGGGCCATATAAATGTGAGTGCGTGCTAGAGAGGAATAGACAGAGCAAAGAATGCACAGAGTTTAGATGAGAGACACTTACATCCGGTTGTTGGGGATAATCTTATGTCCATCCTTGTACCACGTAACGAGGGGTCGAGGAAAGGAAGCAAGAGGAGGTGGGCTCATGATGGCTGCTCGGCCTTGAGTCACAGTTTTTCTCTGCTCCTCCGGAGGGAAATTCCCCAAAACTTGAAGATGAGAGAAGAATGAGTAAGGATCATTATCACATAATAACACTGTAATAAGAATAATAGATGGCAATACCCATTCATTTGCCAAATATTCTCTTATGAAATTTGTCTGGTGCCCCTCCCATTCACACCTATCACCTATTCACCAAAACAATTGTAACATGGTGGGAATAATAGCTATAATGCCTTGGATCAACAGGTTTTTACTGCAAAACCAACAACAGTCACTCACTAGCATTCCTACTCCCCTGTTCATAAGTCTGGTTGTCGCTTTGCCTACATCACACGTTGTTGTCTGATAGGTTGTATGCCTAGCCAATGGCGTCCAGAGACAGTTTCTTTCGCATCTGTTGGTACTGCCCCACAGAAGAAAATATCCATATGAACTTGATTGTTTTTACTTAATTGTTTGTATAAAAAGGAAAAGAGGAAAAGCATTAGGAAGGCTAGGTTACTGCACAATGTCAAAAACGATCGGAAAAAAAAAAAAGTGGGAGTAGATCGCAGATATACATATATACTTTGCATCTGTTACTTTGTAAACTACTTAAGATTGTTGTTAAAAGAACAATAACATTTTTTTTTTTAAATCGCTCATGTAGGATGTCTCTGCACCGTCAATGACTGTCTCTCCTCCATCTGCACATGATTCCTCTTTTGGGTAGCTGTTAAATACTTGAACAACACAGAGTTGTTAAGTTGCCTCAATAGTGAGCATTGTCTAAATGTCTTGTTATAGACCACAAATATAAATTTCCCAAAAGGTTTTCTCAAAGCTTAAACATTTGGTTTTATGAGACAAATGTGTCATGTCAGGTCATCTCAATGATTTCTGTACAACTTCATTCATCAAAACGTTGGTATATTGTGAAAAAAGGTAAATAAACATTTTTCCAATAGTCCATACCCAGTATTTAATTACATTTTGAATAATTTTCTTTTGTTTTTAGAAATACAAGCAATGGCAAAGAAATAAAAAGGAATTGGAATATGGACAAAATAAGGAAAGAGCAGTAGGAAAAAAAAACACCCTGAGAAACATTTTGCAATTAATTAGGTTCTTTCCCAGCGATACATTAACTGGCATAAAAAGAGCACAGCAGAGAAGCTGAGTCATTCTGGAGTAAATATGGGAACAATTTCACCACTGTGTGAAAGTGTCATGGGCATATCATTTAAAAATTAGGAGGGATGTTTCTTAATTTAAAGAGTTTGTGGATTTCATTATTTATAGCCGGTGTCCTTGACAACAAGGAAAATACGCAAATTTTTACTAGGTTTTAAATGGTCCTGAAATAATGATTATGGAATTAAGCAAATTAATATATGCTGAAATGATTATATATAGCAACAAACACTAGTTGTTCCATTATCCAGTGGATGCAGCATAGTTACAACCACCATACAATACATAAAAGCAGACAAAGTTGAACTGTGAGCAGCGCATTTGAAACATGAGCAAGGGTTTTGAATGGTGCTGGATGGTCCTTATTTGGACTCAAGTCTGGACTCATGTCACCTGAACCTGAACGGTTGGTGTCACTTGTCCTCTTCCATTATCCCTTGATGGGATTGTCTCAGAGCTCTCAATGATCTGGTGATACGGTCAACTGCTTTGTGGTCCCAAATGAGCTCAACTCAAAGAACACCTGAGGGTGTGTTGGGTCCCAGGATGCCAGCAACAGATCCTTTAGGCCATTTGGGTCGTAGGATGTAGTATCTGTGGATTGCCAGTGCTTCTCACACATACCATCAGGTCAGGTCTAAGCACTTCCATCAAAAAAAAACAAAAAAAAAAAAACTTGAAGGCTAAACTGCTGGGGAAGACGACTGCTGCAACTTAATGATTGGCCTAAAACATTTTCAGGCAGGTGGCAAGTGCTGAAATAACATTCACATCAATGCCAGAATGCTGGATTTGCCCAGAAGGACATTGCATTGTATCAAGATGAGCAGTGTTTAACCACACTACCTGTAACATACACCTCTTCTGACATGCCAATTAGCTGCGTGCTGACAGAAAAAACATTTTTCCATTGAAATGAAAAACATTTTTTAAATATAAAAAGTGTAAACACTGACTAAATGAACAATCTATTTGACATTTTTTTAAAGTATTTTCTCTGATTCTGTCTCTAGGAGTTGTTTGTCCCTTTCCATTCAACTGTACAATGAAACTGAAAAAGTTTCTCTTATTTTCCCTGAATTCCTTTCATTTTCTATGTGTAACAAGGTTGCTGCTGATAAGGTTTGTCATGCAAAAAGAGCATTCTAATAAAAAGAAAACAAGAGAAAAAGAAACAACTACTGTTGCTGTCGCTGTAGTTTGTACTCTTCACACCTGAAAGTGTGTGTGTGTGTGTGTGTGTGTGTGTGTGTGTGTGTGTGTGTGTGTGTGTGTGTGTGTGTGTGTGTGTGTGTGTGTACTTACAGGCTACATGCACCTCTGTTCTCCTGTGTATTACAGCACCCATTCTGTTCCTCACCATACACTGATACAGGCCAGCATCAGTCCTCTTCAGAGATGGAATAGACAACCTAAGGATGGACATACACTTTTACAACATAACAGTGTAACAGTGAGGATGTGCAACGTCCTCCCCCACGAGACCAATGAGACAGAAGGCAGGTGTATCTTTGTCCATATGTATTTCTGACCTTGATGTGAACAAAACAAATTGGGACTCCTGGTGTAAATGTTTCTTGATACCAGAACAAACGCAGAATAACAAACATGTACAGTATGCGCTCATACACACTTGTGCATGTGCTTGTATGTGTATGCATGTGTCATGTAGGAAAATGGTTTTGATTGTGTTCATGTATTTTTTTCCTTAGAAGGATTGTTAATGGGGTTTTAATGCACTGTGCTTCACTAATGGGAGACTTGGCATTGGATCCAGGTTGGTGCAATGCTGTACAAACACACAAATACAAATACACACAAGCACTAAGACACACATGCAAACCGGATAGACACAGTAAAACTGGACATTGCTTTGGGGCTCATTATGAATGCCGGGACAGCCAAGTACTTAACTCCCAGCCTGTTAGTGCACTCTGCCAAAATACACAAGCACCAGCACAGGCCCAGACAAATACACACATATGTACACCAAAGACACACAGACAGCTCTGTCTGAGTCAGGAATGTGAGGTGGGCTAACATTAAAGACAGTTCAACTTTAATTCAACAATAATGTTTAGAAAGAATGTGAATACAATAATGAAGAAGGATATTTGCACAATGTATGATTTTTGGAGTGTCATCTGATGAAACACTGAATAAGAATGAAGAACAAAGAACAAACACGGATGGATAACAAAAATTATAATAAGTGCATAATATGGAGAGCAATACAAAAACAATACAAATACAAATCAAATTTTAAAAGACTTT
Organism: Xenentodon cancila; assembly: GCA_014839995.1. Classification (NCBI taxonomy): domain Eukaryota; kingdom Metazoa; phylum Chordata; class Actinopteri; order Beloniformes; family Belonidae; genus Xenentodon; species Xenentodon cancila. Next base: position 15,085,837 of record CM026198.1, on the reverse strand, counting down.
GGCAGATTGGCTCCAGGCTCCTGAGACCCTGAAGAAGATGTGGTGTGTATGACAATGGATGGCTGGATGGATTTTTATCTGTAGGAACGACATATTTATCTCAGTTCCCGCCTTGTTGCCTGCCCCTCATGCAAGTGACACAGTTAGTTCGAGAAAACACGGCCTCTAAAAACAACTTAACACCAAACATTTGAAAATGATACAACAGCCTTGTCAACGGTGTCCCTAAAAACAAAAGCAAAATTGTTACTTACGTATTAAAAAAACAACAACAAAAAAACAGGACTCTGCAGCCTCTGATTTGAAGTTTTCACTGTCCAGCACACTGAATGACATAAATCCCAAAGAAGATGAAAGGAAGGGGGATAAATATGTCACTGTGTAGAAGCTAGAATTATTATTTTCTCAGTTGTAAAAATATAGCCAACTGCATTTATATACTGCTTTTATCCAGAAACTTTACAACGTCTAATACATTTACACTTTGCACACACAGGCAGGTTTTCTTCACCTCTGAGGACACTGATGCACGCTCATTTCCTGTTGACTTATCCTAGTATTAACTTTAGTAGCTACTTGCAAGACCATAACCCTGGCCCTAAAGGGAGGTGAGCTCCCACACTGTGACTATGAAAGCACATTTATGTCCCTACAACATCAACATTAAATACACACACAAAAATGTCAGCGTTGTTGGGGTGATTTATGACGACAAATGTTTCACTCACATGTACTCGCACCTTTTCACGCATCTTAAGTTTTGTTAGATAAATAATGACCAAGTGTGCTATGTAATGCTTTGTTGTTCATCTGAGGTTGTATTTCCCTCACTTTAAGACCTGGTAAACACTAGATGAATGTTTTTTTGTTTTTTTTTGTGCCATGACATGTAAAACGTTAGATCTAAAAGTTGAGAGTTGGTGCTCCTCTTTTTCATAGGACTGACAGCTGACAGCAGTCCAGCCACTAAACAACGCCTCCTGGCTCGTACGATGCTCGTACACAAAATGCTGGCTGAATCCCTTCCTCCAGCAGTGTGTGTATGTTCCCAAGATTTCCTCTATTTCTGAAGGATGTGAAAAACAATTTTGTTTCACAGCTGCAGTTTTGTTGAGAGGCACTGCTAAGCTTTTACCTCCAACACACAGGGACAGAGACTGGGGAGGCAGAGGAAGAGGTTCAGAAAAGTGAGGAAGTAGCTCAGACATATTGATTAGTTCTACTCATCTTTCCCAAGACCATATACATATTTATGGTCCCAGTGGAATTGTATTAATGCCACTTTGGGTCTGTTTTCTAAACATAATCTGTAACCAACAAGTGCAGCTTTTAAGCTGACAATGCTACAGGTATGGCCACGGATGGAGAAAACATAAGTTTGAAAAGATGTACAAGTCATGACACTCAACTAGACAGTATAGGAATTCAAGACTAAAACCTGACAAAATCTTACGGAGGTTGTGCTAACTGACCTGTATTCCTGTGTCCAGTCAGTGATGCTGTTGTTGTTGAAGGTCCAGCGGTATTGCAGAGGCCAGCTGCCTGCAGCTGGGCAGGTCAGCACCAGTCTGTTTCCCTCCAAGACCACCTGCTGTTCCCATCCACCCCCTTGGAAGTAGGGCGCCACTTCTGACACACAGAGACAGGCACAAAAGAAAATGCGTTCTTTTTAGTTATTATGGTCTGCATTAGTCACAATACAGCACATCAAGGCCCCCGGTCATCCAACTGATGAATGAAAATAAATGCAAAAATAAATACATAAAAATAATATATAATCTGATCTTTGTCAAAAAAAAAAATTGGCAAAAAAGACCAATGTTACAATGCTTCCTCATTTTATTGTACATAGTGGCGGTGTCAAAAATCATCCCTGCTCGTTATGTAGGAGGTGTATGTAGGGGAGTACACACTAAATTCATCAGCAGAAATTATTTTCAGATATCTAATTTAAATTTTTGCTAGAAGTACATCTAGATTTCTAGGCTACTTCTGAGCAACCTCTGAGCTGTGAATAACGACCCGACAAAACACCGCTATTTATATATAAAACAGATGTTTTGTTGTGCTGTCAATTTTTACTAACATACTGGCTATGGGTTGGCCTGGGAGGGTCCAACTATGAGCTCAGCTTGAGCTGTCGAGCATCGGCTAGAGGCAGAGGTCATCTCTAAAAAATAACAAACAAAAAAAAAAAACCCCACAACATCTGAAACATAAACAGTAGCTCCTGTTGCAAATGTTCACCGGACCTATGGCAAATCATGTCAGGATTTTATAAAATGCCGACTCACATTTTTTCTGACATTGAAGTGTTCTTTCTTAAAATCTTAAAATTGATCCAGTTCATTTTTCTATCATCAGTCCAGATACATTTAATCAATGTGATTATTAGTCTGAATCAAAACAAAATGTGGAAAACTTTCTTTTGCCAGTGTATTAAAAGTTCCGATAGGATTGTCCTTGGTACTGTGTTTAACAGTAAACAATAAATAAATAAAACTGTTTTTGAAACTTGCTTTGTAATATTGTAAAGGTGTGCCCTTTGGAGGACACACATCATATACTGCATAATTAATGTTAAAACAACCTTTGGCACCCTTTGCATCGTATGCAAATCCACACACCAGAAAGATAATGTGTGTGTCACTGCATTAAAATGTCCTAAATTCCAGCCCTAACGTGCATCAATAATCTCTATTTACTCAATGGAAAAATGCTAAAAAGCAAAGTATCCAAGCACAGCAATAATACAATATTGTACTATACAGCCAGTCAGACTGCACAGGTTGAATCTTTCAATAACCCTTTTTAAATCACTTCCCCTGCCTTGCTAAGTAAATTTGCTAAATGCCTCAGCTGCAGCCGCTGTCTAAACAACGCCATCCAGTCTTTAACTCTTGGCTCAGGTGTTCAGAGCTGGCTCATCATCACACGGCACAGAGACATAAAGGCTAAAGAGCTTGTCCGCAGCTCGTAGCTGGACCTCTCAGCATGTGCATATGCTGAAACCTAGATCATCACCGGAGTTGGAATTGTACAGTTGGGTTAAACTTGCAGACACGTAAACTGGAAAGAGGGGGCAAGTGCATCATTTTCTCTAACTGGGTCTTTTCTCCTATATGTCATTTGAGCTTTCTCAGTTCTGTATTTTCTTCAAGACTCTCCAGGGGCTCCAGGATATATTGTTTCAGCACTGGTACTACAATGTGCTTTGATGATTCGGCTTGTGGGCCACAACATAAAATGGAGACTGAACACTGCATACAGAAAAATGATGGTTCCTTCAGACTAAAGATAGTTACCAAGTTAAAGGAAATCAAAGGAAAGCTATGCAACAAACACAGATGATACACTCCATAAGCATATAAAAAACATATTCTATAGCAAGTAAAACATAATCTTTACAAGGGCATACCGTACACAACCATCTACACAATGTGCAATGTCAAAAAAGGCAAAAGCAGAGTAGGAGTTAAATTAGAGTTGCATTACAGTTCTCCTGTGAGCCTCCATTCTACCTTTCAACAGTGTTGTGGGCATTGATTTCCCAAATCACACACTATATAAAGGGAAATGGCTGTAGTCCTGTAGAAATGGATAGAAATGGAAAAAAAGATGGTCCCTGAGACGATAACACAGAAGGACTTCTTCTCCAGTGTTTGTTATTTGAAAACAATTTTTACACTAAACTTAAGAAATGTTTGTTTGGCACCAGAAACAGTCCCTCGAGTAAAAAGTCAAGTTTTTTTTTTCTCTTATTATGTCTTATTATGTCTCTTATTATTCTTTTTTCCCAGTACATGTTTCAAGGCCACCTTTTCCCCTCTTTCTGTTTTTCAACTTTGCACGTTTTTTTTCCTTTCCCTCTTTTAAGATTGATAGCTGCCTGCTCTGAGCACAAGGGGGAAGTATTCAATCCAAGACAGATTTATATGGGAGTTTGTGTTTGTGTGTGCATGTGGGGAGGTACAGGAGAGAAACGTAGTGTGTATGTGCTCATGAGGATTTATTTGGAATATTCAGTTTCTACAGAAGACGGCTGGCAATGCAGACTCCAATGTCATACTGCTGACCAGCACTATAATTCACTTCTGTCTGCCAGTGTGAATGTGTTGGTGTGTGTGTTTACGTGTATGTGTGTGTGAGCGACAGAGAGAGAGAAAGCGAGGGTTTGGGCTTGTTGGACTGTTTTTTATACTTTGTAAGATAACTTTAGGAATGTAAAGACATCAATTCAAGTTACAATAAGTTTTGGTTTAGATTTTCTTGTGAAAACCAGTAAGGTTAAATAAAGCGTGTTTAAAAAAAACAACAAAAAATAAACCACTTCACACAAGCATCAAGATTTTTATTTTTTCCCTTTTGACTTTCTGGGCCTTTTATATAGATGTCACTTTGTGTTGTTGAGGAAGCAAAGTGTTTTGGCCCAGATCATTCGATATCATCAAGAGTGGAAATCAGTTAAACCCCCAAAATAATCATCGGTTGGTTCATCTAAACTTGTATATATGCCCTTACAAAGGGCCTACTTTTGATGTTTAAGAAGAAGCTGAACAGCCACACCAGATTCAGAGTAAAAGCCGCACAACTTGAACTAACTGATTCACACTTGTGTGTTGTGTGTGTATTCTTGACCAAAATTTTAAATGTCTTCTGCAATATCTTCATAGTTTTATAAAATGTGGGGTTTCCCTCAGGGCTACGCATTGAATAGATTTTAATGATGAATCAAATTAAAAGTTCATGCCACTGTTAAAACTTTAATTTTAATCTGCATAATTATGGCATGGCGCTGCCACCACTTCTACAAGCTTCTATTACTCCATAACGCCTCCTCCCATGTAGTTCCCTTCAAACCCAAATCCCCAATCTTAAAACAAATCTCCAATGTAGCAGCGTGAGCTGTTAAAACATTTTCTCCAAAAGCATTACTTAAACAGGAACGGTTTCCTGCGTGGCCTGAAAGTGGTTCGTGTGTGTGATGTCAGACGCCATGCTAAGCTATGTCAGCTGTAAGGTTTGTGTGTAGTCCCTGACAGCTGAAAGTCGCAGCATAGCGGAGTTGTTCCAGTATTTCAAACAGAGCCTATGGAAAGCTGTAGGCTCCGTACTACTGCAATAACTGAAGTATGATCTCCTGCAAAGCCATGCGGTTGTGATGGATGCAATATGTGGTTTGGCATTGTCTTGCTGAAATATGCAAGACCTTCCCTGTAAGTGATGTTGTCTGGATGGGTGCAAATGTTTCTCTAAAACCTCTTTGTACTTTTCAGCACTGATTGGGTCTTTACAGATGTATGGTGTCCACACCATAGGCACTAATGCAACCCCAAACCATCAAAGTGGTTTTCAAACTGAAGCCAATTAGTTCATCTCCTCTGTAGTCGACAGAACACACAATCCATGGTTCTAAAAATTTATTTGAAATTTGGATTCATCTGACCACAGAACAGTTTTCCATTTTCCCTCAGGCCATTTTGAATGAGCTTTGGCCCAAAGGAGACAGCTGTGTTTCTAGCTTGTGTTTACATATGTCTTCCTTGCATGATAGAGATGTAAGCTTTATTTATGGATTGCAGGGTGAATAGTGTTCACCAACTGTGATCTCCAGAAGTGATCCTGAGTCCATGGAGTGATTTCCAGAAGAGAATAATGCCCGTTTTAAATGCAGTGCTGCCTTGTCCCTTGTGCACAGAGATTGCTCCTGATTTTCTGAACTGCTTGATGATATTATACACTGTAGATGGTGGGATGTTCAAAGTCTTCGCAATTTTAAATTGACAAACATTTTCCTGAAATTGTTACATAATTTACTGACAGTTTGTTGCTGATTGATAAACCTCTGCCCAACTTTAGATGCAAGAGGCACTTTTGCTCCTTTCATACCCAATCATGTTACTGATCTGTTTCTAATTAACCTAATTAGTTGTCAAATGCCCCTCCAGTTGTTTTTGATTTGTACCAATTACGTTTTGAGCCTTTTGTTGTCCCTGTTCCAACTTTTCTGAGATGTGTTGCATTAAATTAAAAAAGAGCTAATATTTGCCATGAAATACTAAAATGTCTCAGTTTCAACATCTGATATCTTGTTTATGTTTTATGAGGGGTAAAAATATAGGTTTGGGATTTGTAAATAATTGCATTCTGTTTTTATTTACATTTTAAACAGCATCTCAATTTCATTGGAATTGGGGTTGTGTTACAAAAAAAACCACAGAAAGGGTGGTGTGGACCCTCAGTGGTTAAAGACATTCAGCTGGTTCAAACAAAATGAGGAGGGCATGATAGGGGACGTATGCCAAAAGCATTGCCCTCCACCCCTACCCTGAATGCCCACATGTTGCAGGACAATACCTTATGGTTGTCCATCAATTACAGGCTAGATACTACATGATACTACAACTGTATGAAACAATAGTTTGCCATAACACATAAGAAAAGGAAAAACAAATCAGAGAGGGGAGGCTATAGCATTTTTATACGTTTAAAATGGAAAAAAAAAAAAGAATGTGGATGTTAGTGTGTTGTGTTGTGTATCTTATGACACAACATGCCCCCATCAGAATAACAGCAAAAAAAACAACAGTACACAAGCACATATATGAAACAGAGGAAAGACACTGTATCATTTTATTCCCAATTTATTTTAAATAATACATTAAAAATATACTTAATATAAGCAAAAGTATGTATATAAAGATGCATCCCACTCATCATGGGTCCTTAATCCCAGTTTACTGTTTCAAAAATATTCTATTAGGAACCATAAATAAAAAGTGAAAACTACATCAGAGAGAAGTACGGTCAGCTAACATGTTTTATTTCTGATGTCTGTTTTTCTTTTGCCCACTGTCTATCTCTCTGTCACTCAATGTCAACATGTCACTCTCCTCCCCCAAAGTCTTCCCTTTACTAACCCGTCTTTCTCTCAAGCTGCACTATTCAACCACTTATCCGTCGATTGGAATCACCTACTTCCATCCTTTTTTTACCCCTCGGTCTATCTCTGTCAAAGCATGTGGCAGATCAAGGTCTCCTTCCACTTTGCCTCCTCGGGAGGAAGGTTGCCTCCCGAGGAGCCGACAGATCAGTCTTGAAATGTGACAGGAGAACACACTTTAATGCACACTTCTTTTTCTGCCATATCACATGTGTCTTTCTACTCTGAGGATGATCTTATGAAGTTGCTTGGGCAGATTATGGGGAAGAATTCAATTTGCCTAGAAGATGAGCAATGTGACAGAGAAGAGAGGGAAGGAAAGAAGATGAAAGAACAGGCTCAGCAGAAGAGCAGTGTGGGTGCACTGGGGTAACAAGTCCACAATGATTCACCTTGTCTATTCTCCTCTTTGTCCCTCTGCTCCTTTACAGGGTGTTAATCTGGGGTGGAAATTAGGGGATGACTTGTCATTCCCAAATGGGCCAGGGAAAAATAAACAGACTTGGTCACTGGGATGCATTTAATACACCAACAATAAACCTGAAGATCATGGAAACATCCTTGGTGAGATGTGACATATGACTCAACATGAGGTCAAGGTGCTGGATAACTACAAGCAAAAAAAGCCCCTTATTTGTGTCTGCGGAAGTCTTGTGTTTGAGGTCCAAAAGAGCCCTTAAGTGGCACCTTTTTTTAATTCAGAGGTGCAGAGGAAAACCTGTGGTGTGAGAATGCATTACAGAGCACTGACACAACAGCCTGAGAAACCATGGCAGGAATGAAAGACTGAGTGGTGGATTTTTTTGTGGCCTGTTTAATAATTGGAGGGGTGTGTTTCTGCCTCTGCACAGAGTAGGTGTGTATGTGTCAGGTCATAAACTAAGGTCACCCATTCAAGAAAAATCACTTGATCGTCATAGAACTGAACCCCTGCTGTGAGACAGAACTGGCCGAGCTGGCGATAGACTATGAATACTGATTCACTGGTAGCCTGTCTCGCTCACTGCCTCACTCGCTCTCACACACACACACACACACACACACACATACACACACTTCATGTCTTTTTGACGCTTGAGATTGAAGGAGAGAAAATAGCTAAATCACTCTCTTTTATAAGTATTTTTCTTTGAACAACTGGGCACAACTTGCATGGATTAGCTTTTTTTCCCAGAGTAACAGCAGTCTATTTGATTATGGGGGTGAAAATGAGTTCTATTCCTTTATAATCTAATAAGTCTGCCTGAACTTGTTTCAACAGGCATTTGAAATCACTTAATTAAACTGACAGTCTGTGAGGCGAAATAAAGAATTATGAGTTTTTGGCATGTCGCTACCAGTCAGGAAAGAGAGTGGGGCTGTGGGTGGGGTGGGGGGAGCTAATTAATTAAACAAAATAAAACACAGGAGCTGAGAAATTAGATTTTATGTCCAGGGTGGCTTTGTTTGGACATGTTAGGTGCAAACTAACATGTGCAGCAGAAATTATACTTGTGGCAGACCCCTGTGACCATGTGCAGGATTAGACAGGTATAAAAAAAAATGGATGGATGGATTCGCTCAGATATCCATGAGATATCAATAAACCAGAAAACTTGAAAGATCCTCCAATGCAAACAGTAAAGGTAATGGTGGAGTAAGAGGCAACAGCAACAAGATGCACCGCAGGAAGATGTCGATAAGTCAACTTTGCAAGAGCATGCTCAGTATCATGAGAACCCATTTATGAAACGATTCATCATTACAAAACCCTCTTTTTCAAATCACCTTCATATTTCTACTCCAGTAGCATCGACAGTCCTAATTCTAGAAAAGCTAACATTTATAATGTCCTTTTAATGAGAACAGCACGGAGCAGCTAGACCAAAAATCAAACCATTAGACTTATTATACACTGCACACTCATGGATTTTATCTGCTAAATGTCAACACCAGCTGCTCCAGTTTATCTTGACGTTATCATTTACACTGTCCGAAGCCGACTAATGGTCAACCGCAAAATTAAGACAACTATCTCTTTCCGATCATTTTACAGAGGCAGTCATTTGAGCTCCATCAGAGAAAATCTTGTAGCCAAAGTAAACCACAGTTAAGCAGTGGACAACTGCTGGCTTTGACGATAATAATTAAATCAAAGTGGCTCTAAATTTAATGCAGCCGGTTTGAGGTCACCCACTGATCTTAAAAGGACTTCATCTAAACTGTAAGAAAGTAAGTACACAAAAAAAAAAAAAAAAAAAAACCCCAACAAGAAATGACTAAAGATCAGATACATAACACCTTGACATAAAACCGCATAAGAAAACCTCTCCCTTCTTCATGTGTTGTTAGATAGAACAGGGGGCCAGGGTGTGAGTGCACAACTTTGAGCAGGAATTAACTCAAACCGTTTCAAGTTGCCAGCTGGTTTAAATGACTACTGAATGTCAGGCTGTCTGAAGGAACGTCGCACGTCTTACAGCAGATGAGACAACACCCCTTTAACCTCACTTCCTACTACAATTGCCAATCACAGCTCTCTCCCTCCAGCTCATGCCTTGCCTGCTCCAATCAGTTTTTCAAAGCTTTAAATGACAGGTGTCTGTGGGAACTGACAGAGCGCCGACTGATCCTGATGTGCTGATTGGCAGATGTCAGAGCAGGAGACATGTTAGACACAGTGTCAAGCTTGCACAGACACACAGAAACGTTAAATACAGAGGTCAAAGCTGATGTGTCTGACTTTCTTCACGAGTCTGTGCTTCTTTGTCATCAAGGTAGTGATTGCACAGGTTGGCAAGTGTTATGATAGATTATAAATAATAGCAAACCCAAGAACATCCGTAGCTGATAGTTTCATTCTAACATGATCTTGTGTTGGATGTTGTGTTAAGGTCCTGAAGCAGGTGAAAGGAAGCAAATATGTACAATTAACTATATTGGCTTTCCTATTACAAGCTTGGCCTGTGTTCATTCAAAGACTGTCCACTATGGAATTTTCTTTAGTATTACCATGATCCTCATTTTAATCTAAACTGTGATTGAACATTTAAAATGTCAGTGTACTGGCTCCTCTGGCATTTAATAATGTCAACGTGACCATGTAAGCAGGCCTATATACTCGCGCATGTGTAAACATAAGTCTCTGCAGGACATCTCGCTGAAATGTCAGACTGAACACTTTGACTTGAACTGAATGAGACTTTTATTCTTGAAATGGGACGTAGAAGAATGGGTGAACCTGGGTACTCTATTATACTATGGCTGAAAGGGGTCAGATTAGTGCACATTTATGTTGGAGAAAGTTAACGGGGGGCAACAAATGGGGCAAAAGAGATGTGGCACTAGAGTGTTTGAAAGAGAGCTGGTATCATGGGAAAAGGTGGGGTAATCAGGTGGAAGAAACTGTGATCAGTGACATTTAAGAGGTGGGCCACACTGCAGGGCACATCTGCCGTTACACACACTCACGCTGCAACACATATAATAAACACACACACAATGTCAGCCTCTATCTCCTCATGAGCAGACAGGCGGACCGGAGGAGCAAGGAGGCGAGTGTGAGCTTTGGGAATGAATGAAAAAAATACCTCCTACAGAGACAGCAGTCCCCTCCCTCGCTCTGAGGAAACTTGAGTGCATAAGCCATATTGAAAACACCTCAATACTTTTGAGTGACAGAAATAAAAAAATTACAAAAAACACAAAACATCATAATTATGCCTTTGTTTTGCTGTCTTTTTTTTTATCCCCCTTCCTATGTCTAGTTTTACCTCAGAATTTAGTATCATGATGAAAGGAATCTTTCCTGCAGGTAGACAGCAAACCTTTATTGTCACACTGTCACATTATGAATTCAAGGACGGATCTGGGGAAAAAAAAAAAAAAAAAAAGGAGGACTGTGTGAACTGGTAAGCATGCCAATTGTACCACCTTGTAGTGATGGGTGGAGGCGGCAACACAGTTTGGGCGAGAACCTGTCGGATACAATCACTACATAACCTTCACATCACAGCCACTGGGCTTCCCGAACACACACACATTCACACATACACACACATATGACCCAAATCCATCCACATCAATACCAGGAGACTCTAAGAACATGACTGCATGGAGACAAGTGATAGTCAGAAGACTTGAGGCTTGAGTCTTCCTCTTCACACTCCTCTCCAATTGATACATGCACACATGCATTAACAGAATACAGCAGACTCCGATCAAAATAAGTTAAAATACGGTCTTTTGGACTCCTAAAATGATTTCACCTCCCTTTCCCTTTCCGTTTCTGTTCCCTGAGCACTTGTCACTTAGATCCTCTGGATTTCTGCCTGTCAACTGTTCTAGCCGTTTCATATATTTGAATGTCTACGTCTCTGTTCACCTCCTTGTCCTCAGGAAAAATTACATATATATCGTTTCTCTATTCTACTCCCTTTTCTTTAAGCACAACATGCTCTCTCTTGTGTGTGCGTGTGATAAATGGGCCCAAAACCCCTCCACACATATCTCTGCTGGCCAACCCCCCACCCCTCTGACAGCTGCCACTTGCCTGACCTTGGGAAATCTGGTCTACAAGGTTTTGAAGTGATTGACGAATTGTATCCTTTCATTCATTATTGAAGGCTGAGATCAGAACCACCGCACTGGGATATCATTGTGACAGCCAGGCAGACCAGACAGAGGTGAGAAGGGAAAGAGAAGCAGCAGCAGGAGGAGGGCGAGGAGGAGGGAGGTCATCTGGGCTATGACGTAAAGGTGAGAAGTACAAGGGGTGTGTGTTAGTGTGCATGCGTGTGTGTGAGGTGTGTGTTGCTGAATGATTTTATGTAAGCCTCATCCCAGAGAACTTTTGGATCAGTGTGTCAGTCTGGTGGGTGGCTTGATCAGTAAAAGATGTACAGATGTACAGATAACAGTGAATAAAAACTGGCAGGTATGAAAACATAAAGGTTTCTAATTAAATAAGTGTTTGTTATAATGAAAGGAGCATTTGACTTCTTTGAGCGTTTCAAACCTGAAGTCCATATGTCATCTTAATACTCATCTAGCTGTTCCCACAGTTTTCAAGTCTCGACTGTCAAATATGAGTCTGTAAGGTGTTGAATCATAAAACTATCAAACTGAGCAGTCAGTTTCAATATGTAGGGACAGTTGCAACATCATCCTGCACAATTGTGGGTTGTACGAGTTGTATTTGTGTGACACAACACTTGCACGTTACTGTTTTGTGACCTCAGTGAGTCATACATTACGCTGATGACTCCTATGTGTCATTACGGTGGAAATGAGGTGTAAACATTAAGGAGAGAAAATTTAATTTAGTCTGATAAATGCCTAATTTCTAATTCTCTAACTTATCAACACATTAATGGAGACAACAGAGGATACCTCGCACCTGACAAACTGTTTATTACAAACCATCTGACGTTTGCCGCAACCAGAAATATAACTGACTACGACATCTTTGAGCCCGACATGGAAACACTGACGTCAGTACTGATGATGAGTTGTTTATGGTCTGCGTGATTTATACGTGTGTTTTAAAAAAAAAAAAAAAAAAAACAGGCAAAATCAGGAGCATGTCGGCAGTGTGCACCTTTCCTCACAGGCATTCCACATCTTTCCTGACTCTTATCAAATCTGCCTTTCTCGACACCAGGCATCACTGCCTTAGGTTCTCCTCCACCCTCTTTTCATTTTTGCCCTTTAGAACTGATCTTGAACTGGACTAAACTAGCGCTCCTCAAGGAAAAAGAGTAAACAATATGTTCTCTGGAAATTATATTTAGCTGTTAGCTGACAGGCATGAATAAAAATAAAAGTTTAACTTCTTCATCTACATCTTCTGACAATCTCACTATCTTTATGCCTCTGCCTTTTCTTTTGCATGCTAATTTACTGTTGAGGGAGATTTTTGGGGGGTTTGTTGTATGTGCCGTGTCCATATGCTCAACGAATGCAAGTATACGAGTGTTTACGTCCTGTTCTTCCTCTTCTCCACAGTGAAAACATCTGCCACCAGCTGCAATGCACACCACATCATCCTCTTCTCCCTCTTTTCCTCAACTTTCCCTCCTCCTCCTCCTCCTCCTTCCTTCCCAAGACAAGAGTAGCTCATTGACACAGGATTTGAAGGGCAGACTGTCTAGGAAACGCTCTTCCTACACTCTTATAGACTCAGATTAATTCAATAACACTAACACATGTCCTTGCCGAGGTAGAGTATGACTTTTTTTGTGACTGTTTACTTACTTCAACATTTATAGAGAGTAAGGCTTAAGCACAATTACTGTATGACGAGATATACGAGGGCAGGCATATCTGTCACCGCGCAGATGTTTCCGGTGATAGCAAGCAAGTCAACCGATAATGATTCAGAAAAGCACAGACAAAGAAGATTGTCTGGCATATGTGCTCATTGTTTGCCAAATAAATCACTGTTAAGCTTTTTAATTTCTCGGCATGCCAGTAATCTGGCAAAGTTTGTATTTTCAGATGTCTATTGGAAAAATTTAAGAGATGTTTGCAGACATGGTGTAAAGGCTGCTCTTCAAAATATATTTAATCATCTTGCTGTCACAAATACTCTTTGAGACAAACTTGAGCAGCGCTTGTTTAGATATACTTTTCTCATTTTCCAGAAAAAGTCAGTCAGTTAATAGAACTTTTTTTTTCCCAAAAAAAGAAAAGATAATGGATACCTTAAGTTCTAATAACAATTCATGCACCTACATCTCAAGCCTTCTCATGGCTGATGTTTGTCTGCCAGAGAAGTGGAGGCTGCATCCCTTTAAGTCACGGGTAAATCCACACACGCTGTTCAAAACACATTGAAGGGTGAGTGAAGACTATGAACCGTTCAGTGCCAGCGGATCACGCTCTTGGCCTTGGCTGAATAGACCTACAAAAACAACATCTGTGTCTTTACAGAGCGGCCCTATAAAATTGTCGATTGGCACATTAATGCATAGAGGCAGGACAATTCACTGAAACCCTCCATAAAATTACTTCATGTCACGGCTGATGTGCACTGAATCCATCTCTTTGTTTGTGTGTCTCTATAAGTTAGTGAATCACTGGACTAAAAAAAAAACAAGATGGTTACAAGTCCAGAATGAGCTTTTTCATTGTCTATTTCCAATACACTGTGCAATACTTTTTATAGTTTAAAATTGTATCTGTTTGTATCTTCATTTGTATATAGAGTAGTTATGACTATTTGTTCGCTTTCTCATCTCGCACATTCAATATAATGACAACAAAGAGATTGACCTATTGGGTGTAAATGGTTCAATAGTACAGAAACAATCCCCATGAGCAGCATATAGAACCATTCAGTAAAAATAAATGTATAAATGCATTGTTTTGTATTTGCATTTAAAAGCACCTCACTGGAATTAAAGCGAGGGTAAGTGATTATATGTCCTCACCATCTGTGAGCTTCCCATCTCGTGAGTACAGTAAACAAACCCAGTCTACATGCTCTGCAGCATGAAAACATTTCACCTGCAAGCACAGATGCCCTTTACATAGTTTTTACCTGATTAGGTTAAATCTCATGATTTAACGGTTTTGTTGAAGAGGAAAGAGAATGGACAAAGGCTAGACCAGAATAGATCGTTGGGCATTCAGTTTTCAATTAGGTGTCCAAATCTCATCATTATTATTATTAATTATTTCATGTTTTTTTGCAAACAGCAAATCAAAGAGCGCTCACTCCCTAAGAGCCACAAATGCCCCTTTGCAATAATGCATCAGCTCGTTTTTGCTGTTAATGCAAGAGATGCAATATAATATACAGAAAATCTTTTTTTTTTTTTACTTGTAAGTGTTTATTATATATAGAGAAATTAAAAACACTCCCACTTTTGTCTTTGACAGTTTGTAAATAGTATTTCTTTTACTTTTGCATCATTGTGAATACACTGGGTAATTTTATGTGCTTTTGTATCTATTTGTTTTATTTATTTTAGTTGTATGAATTGTATGATACTTTTTTTGGTTTTGGTTTGAACAGAGAAGTTAGCAAATAAACTCCATCCTTATTGCATTTACTCTAAGAAAAGACACCCCCACCCCCCGGCATGCAAGTTACTTTCCATCTGGCCTTTTTGTTTTGCACACTCATCTGTTAATCTCGCATCTCACACTCATTAATAACTTGCTTGTCACGTGTATGTGGACCTCCCTCATTTAGTGTATTGTTCTTTAACTACGCTCATTCCATGTCACCTGTGGGCGTGGGTCATATTTGTTTTCGGTCATACAAGTGTTGACCTCACTTGCTTGGTGACACTATAAAAGACCAACCACCACTAGTAAAATTTCCAGGCTTGAGGTACTCTGAAGAATTTCTGTATTCTTGTCACATCTTGGCAGTACATCAACACTCTCACAAAAACACAAAGGACAAATGTGCCATGCAGTTAGTCACCATAAGAGAAAAAGATGTGACACTAAAAAAAAAAAAAAAAAAAAAAAAAAAAAAGCCCAATTACTTAAGCTTCCCACATGGACAGCAATGTACGACGCCTCCTCTCTCAGGGAGACGCATTATCAATGAGGGTGAGAGATAGAGATGGTTGAAAACTTCAAAGCAAGACAGGATTTCAGGGTTTCATCTCTTTGAGTCTTCTTGCAATTTGTAAGTCAAATGTGGTCTGTGTGTGTATGTGCGCGTGTGTGTGTAATTTCATGTGCATGTGTGTGTATATATAATTCTGCATGTGTATAGGCAGAAAGTGCAAACCAATGTTGTGCGTGGGTGTCTGGCAGTCCACATAGTTGTGCTTAAAACCTAATGAAGTCTTTAGAATTTTCAGTATTCGTTCATAAATACTGTATTATCTAAAATAGATTGAGATTTTTTTATCAGAGTCCTAAAAGTAAAGAGAACCATGTTAAACAAATGAGCAATAATTACCGAAATATGTGAGCCTTTGCCTTCAGTATCTGGTGCTAACTGAAATTCTGCTAAAACTGCAACTAATTTCTTCCAGGAACTGCTCATTAGTCCTGACCATAAACTTGGAGAACTTTAGATTATACATTTTTGGGCCGGTATCTTGCTGCACGAGTGATATTTTGTTATTTCTCTCTAGAATTCATCTGCATATTTTTGGGCTGGACCCGAATACCAGGACATCTGAATATTAGTTCATTAACATGGTCTCATGTAGCCTAATGTTTTACATATATCTACATGGTCACGGCGCTCCGTCGTTAACTTGGCAGTTTCGGGGGGCCTGAATCGCTGCCAACAAAAAAGTCTGGTTAATCTCAGGATGATGAACAAAATATGTGTCCAGTTTTTTCTAACTCGGCTTTTCCTTGCTCTCTTTATTCCTTTTCTTTTCGCTTTACCGCTCCACTTTTATGCTTATATGAAGCGCCACTCATGTTAAAATGCTCCACATAGTTTCCTGACAAGTGACTGATGATGACGTTGGTGGACGGTTAGTGATGAGTTCTACCCAAAATACATATGGAGACAATATCAGTGACCCACTTGTAGATTTGCAGGTCATAAAATCAAATGTGAGAGTGAAAATAAAGCCAGCCAGGCAGCACATCATTTTGTTCAAAACTAGTACATCACTAAAGTCAGTTGGTTTTGTAAAGATTTTACCAACCATGACTCAATCCGATTGGGGCAGCCTATATAATTCCTGTGTAAAATCTGAATGATAGGTACCGCCCCTGGCTGGAAGTCTTATCTACTTTTAAGACTAAGTTTTGGCATATTTGACATTTTACAGACCCTATAGAATTATATTTATTTTTTTTACACATTATGTAAATTTTTAATTTTAGATATAATATAGAATAAAACAGAAATAATTTAAGACGAATATAAACACTACATCTCACCTCAGTCACTTCTTTCTTTGTTCATTGGAAGTCCTCTCACTTATCTCTGATTTCTCTGCATCCACTAGTTCCATTGTTCCTTTGATTCTGCACGTGCACGCTCTTACCCTCCGTCTGCTTCTGTCTGTCTCATTCTTTCAATCACATGCTGTCACTTTGCATTGCAGCCCATGATGAAACATCGCCTTGTGCCCTCCACCTATTTATCACATTTATCCATTGATTTATACATTTCAATTTTAGTCTATAAAGATTTCTCTCTTTGTATTATTTATATACGGTTTCGCAAATCTGATCAAATGGTGAGGGCAAAGAAATACTGTACGTGTACAGTGCACACGGACTTATACTTGTGTTTTCTGGTAGCAAATGCAGAATGCTTCACCCAACTAATCCATCTTCTGTTTCAGATGTGCAGCACAAATTGGTACGGGTCAAGGCTTGCTTTTCCTTCAGTCTACTGATGAGATAAACAATCATCCCATCTCTCTCTCCTCCTCTCCCTTTCTCTTGGTGACATCACCTCCCTGCATTGAAAGTGACACTGGCGTTAATCCACATTCAGCCTTCCACTGCACCTCCTGAACACACCAATCCAAGTACACAGACCTAAGTCAGGAGAGCTCATGAATATCTAATGGGATAGACACAGCACTCTTGATTTACAAAAAAAAAAGTCCTTACACCATGAACTCCACTAGTGGCCACCAGCAGGGAGAGATGGTGGAGACTGATTGAACATAAAGGGTTAGAGAGTAAAGCTATATGTGGCAGGGGGTAAGAGCAAACGAGAGAGTGTGGATGAAAGAGAAGCAATTTTTGAATGTATACAAGAAAGAGAAGAGGAGGAATGGAAAACATTATATAAGTTATCGGAGAAAAAAGTAATCTTACATGCAAGCTTTTGTTGTTTCTGTCTGAAAAGGTTATAGATACATATGATAAACAAACATGATGCATTAACACATAAATGACATAAATGACACATACATTTTTCTTTTTTTCCCCAAAGACATCTTATAAGGATCTCATGTGTTCAAAGGAAAAGATGGAATTTTTGCAATTGTGGCTACAATAATCAGAAATTTAGCTATCAATTATTAAGTTTTCTTAACTTCACCTATTCACGCTAGCCGTTTGTCTTCAAATATCTTCTTAGTGAGTATTAGCTGTAAAAACTGTCTACGACATTTGAATTTTTGGATAATTTTCCGACAGTATGTCATTCAGCTGTGACATTCCCAAACAAGCCAAGCACAGCAAGACTGAAATTTAAAAAGTGGACTCAAAGTGTTTCAAGAAGTGTCTGAAACACCAGGAAAAAAAAACAAAAAAAAACAAAAGTACTGATCTATAAACAACATAGTTACAAGCTATGAAACCAACACTGTTGCTGTTGTTGTTGTTTTTCTTCCTATAAATGTCATAAATATAATCCTGAATTGGATAATGATACATTACACTAAACTGGGTTGCATATATTTAATTTGATTTGTTTATTTTATCTGTAAAGCTCCCTGAGATGACTTTTATTGTGAATTCACTTTAAATGAAAAAAAAAAGTATTATGTAATTTTAAAGAAGGTTGTTACATTTTCATTTAATCAATATCATATGGGATATGTGAGTGACATGGGAATACACTCTACATATTACTTCAAGGGAGGCAGCGAAGCAAACAGGCACAGTGGCTGTACCAAATGCAGCAACTGCTACTAATACTAGCGGCCTCTTTGCATACAAACTCAAAATATCACTT
Source organism: Xenentodon cancila (assembly GCA_014839995.1). Lineage (NCBI taxonomy): Eukaryota > Metazoa > Chordata > Actinopteri > Beloniformes > Belonidae > Xenentodon > Xenentodon cancila. Next base: position 15,067,283 of record CM026198.1, on the reverse strand, counting down.
TGATAAAGTCTGGGCCTAATTAATCAGGCTAATCAGCAGGGTGCCTGGCAGCAAGTTCCCCTGCTCTGCAGTCTCCCTTCATGACTGGGATTCTGCAGCAATCTACTTATTGCAGAGCAATACCTCAGTTCGGCAGATTTTCTGGGACACCTAAAAATGTTCTACAACTAATAAAATCAAATCATGAACACCGAATTAAGGAAACATCTTATTTTCATAATACAAAAATAGTTTAAAAAGTATAAAGTTAAGTTAGCTCAAGTGAATAATTGACGTAGCCTTGTGGGTGGATCCGTCACTCCTCACATAGCTACAGAACAGTTATTTGTTTTGAAAAGATTGATTTTTAAGCATTAGACTGAATTATTAAAGCTGCTTTTAATTCAAGAAATGGCATACAAAAACGCAATTTACCAGAAACTTTTATCATGATGAATTTACAGTGCAATAATACATGATTTATGCATCACAGTAAGATGCCAAAGCAGAGCTTAGCAAATGGAAATGTATATCACTATTATAATAAGTGAACACTTTGCAGTAGAACACAAAAGGTAATTGTTTTTTATTCCTTAGAAAATACTCTGTAAGACACAACATCCGTATTTTCCCTTTAAATCCAAGAAAGCTATAAATAGAAAGATTTAGTGTAACATAATCACTTTTCTTGATCCACACCTTTTAGATATGCTGATAACAAAGCTGCACGTACTAACATATGTTGCTGTGGAATACTTAAATAATCATTCCATGACGGACTGCAGTGTTGATCTACTTTTATATGTCTAAGCAGTAAGAGGTAAAACCGGAGAAGCAAAAGTTTGAATGAGTGGAAAGCAATAACAGTATTACCAGTATAACTGTCGCCTGTGTACTGCATTTTCTATCTGATAAAAGACTATGCGTTTTTCTCCTCACATAGGTGTGGCTTATTTTCCACAGAGGTCAAACGTGACCACAGGAAATGTTTTATAACCAAAATACTGTGTCAGAGATGTCAAATGAAGAGCAGAAAAATGAAAAACACATACAGAGTCAAATCAGGCAGTCCTACTTTTCCCTGACTATAAAGACTTGATGTGGAGAGATACCCGTGCTGCACTGCTCAAGCTTTTAGCGAACCATCATGTCTCCCGGGACCTGTTAAACAGACTGCAGCATATACAGCAGGTATGTTGCCATCGCTGGAGCTGCGTAGGTGTGAAAGGCACACCTTTGGTGACAAAGACAACATTTTCACTCTGCACAAGAGGCAGACAAATGCAGAACCCCCAACGGGGGTTTTCTTTTCCTCAGTAAGGTTCACAAAAATTCAACTCTCGATTTTCTTGTTTACAGAAAGCCTGAAGAAAGCATGTAAAAGAAGACAAAGAAACAGGTGTACGTGTGTATTCATGAGCCCACGTGTAGAACATGTTTGTGCTTGTAATATGGAGTAATTAAACAAGCCACACCACATTTAGTGCTGGGTCATCAAGTGTCTAAATCACATTTGAGCTGGGTTCTCTGATCAGTTCTCTCTTTGAATGTGAGCGCTGTTGCCCAGAAGCCCAAGGAAAACCCTTGAAAGGATGGTCCACCAACTCTGGTGTGTCTGGGCAAACGGGAAACAAGGTGATGTCCTAAACAGAGGCTTTAAAAGGATAAATAAATCAAGACTATGCAGTATATGGACAAACTTTCCTCAAAACAACTTATTTTTGTTACTTTGCCTCACATTTAAAAGTGGGAACTGAACACTAAATTTGGAAGTACATTAAACATATTCATCTACCCAACAGGTAAATGGACTGTTAGAAAACTATTAAAACAAAAGAGCAGTCTCAACTAGTTTACCATTCAGTGACTGTAATTTGCATGTGTTTCATAATAGGTGAGGTGTCCAGAAGGACCTGGGTCTGGTTGGTCTGGGTATGTTTGCAGATAAGTTATGTGTCACAGTTGAGTTCCTCTGCAGGGCTGTCTGTATGCAGTCACACAGCAGCATTGTGTCTTTTAAAAAGCGACAAGTGATGTTACAAGTTTCATACAGAATCAGTATAACAAGAGCATACAAAGAACATTTTATGCTCAATAGCTTTAAAACCATGTGACTTAGACATTTCAAATGTATGCTGGAATTGTAACACTCAACTAACACACACTGCTTTATTTTGCATTTGAATACTTGTTTTAAGTTTAATATCAATATTTATAATGAAAAGAAGTGCTGACATTGATTTTTTTGGGCTTTTTTCAATATTCTATACAAATCCTGTATGAGAATGATTTTTGTTTTCTTTAATGTCAGAAGACAGATGAGGAGGAGCTGAATCAAAACGCAGTTTGAGACAAGAAGCAGAATCACAAAGTGATGTTAACCCTTTCATGCACAAAGTTATATAAGTAAATGGGGAAAAAAAAACCTGTGGAACTGACTCGCATCATTTCTATTCTGATCACACACAAAATGGAAATAAATGGTGAAACTTTTTAATTTCATGAAATTATTCTCTCAAGTCTTGGTCGATTGTCCTTCCATTTAATAATGCAGAATGTAGGACAGCTTTTTCTCATAAATATTTTAGAACCATGCTTTCTGGCAGAATATATGAATATGTCCAGCATGATTATTTTGTTGATTTTGTGTCACTACTGTGCAAATGCATTGAATGAAGTCACCTTTTTTCCACTGCCAGAGGACCCCAACTCCCCGTCCTGTCACCCCCCGCACACACACACACACACGCACACACACACACTTACACCCTTTCTAAAGTTAGTTGGTAGTCTCAATAATGTTAAAGGCAAACTAAAGTAATATAATGTGAAAACAGTAAATATATCATTATGCAGGTGTAGGAAGCCCTCCTGTGTTCCTACGGTGACCTCCACTCTGCAGCTCCCAGAGCAGCAATATCCAAAGGCCACCCTTTGGGACCGCCTAGCAGAGACAGGTAATAAGCTGCAATCTTACTGTGAATGCTAGAGTGCAGGCGCGACAGCGATAGATGGCATAGTAGAAATACATTTCCCAAACACACTCAACCATGCACAAACACAAATACACACAAATACACTGAGATGCCAACACGGGATGCAAAAAAAGCACACTTTGTAAAAGCTCTGCTTAGCGGATCTTTAAGTTACTACAGCTTAATTGGAACATTCACCACTGTTAACCTGAAATACAGTGTTGATTTTATTGTCTTCCTAATGTGTGTTTATTGGTATTTACACACATATTTATGACTAAATCTCACTGAGCGCATACTTCTCCTATGTCTGATCTGACTCCTTACTTTGACCTTTTAGACTGCTTTCCATCAGGTTCTTATGGTCTTGTCTGCTTGACAGACTTGCACATTTATCAGAGTCGGTCTCCCTCTCTCATACACACATGCACACAAACGCATATGTGCATGCACCCACAAAAGCACCCAAAGACAGGTTGTGTGTCCATCTGACAGGGTTTTATATCTGCCACGACACCCAGCTGCCAGCACTCACTATGCGTCTCCTCGTTACCCTACGACCACACCATGATGAGAGATGGGACAGCCTACTCTGTAACAGCTCCACTCATACAATTGCATGCACACACACACTTACAAACACGCACACCTGCAAACATATACCAAAAGCGGACAGACTCATTGTCTGAACATAAAATAATGGAGGGGATTCCTATGAATGTGTACCTGTGCCATATACTTATGCGTGTGTGTGTCCTAAGAAAACCTGTCTGCACTTGAAAGCATGCGTCTTTGTGTTTGTGTGTGTGTGGCAGCTCCTAAACTGGAGGCTTTGTAAAATTCTTGTTCATCATAACTGTGATGTTCTAGCCTCAGGGCTTAGCAGCGTAAAGCAATTTCCCTCTTGTTACACCAGGCGTATATTAACCTCCAGTAACCATCAAACACACAAATACTGACTCAGAAACACACACATACACACTGCTCTCTTGAAATTTATGCCATGTCAAGTATAGCAAGGACTATTCTCGTAAGTACCTTATAATACAGCTATGTCTACTTTCTTGTCAGTGGGCTGGTTTCGCTGTAGAATGCGGCACAGCTCTGAGTAGTTAGAAAAAGTAAAATCATACGGACACCGTGGGAGGTTAAAGGTAGTTTTAAAGCATTTGTGTGTGTTATCAGATAACAGCTGAAGGCTGGATATGCTGTTGAACTAGCAGCCATGATGAATGGGTAATAAATGGGAATGACTCTGGGAATTCTTATCCACTGTCATGCTCTAAAAATAATGCATCATGCCATAATCAACTTATAAATTAAATAGGTTTAAAGAAAACCATTGACAAGAGGAATGGAAAAATCCTCTAATGCCTATAAGTTTTGCATGAGTCTTTGGCATAACAGTCATGCTAATTTGCTGCTCTGAGTTTTTTTTTTTTTATAAGAGAACTCAAAAGTATTTCTGCTGCTCTCCATGCAGCCATTAATACTGGTTTTGTGAGGTTCTTTATGTCAATTTCTTTAATTAAAAAAAAAAAAAAAAACTATCTTTCCCAGCTCCTGTTCCGTTCCCATTTGATTTTGTGTCCTAATGAGCTGAAACATAAAATTGGTGGCTTGTCCAGAAAATTGTGAACTTCTTATTGAGAACTCAACATTTCTTTAGGATTAGTGAATGTTGCTAATGAGTTAAACCAGAGACATGAGATGAAATCGCTATTTCTGCAACCTTTTATGTCTATGAATTTTCAGTAGCTTGTAAGGTTTGGTTGCTTGGACTTCTGTGTTCTTCTACTCAGTGTTCTATTCAGCAAGTCTACATTACGTTCTTTAGGTGAGATGTCATGTAGTCATTGTCTCAGGTTTGTTTAGATATGTCTACTGTGTGCATGTGCACTAACACTTATTGATGCGTGTACAATAATGAGGTGAGTGCATTGTGTTTGTGTGAGCCTTGACCTTTGGTGTTGTGGAGTGGTCTCCCCACTTTCCTTGGATCATTTGTGGATGTTAAGAGCTGAATGAGCAGCAACATTGTGTGGCATGTGGTCATTGTGCAAGGGTCAGACTGATTTTGGTTATATGTGTTATGCTGATTCTTGTCATCTTCAAACTTCTTGTATGTTGAAAAGCTTTCTATGTGACCATTTCTACCTGTTTGGTAAATCAGTTGTTACCTTTGGTTTGCGTACCAATTTTGTAAAAAATCTGTTGATTACTCTTGAGCTACTGGAGTACTTTATGTGTCATTTATATTCTTGTGAGTGCGTTTTTGAGTACCTGAGCAAGATATGACGTTTACTTATTCCAATTCTGCAGCAGCAGTTCATGACTTTTTTTTTCTTTTCCTTTCTTTTTATTTTTTTACTCTGGCTACTCTGATTGCTTTGGTTTTATATTATAATGTCTTTGTGGATAGTGAGGACATCAGGCCCTTTGTGGATTGCCCTAAGTGGTCTCACTTCTTTTTGTTCATTTTGGTTGACCCACCACAATCTTCTGTTTACGTTTTTATGTTGGTATAATTGGCTGCAGCTTGACTCTGGTGAAGTTGCTGAGAACTTTTCAGTGGCCTTGAGGTACTGTGTGTGTGTGTGTGTGTGTGTGTGTGTGTGTGTGTGTGTGTGTGTGTGTGTGTGTGTGTGTGTGTGTGTGTGTGTGTGTGGTGGCTGAGGCAGCTTTGTTGAAGAGATTCCTCATTTCTTTGTTGGGTGGCAGGAGTATGTCTTTTTCTAGGTCTGATGGCTCGACTGAGGGACCCCAGGAAATTTGTAAATGCTCGTGTTTTCAGTCTCTATTTTATGTTGTGCCCTAACAAGCTGGATCGAAACACCGGCTCATGACTATAAGACTGTGGCCTTTCACACGCTATATATTTTTAAATCTTCTCAGCATCAAAACCCCTGTCTGAATCAGTATTTCTTAGTCTTAAAGTCGTTCTCACTTGGCAACTCTCTCTCATACTGCACCTGCCAGGCTGTGTTTTCAAGGTGAAAAAAACTCAAGTTAAAATAAATCACCAACATGATCCACTGAGTGGTGCCCCTCCCCTCCTCTGTGTCTCTTTCCCTTCCTAAGCTCCTCTGTTATTAATTAACAGAATCTCATAAGCATAATTGTGCTCCATTGTTCTTGTAGTTTGTTGTGCTGGTCTGTCCCCTCTTTTTCTCTTCCATAAATGTTTGCAGGCCAGAGCCTCAGGAGCTGCATGCTGTCCTGCAGTCCCACCCTCTGACCATCCCAGTGTTCACCTCCACCTGTCTGTATAGATGTTTCAGTTGGATACTTGCTGACATGCTGACCTGTAGTCCCACCCTCTGAGTTTTTAATTCCCGTTGTTTATGCAGTAATTGCTTGGGGGTTGGGGGTCATGTTCTGGGTATCTGGAAAGCGCCTAGAGACAACTTGTGCTGTAATAGATGCTATATCAATTAAACTGAAAAATGTGTGTGTGTGTGTATTATAAGCTGTTATATGAATTCATTACTATAAGCACAGTATGCCTTGATGATACCAAAATTGAGGTTGTCTAAATGATCTTTAATGTATTAAAGAAACCCAAATAAAGAGTCAAACCTGTAGTAAAAGCAAACAGCTTTTTTTTTTTTCTTCCCTTTCTTGTCAGTGTGGACATCATGCGCATGCTGTATGTACGATGCAGACTGAAATTAGTCTCTGCTTTTAACCCATCAACTAGTTTCACTAGTGAGCAGTGGGGCTGCTAGCAGGGCAGCGCCCCGGGGAGCAATTGGGACCTTGCTCTGGGGCCCCCAGTGATTTACCATTGTGGGCAGCCCTGGGCTTGAACCTGGGTCCTCCACGCCAAAGCCCACCACTGTAACCACTAGGCTACCACTCCCTGATTACCAGCCCCCTGATTACTTTACAAACAAAAATACCCTTTAAAAAAAAAGAAGAAAAGACGATTAGGAACAAAGTACTCCCTGACATATCAGAAAGTTTTAAATAATGCCCTTTCCCTGGAGCTGTGATAAGAAGTTTTAATTTTCTACCTAAAGGGCAGGTCTTGCTCTTTGTGACAAAAACCCACTCCTGTTTATCTTGCATCACCTGTCTTATAAAATATCTTACTCTAGAGTATCTTACTGTGCAACTGTGAACTGATATTTTTAGCACCTTTTTCCAACCCAGTGTTGGTCTGGTAACTAGTCAGACTGGCTTTTGTCAGCAAGGACTGTCACTGCTTCAAGTCAGTTCACTGCAGTTGTGGCTGTTAGCTGCTTGCCCATTCCCTCTACACCATCATAAAATCTACTTTGCACTTACCCACTTTCATCCAAACCTGTCTGTTAGATTTATTCATTCCCCTAGGAACCATGAAGCAGTGATTATCTACTTCCAGCTACCATAGGTAGTTTACCTTACCACAAAGAGGGCTTTTTCTTCCTTTCATTATCTTTCTTAAACCTGCTCTATGTTTTAATGTTATCCAATGTTCATCTCAGTTTTTTAGCGCTCCTCTTGGTGTTGTTTTCCATATCCATCTTATTCCTGATACAAATAAACTGGAATTCAAACACAATATAAAATTAACAGGGAATAACAAAAAAGTATATTGGAATAAGGAGAAAATAAAGAGAGAAGCACCTACATGAAGTGAGTGCCTAAGTAAGAAGAGAAAGATAAGAAAGGAGGAGAGTACGGGGATGGAGGAGCCTCATCGAATTTACTGGGAGAAGCAGTTACCTGATAATGCTGTATGTATCATTTTTACTGCATGGAGACCTTTTCACCACCCCCATAAAAATAAATAAAAACAAACAAAAAAAACAACAACTTTGTCTTATAATTGGGTCAATACAGTACTTAAGAGTGTTTTCACATTGGCACTATTAAGGTCACCCCAAAGGCACTGTGGGCACGAGTGCAGTTCACTTGAGTCAGTCTGCACACAGCGACTCCACTCTAGCACGCCAAAACTCTGGTCCGTTTGTAGCGTGAAAGCTCCGCGACCAGGATTCAAGCCAACTGCGGCTGGACTCAACACATTTGAGCAAACATGTCTTCTGTAGACGGCTGGGTTGTGCAGTATGTGTTGTAGATGAGCACATGAACAAACACGGCTGGAATTGGCTTCCAGCTGCAGTCGCACATTTGTAATATGAGCTTCTCTGTACCTGAACTGCTAAATGGTTAGTGCAATTAAAACGATTTCAACGGTTTCTAAAACTAGAAAATAAAAGATTTGTGACGTTATATGGTATGATATGCTAGACAACACAATAAATATATACTGAGTGAGGAAACATCAACCTGTAGCTGTGAGTAGTGAGAGTGGGCGAAGAGGAATGACAGCAGACATTGTGGAGCGTTTAATCAAGTTTTGCAGTGCAATTTCTGAGATATTTGAGCTTTAGTCTAAAAAAAAAAGCAAAAGAAAACATGCCAGCCCCACATGGCAGTGTGAGGTGAGCAATGTGTGGCTCTGTCTGCTGCTGGAGAGGAACTGCTTCAGGGACCACCACTCCTGATAAAAATATGGCTTTTTTTTGTTCCATCCAATTATAAACTTTAATAATTTATTTATGTCTTTTTTCTCCTTTAAACTGTTATTAAACAGTCAAAAACATGTAGTAATATTAAATAAATCAGTCACTCACATTTGTTTTTACAATTCTGGAGCCATAAAATCAAAATAAATGCAGGTGTCCTGAATATAATTATGATCATAATATGATGATTGTATTAGGAATCAGTTAGTGAGGCGCTAAAGTGACAACACTTTGTTTATCCCTCATTCCCCCTCATCCCACAAAAAAACAAGAGAACACAGAGAGACAGAGAGAAAGAAATGCTTTTAATTATTATATGAGTAAGGTAAGCCAGGCTGTTACATCAGGCAACCACTGGTTATTACCAGTGTTTGTTACTTTAGATCCGCCTGTGACTCCTAGGATAACGTCCTCCTACATCTACACAAACACTGAATTCCCACAATGTTCCCTCAGCCAGCCAAACATCTGAGGTTGGTACAAACACACCCAAAGGATAAACACCTGCCTTGTCGGTGGTCAAACACTAGACATCTTGATTCAGGAAGCAACGTGACCTTTTCTTACTCCACCTCCCCAGTCTTCACCTCTCACACCTCTTCTGACCCATTTACCTTGCTGACAAGCAGTGTTTTTCAACCAATGTTTGGACTCACTGAAACACCCTCATCAGTGACAAAGGAGAAAGTAGAAGAAAATAATAGAGATAGAATAAATCTGGGAGTAGCTTTAATGCGAGTTAAAAGAGATGGACGTCTACAATGGAAGAGTGGAGACTTTGGATGGTAGCTTAACCCTTCATGAACATCTGTGGTGCTTCTATGTTAAGTTTTGATTTGCTACTCTCAGTTCAATGCAACTGCAGATTTTATTACTTCTGTGCAAAAGTATCTTCTGTAGCAAGACATAAGATGTGCTGTTGCCTTCTTCGCTCAGTCAAAACAGACTTTTTAACAAATTACCCTCAACTGGAAAGTCTGTAATAGTAATGCAGTAATCCTTTTTTTAATATTAATTTCATATAATTGTCAGATCCTCTAAACAATTAAGTGTATGAAATGGTAGTTTTATTTGTTTGTTGTTATTGCATTTGGTGCATATTCATGCATATTGAGAAAATGTTAATTTCCCCAAAGTCCTTTGTGAGCAATCTAAACCTGCACCAATGCACTTTTCTGCCAGTTAGAGAGCGCTCTGTGTGTGTCTGCGTGCATCATAAAACTTTGTGTGTGTGGGTGTGTGTGTGTATTCCAATTTGCTATTATATCTGACAGCACTTCCCTAATTCCCTAAGAAGCCAGAGTAATGGGTAGGAGGGAATTACTACTGTAACATACCTGTCAAGCTGATTACCTATTGACTTGTCTAAACCCAGGAACAAGTCTTACATTTGCAACATGTGTGTTTGTGTGTGTGTCACACTTGGAATTCAGACTGTTACGAATATCTCTGTCTCACACAGGCTTGTCCATATATCTGCCGTTTATTACTTAGATCTTACATTTTAAGATAATAAAAAAACACACACACACTCACCCATACACAGCCACGGCCAGGCATTCACCTGGCGCCCTATTGGAAATGATTGGCCAGGCAGCAATACAGCCACGGCAATAGTGTTACGAGGGGATAACATCACAAGGTGACGTGAACTGGTGTTAAACATTTAATAGACGAACCAGCCACTCAGCTGACACTGAGGACCTCATCTGAAACAGTACTCCCACTCAGGTCTGTTCCAGACCTAGGACATGGGTCACTTGACAAATCCTTTATGCTTTGCAACCCTTTTAGGAATAGACCTTTTAAATGAGATTTAGTGGAATATTCATAGAAAACAAACCAAAAATTAATTAGGAAAAAAAAACTTAGACATATCAAAGTACTGCCTCGCAATCATATCTTATGACCCATAAAAGGTGTGTGGCGGTGCCTTTATCTGCAGAGACGTCTCAGCTTGTATTTTTCTTGTTTTCTCCTACTTTGATTTGTTCAGGGGTTTTTAGTTTAGACTGCAGGCTCTGTTCTGATGCCAGTGTGAGTGCCAGTTAATTATTAATGTCAATTTCTTTTAACCAAAAAGCCTGGATTTATGCTAAAAGTGCAGCCAAAGATATGTAAAATAAAAATAATGAATACTTTGATTAACAAATTTGGTATCCAAATGTCTGGCATAAAGTTGACTCCCTGCACTTCTTTTAGTTGTCATTAAATACCTTTAAATACCCTCACATTGTTTGGACAGAACAGTTTCACAGATGTATGTCCAACCTGGGAAATCACGCAATGAAGTTCAACATTTTCAACAACCAATAAGGGCTGGTCATCTACGACAATAAATGCTACAGTTGTGTTCATCACTGCTCCGGGTTTCTGGCTGTCTCTGGGGAACTTTTCTCATTTCTGAAAAACAAGCTGCGGTTCTTCCCTATTTCCCTTAGACTTTATAAACTTGTGCTTTATCACATGATGTGTACTTAAATGCTATGAAACATTACTGCCATCCCTGGAAACGACAGGTTTACTTAATGAGCATGCCACGGTTTTCTTGTTGGGATTTTCAAGAGTAAAATAATGTCATATTGCCAACATAATGCTAGATAGCCATCGCCATCCCACAACTCATCAACTCATGCACCACTGCTGTGTTGTACTGGCTTTTAGAGTGGAATAAAATAAAATAAAAAAATTTAAAAAAGGGATTCTGCTTAAAAAATGTAAATGGTGTTGGACAATTTACAGACGTGAATACCCACTAGTACAAATGCCTTTATTTCAGCAGTATCAGTGAGTATTACTGTTAATCATATTGGTACTGAAACAACTGTAGCATGATGACTAAAGAAAACATAAGCGAAAACCTCTATTATGTCCCACCTCCATCTCTCTGTCTGTGCTATACCAATTTAAGCTGGGAAACAGGAATAAAGTCCTGTGCCACAGCATCATGTGAAGTTGTGTCGAGTTTGGCCCAGCTTCACATTGGCAGAGTAATACGGGCGAAATGCAAAGGCTTTCACTTTAGCTGCCGTGTTAACCAATCAGAGCATCCATACCGACTGTGTGACACTCACTTCTCAGCTGCAGCTCAAACAGCACTGCGGTAGTGTGTCATCTTTAGTTTCAGCGTTCTGCCCACTTTTTTTTATGTGTGAGGGAAACATCAAGGAAGCAGTTTTTAAGAAAAATACACTTCTGAAACATTTGCTGGTAATCAGACTGACTTCATATTGGCAACGAATCCACTCTCCACGATGCTTTTACTCTGTAGGCAGTAGGTCACAGATATTAAAATATATTATTATCTCAAGGGAAGATCATTTTCTCTGATTCGGAGACCACACTGCTGATGTGAAGTTGCCCCTCAGTAGATTTTTCAGACTATTTTTGACATCTGAGTGCAAACATGTTGATGTTTTGTTAATGGTTTTGTAATCCCATGATGAATATGAATGTTATATAGTTTTTGTATGCTCTTATACTGTTAAATATTTGCCAAAAGACTGAACCTAGACTGCAGTTAGTTTTAAAGCAAGTTTTAACATTTTATTTAAGTTGGAAAAACAACACAGACTAGAAACTAAATCTGTGGCCAAAGAAAGTCAATTAACCCATAATACTTTTTCTTCTGTTACCTTCCCTCAGGATAATTAATACACAATAATATATTCCAGTTGGTCCTTTTTATCAGGATTTTTTTATGAATTAAAAACTGAAAACCCATTCTAAAACGATAACGATGACTTCTATATTCATGGCATCTATTAAGCCTTCCTTATTCATGGTATTAGTAGAATTCATATTGACCACAACCACAAAGCTCTCAAAAATGTCAAGCTCACTTGTAGCCACCGTTCACCACAAAGTGGTACAAGTTTCTGGGATTGGAACTGAATTGGGCTCAAAGTCTAGCAATTCATAACTAGTGCAGTAAAAATAACAACAATCTATGGGAAAACAAACAAGAGCAGCATGCTAATAAGCATCCACAGTCCTGCAGAGATAAGAAGTGCTAAGAGATTTAAAAGCAAAGTTCATACAGAAAACAAACACTGGATGATTATGTTACCTAATGGGGTTGATTATAGTACTCAGAAGGACACCTGGAATCATTCAAAAACAAAATCAGCAGGTCAGACTTTTAAGGACATTGAAACTCGGAAGAGCCAAAAAAAATTGGTTGGTGCCTCTGTGAGTAATATATCAAAAGCTCAACAGCAGTGGGAGTAGACTGGGTTGATGCAGTCTCAACGCCAAAACTGAGACAAAAGCAGGAGACTGTAGATTTTTTGAATAGCGGTTTGGTGTTGCTTTAATAACCACTACAATGGTATAGTAATAACACCAACTGGCTTTTAGTACTTTAAACAAGGATTACAAGACAAGGAGTAATTGTACTACTTCAGCTTTCATATTGAAATGAGCGCTCCATTCAAAATTACAGGGAATGACAGGGGGGGGGGGGACAGTGTGTTACAAGAAAGATACATTTGAATTAGTTTCTTTTACGCAAAATATTAACAGTGAAAACATAAGACTAGAAAGTGTCTGGGTCTACCTTCAAAGTCAAATTATATTGAACTCACTTACATCAGTCAGACAACTTAACACTATCAATATCAATATCCTTTATGGGTCCAATCGAGAATAAACAAAGGCAGATGAGAGAAAATTAGCAGAGCGCAATCACTTCAAAAATATTATTGAAACAGGGTGAATAAAGAAATTGAATTAAAGGAGGTTAATACAGGGAAAATACGTAGGTAGAAAAAAACCAGAGTCAAGGTTGAACTTTGAGAAAGATGTGCATGAGCAAAGAGCAAATTCACAAGGCAAGAAACTCAATTCATTTTTCTGATTGTATTACTCATAAAAACCTTCTCAACAATATTACCCTTTGTTGTTGCAGCATTTGCTTTTTGCATTGCTAAACTGAAAAAGACATAAATGGTGCAGGAAATGGTCAAGGAAAGCATCTACATCCCAGACGAGCGTGGGTGTTATGGCAATACATGGGGGAGGACAGAAAGAGCATGCTAGGGGTGGAGGCCAAGCAAACAAAGTGCTTTTAAAGGTTAAAAACAAAACGCTTCATTTTGAAGTCATCTCTCATGCACTCACAATTGTGTACGAGCAGAGACAAAAATGCATGCACCCAGTGGATTCAATCACAGAAGCTGCCATTACACTGGCAACATGCAATGAATCATGGGATTGATGATGCACCCTTGCAAGAGGACAAGTAATTTCTACTGCCAGGGAGATGAGTGGAGGAAAAAATGGATATACAGAATGAGAGGAAGACAGAAAACGGGTAGTGGAGAGTTAACAGAATGTGTTGTATCTATGGGTCCCGGAGTCTCCCCTTCTTCTCCTGCCCCTACTGCTCTCCTCATCGACCCGCTAACAAGAACACAGAACCCAGAATGGTGGGAAAAGACAAGTAATGGGAAAGAGTGGTGGATGAGGCTTATAACAGTTGAAAGCTCCATACATCATTCACACTCTTTCTCCAACGGGGTGTGTGTTTGGTAGAGAGGATGTACAAATCTTAACAAAAAGAGAAACGCTCAATGTCCTCATTTTGGCACCAAGTCCTCTTTCTGCAGTGAGAGAAGCGAAAATTCGAGACCACACCATGAAATCCTCTTATATATTCAGACCAATATCACCCAATTTCACACAAGTAAAGGGGTGTGCATGCAAGCATGTACAAATCTGTTCACGTACATGCAAACTCCTTCACTAGCTCACACACATGCACACACACACACACACACACACACACACACACATACACACACACACACACACACATACACACACACACACACACACACACACAGTTGCAAAGGGTATTAAACCCTTTTTCTTTCAATTCCTGAGAGCAAACCTGTGCCCTCCTCTGTGGATTAGTGTAAGAGAAGAGAGGTGGGAATGAAGGCTGAAAATGAATGAAGGAGACAGAAAAAGAAAGAAGAAGGGAAGAAAGAACGATTGATGAAAGGCAATTGAACCAGCTGGAAACAGAGTTTCAGAGAGAACAAACTACAACTATGATTTTTTTAAAACAAGCAGCAGAGACAGATGTGACAGAATGTACGAAAAAGTTAAGAAACGCCACCTGGTTCATTGAGTCTGTAGATAATAATTATTATTATTACAGAAAATGAATCAGTTCTTTATCTGTTATAAAGCGAGAACTGCTTCCTGTTTGATTGAATGTCCATTTAAATGTCCTATCATCCTGTCCTCAGACAGCTATATTAGTCGAAGTATTGATGGCAATTTCAACCCGCTCTGTGTAACATTAATGTGCCTTTTGAAGTTCTGTATAAATGATGCCAACTTTGCCACTCTCCACAGAGATTTGTAAAAAATGAAGAGTAACACAAGGCAGTGTGCGAACAGCAGATGGTATGCTGAGATGAGTGCTGTTAACTTTCTGCATATGTCCAAAAACTGTGACTGTTGGAGTCTCACCTGGATCATTAAGCAGCTATTTTGCTATATGCATTAGTGATTTTAACCAAGTATTGTTGCACACTGATAAAATCACTGGACTATTCATCATCAGTTTGTTTGCAGATGGAAAGCTGTCTTTCTGGAAACTCAAAAACACTGCACATGATTGATCCATTAAAAGGACAGTGACAAACCACTTCTGCTTAATGATCAAAAACATTTACGCAAACCAGAGTAAGACAAAACATGGATTATCAAGGTGGATACAGAAAAGACAAAATAACATCTTGAATATAAGCATGCATTGGGAAACTAGTGCTTTTTCCTGAAGTTGCCATCCTGGAGATGGAGATTGCATTTTCTGATTCATCATATCAGTAATACGTATACCTCCCAACCATCCTATTCCCTTTGAAAAAACTTTTCACATTGTATCCAAATGCCTATATCTTTTCTTCCACACACCCACACTGATGATAAACAGTGAATAATGAAGCAGACGTTGAGAACCAGCTTTTCTTGCGCTCTGTCCAGTAATGTACCGATTATGAAAACCCTGCACTCTCTTCTGCCAAAGTAGCAATAAATGCTCTTTAAAATGCATATCGGCACATTCAGTGACATGTGCACACTGACACACACACACAGGTGTCTTTGTGCTCGTGCACCAGCATGTGGTCCAGTAAAGATAACGTCAGCATAAACACTGCTCACAATGACGAGCTGCTATAATTTCCTTCAAACACTTGGCATGTGTACCAGCAAATACCAAACGTCAATACTAATTTCCATTAACATAATGACTACAAAAAGCTCAAGAAACCATCCCAAAAGCCCCTTTAAATGTTCCATTACAGATATCTAATTTGTGAGCAACTAATCATGCAAACACTCAGAATTCTTCAAAGACCCTTCTGGTCCGAGTTGTTGGAGGATGCAGATGACGTCCAGTAATAATTTTTTGGCAGTTAAGTGACAGTGGAGCAGGCACTCCAGGCTAGAAAGCATCGACACTTTTGTGTGAAGATGTCATGGCAGGATAATCACCAGTATAAACTGGGCTCACCAGAAGAGCTTTACTGGCAGAATTACTCCTATGCCACTGCCTGCAGAGTTCACTTCTGCATAAGTCTTGGATAATTCTTTTTCTCTTTCCTTCTTTTCATGCCAATAGTTTGAACAACCACTTATGAATAAATCTTCCAACATCATATAAATCATTGGCAGGCATTTATGAATGTAACTACTAATCTACCCAGAAAGATGACAGCAATATCAATAAAGTAATTGTGTAAAGATAATAATTACAGTAGATTGCACAGATACATTCCACGTTTTCCATTTTCACTGCAAACCAACTACTGCAGTAGGTTTGATCAAATTGTAGCATCTTTGCTTCTTCTTGGGTTTCTCTTGGTTTTAGTGAAAGCTTAACTGTTCTTATGAACAAACTAAACACAAACTGAAAAGGAGAGATCACGGCAACTACTTCCATAAAAGAATGGATCAGTATGATAATGCCCACCTCATTTTGAGTGTATTAAATGTAGTGTTTGATGTTTGGTAGTCGACTGGAACAGTCTTACAGGTAAAAGGTAAATGTCTCCAAAAACTCTGGTTGCCTTGCGTCAACCCTTTGAGGTCTTTTTTATATACTTATCTATACTCACAAAGTTAAAATGACCTTGCTTCACCCAGGGATACCATCCAGACCATCACTTAAGTGGAATGGTGTTTTTGAGACTTATCAGATGCCTAAAATATCAATATATTCTGACATCAGTACTTGCCCTCTAGGCTCACTTAAATCCATTTAAATCAACTCAGTTAAATCGACGCAGTTTTGAATTATAATGGAATATGCATTTACAGACACACATATTCCATTATAATTCAATACTGTGTCGGTTCATGTAATTTTTGTCTCAAACAACATCTTATACTCATTAGCATTTCGAAATAAACCTAGGGGGGATTCAGCTCCAGAATATTCCTTTACAAAAAACCTGAGAAAAACTTAAATATGTGTCCTGTGAGTGTCCAATTTAATCCAAATAAACTGATAAGCTCTTATCAGTTTCAGTTTATCAAAATACTACAGAACTCTTCATCTTAAGTGCTGGAGAGATTTATGCTTCATGGTATTTTACAATATTTCTTCTTCTTCTTATAGTCATTGTGAGTAAATCATATAAACGAGAAACATTAACAACTTTGTACATAATATTAAAACTAAATGCATAAAACAAATAGTGCTTCAAAGGGCTGTAATTTATTATTACGTTGTGCTGCATATATACCAACTTAACATTTTATTTTATAAATATGATTTATAAGTTCAATTCAACAGTTTCACTCATTTTAATCAACAATAATCCTAATACAGCTATTTGTACACTTGTTTTAATTCTCCTCATGGCAATACATATCAAGATGAAACGATGGCATAAAAGCTCTGATATTGGATAGTTCTTCATAACAATCTGCATATCTGTCCTAACGAAATGGGGAAAGGCTATGCTACTACACCAACATGTACTCTGCACAAGAGGGATGAACAGTTAAGGAGAAATTTCTAATCTCAATTACCCAGCTGATGTTGTGACAACAATTATAAATCATTTTTATGACTCTTGGTGAAGTACAGGACGGCAGCTGCTCAGGCAGCTGAAAAGCAGAGGCAAACACTGAATAACATATTTGATAAAAGGACAGTAGGGACACATGTCACTTAATGACACAGAAATGCTTGCAGTTGATGACATGCTAAGCTTTTATGGTTTGTAAATTAGTTTATAGGTTGTTTATATTCGGGGACACCACGAGTGTACACAAGTCCTTGAAATTCAGTGTTTCCTTAAATTAGCCCTTAAATGCACTGTTGATAAAGTTCAAATCACCTACAAGAGAAGATGTGTCCAACCACTCAGCAACACAGTGGAGCAGAGCAGAAAAATGGGACGAGAGGAGAAAGACACAGAGACAAAATTATTATAATCTCACTCATATACAGTTGGTACAAATGTAAAGAATGGCATGTAGTGCTCTGAGCGGGTTAAGAAAATGTCTCTGGAAAGATCACACAAAGTATATCATACATGGAACAGCACTACTAGACACTTTGAAGCTGCACCCTATTCCAAAGTGCCATGTTTTATATAAAAGCAACAGCTTAAGTGTGCTGGGTCACCATCCAAAACACACAGAAACAAAAGCTGTTGAAAACTGGTTGTTGTTTCTTTTCTTCTTTTTTTTTAAATGCACGGCTCATCTGCAACACATAAGAGAGGAAAAAAAAAAAAGGCCCTGACCTTTAAGAACTCTGCATGCAGGATCATCTATCACCAACTCCTCAAATGTGGACAAATTCTTCAAAATGTGAAACTATTTTGTGAACTATTCTCCTAAATTGTGCAGCTAATACATCTTTGAACATAAGCTCAGTATTTCAGCTCAGATCCCATCCCCCTCTTTGTATTCCTCCTGGGAAGCCAGATGCTCATCTTAACTTGAACTATTAAAAAAAAAATGCCAGACAGACATTCCTCTGCTGCACTGCAGAAAATATAAGTACAAAAACAAAGAGTATGTCCTCTAAAACTAAACCCGTGAACCAGTGTTTCAACAAACTAAAAAGTAGAGTCCTTCCGGGACAGATGTGTAAAAGAAATGATACTTTCCTCACCTTGACAAACCACATAGTGACTCCCTGGTCTACGACCTGGTGTGCCACATGTCTGTTAACAGCCATGACTCCATGTACCACCCTCCAATGGGGATCTAGAGTGTTTCACTGTGTGAGGCTTGGACAGAGACTTGCAGCTGCCTCCATGAGAACACCTGGGTGTCATCGTAATAGACTACCTCTACAGCATAAAAATCATTGCATTGACATGAGAAACATCATTGGCATATGTAACCTTAAATGCTGCCTCAGAATGGTAGAAGGATCGTTCAGATACATTCACATTAGTCAACCTTAAGAAGAGAGGCTCACCAAAAACATTCTGTAAATTTATTAAATCCTGAGAAACAACCCCTCCAAACTACAGCTTCTTGAGTAAACCTGGACAGAATAAGAAAAGAGGAGGAGCAGCTGCTCTGGTTAGTGACTCTCAGACGGTAGTGAAGTCGGCCTATTATCACCTAATAAACATGTTGAGGATAAAAGGACTGATGTCTCAGCAGGACTTAGAAAAACTTGTCCACGCTTTTATCTTCAGTAGACTGGACTACTGTAACATTGTTCTCACGGGTCTCCCTAAATAAATCCATCAAACAGCTGCAGTTAGTTCAGAACGCTGCCCGAGTCCTCACTAAGACCAAGAGATTGGACCATATACCTCCAGTTCTTAGATGTTTACACTGGCTTCCTGTCTGACAAAGAATAGATTTTTAAATCCTGCTTTTGGTTTAGTTACAGTCAGAACCAAAACTACAGCCCGTGCGTAGCCTATGTGCTGCTACTAGCTGCTATGCAGAGGCATAAATCAGGCTTTACTTTGATCCCACAATGGACTGACAAGGGAGGAAAACCTTTGTGATAAACTACTATTAACTATCTTTCACTTCCTTAAACCATTGATTCCTAAATTGAGCTGCAGTTAACTTTTTATGAAGACCATAGTGAGAGATTAAAAAAATCTTTACTCTGTCATCCATGCAAGCTCCAAGTCTGGAGCACAAAGGAAAGAAGATAAAAACCAGGAATAAAGTCTTTATGTCTCACATTCTGCCATTGTTCCTCTTCCCCCTCCTTGTTCCAGCTGGGATAGGAGTGTGTTTCACTGAGTTTTTAAGTTTTGAGTCTTACAGTTAGTCCAAAGAGAGATCAAAGTGAGGGCTCCACACTTGTCAGATGCCTATCAGACATTATCCTCCAGCTACGCTCCATCACGCTCAACTGCAACTCTCTCTTACTCTCCCCTTTCTTTTATAGGAACAAAATGAGACATGATATGAAACAGGAAAAAAAGAGGATTTTTAGTAGACTCAGTATTTATTATTTATCATCCTCACACAAAAATATATACCTGTGGACAGGGTCAGAAACGAAGACCCATCCAAGTGACAATGGCAGGTAAAGTTTCAGTTTCCCGAGTAAACGCCGAGGTTATCCTCCACACTGGCAGGTAAACCTTTCTACCATTAAGCATTTTTAGATTTTAGCCCGCCTCATATTATTCTGAGTCATACTCATATTATTATGAGTGTGTTTAACATGTACTGGGCAATGAAACAAACGATGTGATATTGCATCCCCGGCACCTGAAGCCAAGTTGAGGGGAGGGAACATGATTTGGGAGGTGTTATCAAGTTGTACTACATAACATGACAAGGTGCTGTGTGTTTGGCCTCGCTGGCTTCACCAACATCAGAAGAGCTGGACGGTGAAGGTCATGGAGTGGGATTAGTATAGCAACATCACCCAAATCATGTTGCACAACATGACCAGTGTCTCCCCTGCCACTCCTGCTGTTGTGTTCGTTGAATGCAAATAACTTCTTTCTGAGTTTCTTCAGTTTGTTGGTGATCAGAGTTTTGTGTCTTGTAAAACCGTGTCTTTTACCAGCCTTTTGCAGATTGCAGATTCCCCCTCAAGGGTCTCTTCCTGTACTTTGTGTGAAGATTATTTATAAAGTCTGATAATGCCTTTTACAGCAAGAAAATATGTGAAAGGTTGGAATCTATCAAATCTTGGATACCCACCACCTCAAGTCCTACTTTCCTTGTCTTTGCTCTCTGCTATTTAAAATGTCTTTTTAATGTTTCAGTTGCTGTTTACGGGGGTATATTACTATCTTTAACCAAGACCGTATCATTTTAAACTGACAGCAGGTTTTCCTGTTTCCAAACAAAGATACTGTTCTACTTTCTTTAAAACACTTCTCTAATAAGTAAAAGGTCCAGTTTGCTTCTATATATGCTCCTCTTCGCGTTCTTTTCTTTTCATGATCTATTGAACCCTGATAACTGGTAATGCCCTGGAGAGAGGAAAATAAGGTAACCATAACGAAGCAACATATGTGGTACTCTGTTGGCAAGAATTTGTAGTACGGATGTGTCACAGAAATCCAAGGATAAGAAGCCGGAGAACAAGAAAAACATCTCCAACTGGTGTACCTCGTAAGCCTGTGAGCAGAGTTTTAAGTGAGAGCATTACAATATTGGAGATTCAAAACAAGGGAACCTGTTTTCAATTCAAAATAACACACTCTTTATTAAAAGATGGTAATATGCCCCCGCACACTTTCTATTAAATGAAATCAGTGCATGATCTATTCGGTTACAGGTGCATCTGTGTGTGCAATCTGAGAATAACAAAGAAGCCACATGTAAGGGAACAAGACCAGAACTCTGTCTACCTCAATTTCTTTTTTCTCTCACCAGTTTAGCTTTTCTTTTAGCTTTTGACTCACCGTTCTTTAGAACATTTACAAACAAACTTGCAGACACATGCCAGGAGGAATACATTCCCATAAGGTTAGGTTTTTCAAATTTCCCGGCCTGCACACTAACCCTAACCTCATGCGTCCCGTACTCCTCGCTGTTTTAAATTACTCTGTCGAAGTCCTCATCACCTCTCTCCACCAACAGACCGAGCACACCAAAGTCAAGAACAGAGAGTAAAAATCCTATCTTAGTTGCCGTCTCAGAGGCGCTTGGAAGTGGAAGGCTGTCGTGACTTCTACGCCACAATGGTGTTTATAGTTGTCACAGAGACCTAAATACTATCTTTAGTGTTGGAAGGCAAAAATCCACACGTACAATCACTATAATTGAAGCGCAGCTTTTGACTCCTTCAGTTCACATCTGTATAGTGTGTGTTTGTGTGACATTACAGTAATATCCTATTCCTCTCAAGTTAAGTGAGGACAACGGGCTAAAATAGGTCTTCCTGTGACCACGAAAGCCCTTAAAAGGTATTATAATGAGACGTAACTACTTATGGCAGCTGAATTTCTATGCTCTTCCATAGCGCATGAACACAATCAAACAATCACTTGCTCCCACTACTAAACTACTTTTAAACACACACATAAATTCCTCAGTGGCTGAGGTAAAGTTTATCACTTAGCAAAACTACTATTCTCCCATTCAGTGACAGGAAAGAGATATTTGCTATGAACTGCTGCCTCCACCAGTACTAATCACTCATGCTGAATGAAATGCTTCAAGCAATTCACATTCATGCATGCATGTGCACACAGGCGCACGCACGCACACGCACACGCACGCACGCACACCTGTCATAGACTATAATGGTAACCCCCTTTAGGCAAACTCCATAATGCCATCCACCAAGTCACTTGGCTGAAAAGATGGAATGAAACAGATGGAGCAAGAAGGAGAGATAATAGAGGAGGTGCTCAAAGCACAGGAAGGGTTAGAGACCAACAGGTGAGGGAGGAGGATAGCAGGAGGAGGGAGAGTTGCTGGTTTCAGAATAGAGGAAAAATAAGGACAATAATTGGAAAGAAAGTCAGAGAGAAGGACCAAATCAGGACCAAAGGGAAAATGAAGGCTTGAAAGACTGATGGAGGGGTGGCAGGGTGAACAGAAAAAAATTAAATAAAGTAAAACTGGTGAGGGGATAAACAAAGGGACAAGGGATGAGTAAACAGAGACGCAATAGGAGATAGGTTTGTAGCTTTTGAGGCAGCTAATGAAGATGGTGAAGTCAATGTGGAGAAGGGGGAGGTACAGTGCAGCAGAATGGCCCATCTGTTACCTGGCCCATTGGGATATCACAATCACCTTTGAGACTCCCACTTCTCACTTTTACAACCCTTAACCAGGAGGCCAAGAGCTAGAGAGACGAGGATATAGCCAGGCAAGAACACACAATAAATCCTTACATTCTCAAAAAAACACAAGAAATCAGTTGACCCTGATACATCAGCACAACCCCAATTAAACTCTTTAAACACTTCTACATCTTGAGTGCTTTTGGATTTGCTTATGTAAATGGCCAAGAGACCGCACTGCTACACTGGCAGATAGTGCCACACTCCTCTGCACTTTTAGCCAGGAGACACTTGACCATCTAGAGATTTTTATAAGAACATGCTGGTTTTTAAGCTTGACCAACAGTCACTTATGACTTGGCATTCAGTCTTTAATAAATCTAATTCTCCCTCAAGTAAATTTACTTGCATGATCCACATGAGGGCTGACACGATGCCCACAGCAACAGTGGTGCTAGATTCAAAGCCACACCACGCAATGTGACTGCCAGTAATTCTTTTTCAGCTGTATTTTATTAAATTCATATGTCCCAAAAAGCTCTGTCCAGTAGCATGCAGTACTACATTCTGAAATTTCTCTTTAGTTAGACTGAAAGTTGCAAAATTGTTTGTTTGTTGTGATTTATAATTTAAAGAATGGAAAACAAAGAGCTAACATTGAAATATAGAAGTCAGGCCAGTAAAAGAATAAAAAAACAAACAAACAAGAAATATATAATCACAGCATCTCCAGTTGACACGTTTTGATGACTCGCTTTAATATTTCCACCAAACAGTGAGTGACAATTTTAAACTAGTGACAAGAAAACTGACTTTGGCAGTTAAAAACCTTCATTCCACTTCGTTAATAGCAAACTAGAATAAACAAGCTCTGCACTATAACCGAGATCAACTGACTGTAATTTCAACCTATGGTTTCCTTAAGGACTATCCTACGATGCCGTTTTTGCCCAAACCTGAACTTCTTTCTTAGAATACACACCGCGTGTTGGGCACTTTTCTGGCTGTGTTTTTACCCTCTAAACTTTGTTAGCTTCAAAACAATGAGCATGCTCAGCAGGGTGATGCTGTTTCAAGTGTTGCATTACCTTTACTCTTTTGTTCCCCCAGAACCTTTTTTTTTAAACCTTACAAGCTGTACAAATTACCTTCTTTGCTATTCCATACTCCCAGTGTAATACTTCCACAACATGCCCCCCAGCAACTCTGTCATCATGATGTGCTTACGGATGGGAAAAATAAATAAATAAAAAATCTCTTTGTATTGTAAGCTTCAAGGTGAGGTTTTTTACTGCATTTGTTATTGGTTCCCAATAAGCTTATACATTTGAAGTGCTTATTTTAGCTAGTTCCATAGATCTATGGACTAAAAAAAAAAAAAAAAAAAAAAAAAAAAAAAAAAAAAATCATATCAAATTATTATTATTACTTTTTATTGTCAGATTTCCATGATATACACAAATAAATCAGAAATGTTCCTAAATGTTATCAGACTCCATTGTCAGACCCAACAGTTATCAATTCCACTATGCAAGAGACTGAGGGTAAAAAAATGAAGATACCCAAGGCTTTCAAAGGGTAACACCACAAAAAGCAATCAGCAGTGGTGCATTTGGAGAAGAAAGAAGCTGTTTAAATGTTTAAGTGCTTATAGATGTTCTGGGTTTGTGCTGCAGCCAGTAAGACAGGAAGCACTGCAACGATAAAGACAATAATGGATTCTTTTTGGGAATTGAGTTTTCATCAGTCTAGTTCTGGATGCAAATGTTATGCAGTCAAAGCTGACAAGACTCGTACAAAAGGAATATGATCCAAAACATACCTTGTGTATCACCAAACTTTAAGTGATCTAGCTAAATATTCCCAGATCAAAACACAAAGTCCTCTGTGGTTATAAGATGTACTTCTTTCACACCAAAGAAAAAAGAAAATATGATGCCAGAAAATGCTGAAAAGTCCAACAAATGGTAGGAAAGAAACAGAAACGCCAGTGCAAGTTAATGCAGATTGTTATGATGTAAAAAAAAGTAAGAATGTTATCCTATATAAACATCATGAAGTAGCAGAGGAACAGACACATTTCACCAAAACCTCTTCCACCCCTCACCCAGTGGTAAATATAATCAAAAATCCTACCTAAAATCCAATATTACTACAGTTCATGCATACGCAAACACAAATCGCCAACATCGTCTCTTTGGCAACAGAAGACATAATTATAATGAATAACACAGTCATTAAAACTGTGTTTATCTGTTGAGGAAAACAAGCTGGTTATGAACACAAACATAGAAAATAAACAAACACATCTTTACTCTCACTACATTTCTCCTCATCTCGCTGTATTTAATGAAGCATAAAGTAAAACGCTTTCAGCATCATCAGAGAAGTAAATACATATTCAAGTTTTTGCACTCTTGTACACCACGGAAACATGCAACTGTTCTGCATCACCATCTTGTCTAGAAGATCTTTGTGTCCTTTCTCTCTCTTTCTTTGCCTCAAAGCCTTGTTTCCTGCCTGTGATAACTCAGACAGGCAGGAGTGACAATGTCATTAGATGGTGTCAGTATCACAACTTCTTTTTCAGGCACATTTTTCCCATGTCTTATATCATACACCACTACACTTGCAGAAAGTAAGATACACAAGCCTGTAAAATTCCTACCACCACAATTTGTCTGGAGTCCATGGAAAATATAAAGCCATCCAGCATGCAGCAGCTTTTTCCAATAGAAATGCAATCATACTATTTACCGGTATGTTGCTGAGGGCTATTTTTTTTTCTGTTTTGAAGCACAGTAAAAACAAAACAAAAGAAAAAGATTCAGCATGGTGGGTATAAGCTCTGGTGACCTGGAAAAGCATGTGGCATTATGTAGCCCCTGATCTTCCAAACATTCATAGTAAGAGCTCAGGCAGCATCTGCATAAAATGCTGCTTTTGTCACTCAGAAGAGACGTAAAAATGTGTATATATGGGACAGTTTGTGATGGGTGAGGCTGAAAGGGTATGGCAGGGCGGAGGTTTGAAAGAATGAAATACAGGAGAGAAAGCATTTTGCTGTCACTGAAGAAAATGTAAATACCACACACAACACTACTGTCTATATATCTATATATCCCATACAGTTATACAGTTGGAGATAAAATATAGAGCAATTGTCCATTTGCATGAGTATCAGTGAGTGAGTGTATAAGTCTACTATGATTTAATGTGTGTCTTGGTGGATTATGCTGACTTGCAGCTATTAAGAACTTCCACACATTCAAACCAACATATTTATTTGACTAAATGCGCAGCCTCTCTCACCTTTGTCTGATTCTAAGTATGTGTTAGAGAGCATATAGTAGCTGTGTAAAGCTATCAAATGAGTATGAGGGACAGAAAATGAAGTTGATAGTGGAATATAAAAGAGAACAGATGTAGTGGATGTGCACAATGATAAGAAAGATTAGGTTTGGGGGAGGGAAAAGAAAATGATTTGCATGGATGACGGGAGAAATACAGTGACTACAAAGGGTAAGTCGACCACTGAGGTAGTATTTGCCACAGCTTTCAACCATAAGAGATGTAATGAAATTCGATGGCAGAGCATGCCAGATATGTTGCCCGCCAATGAAGCAGACAGGACGTGGATCAGCATTACACAGTGCAGCATCACAGCAACAAATCAACAGCACTCACACTGACAGACAGATGGCATGCATGCACGTTTGCCCATCTTTTTTCCAACTGCAAGCTCTTGATTAGTTCTATCAAGAATAATCAGAGGGACTTAAATTTCAAACGACTTCTCTGTCTGCTTCAGAGGAGGAAGAAACAATGTTGGGGGTTCAAGAGAGATGAAACTGAAATAGAGTCTCAAGCCGCAAGCCTCAGGCAATGTTTACCCTACACAGAGAAAGCCTTCAGGAACACATATATGCACTTTATTAAGACTCATGCTGAATAGGAGGCCTGCATTAAAAAGAAAATGTGCGTGCAGGCGTACACACACTTGTGTGTATATGTCTGTGCATTTCACCTATAATATTTAACACAGACTCACATTGTTTGCAAAAACATATATTTAGGTTTGCATTAGAATGAATATCGTCTTGCAGTGCAGACTGTGATGGTATGAACATCCAAACTAGAGGAAGATTACATGATTACATTTTGTTAACAAGTCATAAATCATCTTTTTTAAACAAATATATTGTTGGTCAGTTCACTCAAACATTGTTTCGTAGGGATGTGTGGACTATTTTTTTTTTTTTTTTTTTGCCTTTTGTTTTGATCAATAAAACAGGTAAAAGCAAAGACTGTCTGGACGCTAGGGTCTTGAATAGAAAGTTACATTTATTAAAGACAGTAATTCTTCCTCAAATTTAGATGTGGGTTCCCCTAAAAGGATACATATCATAACCCTTGTTCCACACACTGAAAAAGATTTCTGAGATCCTACTTAAATGTTTGTGACTTGCTTTAATCAAAATACCACAGCAATACAGTAAAAAAGCTCAGTTTCCGTCCATGTCTTTAAAGCTCTGTTCATAGCAGCTGGTTGAAGGGAATGAAGTCAGACACATGGCAACACTCAACCCCCTTCTCTTCCAGAAGGTGTCCAGAAGTTAATTTAAGTCCAGCAAATGCAGCATGATGGGGAGTTGTGTGCAGAGAATGATGGGAAGAGTGGATTTCCTGCATTCAAACTAAATTGTGGCCTTGTGGTGTAAATCATGTCGTAAAAATAAGAGAGAGGTTTTGCCTGTAGCCAAAAAGTAGTTACATTACCAGTTTGGATTTGTTTTGTTTGTCCATCCTGTAAAATAGATGGCGAGTTGCTCGATAGAGAGCGTCAAATAAACAGTTAGAACCACATGGGGTCACCTAGTTTGAAAAATGGAAATAAAACAAAACTTTTTTGTTTACTTGTTAGAACTATATTTTCGTAGCATAGCCCTTGATAGTATTTTCTCTCCCGTGGTTGTGTATGAAGAAGCAGCATCGAAGAATTGGGCGGGAGCCAGGGATTCAACTCAGAGAAAATGAATAAGAGAAGCAAACCACACACGAATATTATCCAACAGTAAGAAGTAAAGACTACCGTACTAAAAAAGCAAGGAAAGCAAGTGAAAGCTAAAGCTTTCCAAGAGGTAAGCCCTTGAGAAACAGGGAAAAACATATCAAAGAGATTCTTACTAATCCCTCCCTCAGGTAAAAAAAAAAAACTGATAGTATTAACTGAAATAATAAACTGTTTGTAAGATCAATGTGGATCTTCTATTCAGGAGTTCCACTGTTTTCCTTTTTAAACCAAATAATGTCAAATTTGAGTAATGGTTAACAGTTTTCTATTCTCCACACTCATGTTGTGACTTGGCTGAACAAGATGAAAAAAACATGAAGTAATAGTTTAAAATCAAATAAAGTGATTTTATTATAAATAATTGCATTTCCTATCTATATTGTAATGATGATAATATTTGGTGGGCCACAATAATTGTTTAGTAAAAACTTGCCCAAGTCCACATGTGAGATATGTTCACATCTAGAAAGCTGAGGGGGAACTGTGAATATCAGTGTGAGGTTTCTTATGCACATGGACTCAAACATAAAAATGGTATAATGAATTTAGAGTGTGACGAATGAGACAGGTTTTGTAGTGTTTTTAGGAGATGCAGCATATGATCTGAGATCTTCATAATTCACCTTTTGGACACATACAACCGCAAAAAGACACATTTAGGGGGTTAAAAACACGGAAGTTAAAAAGCACCTACAACTTGTCAAAGGTGGCTTCTTGATGTACTGATTTAGACAAAGTAAATTGTGAAATGTCTGCTCTAAAAGAGATGCTGGCAAAACAGGCAGAGGCATGCTGGTGTATTGAGTAGTTTCTTGGGTAAAAGCACTCAGAGGAGTTAGGAGCCTAATAGAGGGAGTTTGTTTGGAAGTGAAATTGTATGCCTTTGCTCTTGTGTGGGAGTGTGCTGCTCTTGCCTATGCCATGAATCATTGAGGTTGAAGGTCATTACTAAGGGATGGAGCAGATTACAGAAAGTGCTAAAATGACCACCAAGTGCTTGTCCTTTAATTTGGTCTCTATCCAACTACAATGGCATTTGTTTGATCATTAAGTTTAAAGGCACTGACCAAACATCATAAACCACCAACCACCTCTTATTCTTTCACTTCTAATGTACATTTCATGTGAGTTTATCTTTAAAAAAAAATAAATAAATAAAGAAGTTATTGCTTGCATAAGTTTTGACAAGCATGAGCACAAGCTGCTATTTTGGTTTGGAAAAAGCACTTCAGCTTACAGTTCAGTAGTCTTGGAAAACATGCAGGAAAACTGTAAAGGACAGAGCGGGAAAGAAGAAGCTGTGAAAAGGGTAAGATTTCAGTCCGTTCAGTTAAATAAGTGAAAGAGTGCATTCTTTTAAATAGCTCTCTGGTCCTTCAGATGGCAGCAAAAGTCACTTCACTGACGGTTATAAAAAGGCCACCTTCTGCAACGTATTGTGGGCACATGTTCTTGTCAAGAGCTCTTAAGAGGTACAAACAAATATTCAGCAGTCATATAGACCCTTTCAAATACTTTATATTTAAATATGAGAAGGAAATAAAGGAAAAATTGCTTTATATTGACAGTGACGTTTTTCAATATTTAAAAGCTTCTTTGGAATATCATGTTTTACAGATCTTTATGTACTATATTAATATATTACTTGCTACTGATGTATAACGTGCTGCATTTTAACAACTTTGAATTAGAAAGAGAATTTATTTTACAGAAAAAAATTACAGTAATTTGTTATGATTTGCTCTTTTGGTTCTGTAAAAATTAGGAAGTCAAGTTAGGAGTAATTTAGTCTTTCATGTCCTAAGAGTAATTTTTGGAAGCCGAGGATTAACATACACTACAGGGCCAAAAGTACTAGCTCACCTGGCTGAACTCGCATATGAACTTAAATGACATCTCATTCCTAATCCATAGGGTTCAATATGACGTTGATCCACCCTTTGCAGCGTTAACAGCCTCAACTCTTCTAGGAATGCTGTCCACAAGGTTTAGGAGTGTGTTTATGGGAATTTCTGAACATTCTTCCAGAACCACATTTGTGAGGTCACACTGATGTTGGACCGAAGTCCTGGTTCTCAGTCTCCACTCTAATTCATCCCAGAGGTGTTCTATCAGGTTGAGGTCAGGACTCTGTGCAGGCCAGTCAGGTTCATCCACACCAGACTCTGTCATCCAGGTCTTTATGGACCTGCTTTGTGCACTGGTGCACAGTGATGTTGGAAGAGGAAGGGGCCAGCTCCAAACTGTTCCCACAAAGTTGGGATCATGGAATTGTCCAAAATGTCTTGGTATGCCGAAGCATTCAGAGTTCCTTTCACTGGAACTAAGGCTCCAACCCCAGCTCCTGAAGAACAACCCCACACCATAATCCCCCCTCCACCAAACTTTAAACTTGGCACAATGAAGTCAGACAAGTACCGTTGTCCTGGCAACCGCCAAACCCAGACTCATCCATCAGATTGGCAGATGGAGGGCCATGTGTTACTCCAGAGAACGCATCTCCACTACTCTAGAGTCCAGTGGCAACGTGCTTCACACCACTGCATCCAACACTTTGCATTGCACTTTGTAATGTTTGGCTTGAATGCAGCTGCTCGGCCATAGAAACCCATCCATGAAGCTCTCTGAGCTAATCTTGAGCTAATCTGAAGGTCACATAAAGTTTGGAGGTCTGTAGTGATTTGCTCTGCAGAAAGTTGCCGACCTCTTCGCACTATATGCCTCAGGATCCGCTGAGGAGTGGAAAACCAAAATGGAAATTTCAGGAATGGCGATTTTAGGAATGGAAATTTCATTTCCAAGGAAATTTTATGACTGGATTTGTTGCACAGGTGACAGCCTGTCACAGTTCCAAGCTGGAATTCACTGAGCTCCTGAGAGCGACCCATTCTTTCACAAATAGTTGTAAAAACAGTCTGTATGCCCAGGTGCTTGATTTTATATCACATGTGGCCATGGAAGTGATTGGAACACCTGATCCTATTATTTGGATGGGTGAGTGAATACTTTTGGCAAAATAGTGTACCAAGGCCCATGCCTTTCGCTACTGCCCATACTCCATTGCACAAACTTCAACAGCCCCTCCCACAAGGCTCACGGAGGATGAACCCATGTTGTGCATTTGGGGTGTGTCTGGCCAGGCCCCATGGCTAAAGGCCGGAGGTGCTCTCCTACAATTCCCTCCCTCAGGTCTGGCTCCAGTGTAAGGCCCCGGTGACCATCCATGTTAGAGGGAAGGAAGAGAAAGGTGGCTCCTTGATTGTAATTCCTAATGAAGGTTTCATTGGGACCTTACAGATAAGGTGATAAGTTCAGTCTTACGAGAGGGACCTGGACTAGAGGTGCTGCCCTTCCCCATCAAAATGAGATGAGGCAGCTGAGGTGGTCTCCATGTATGGTTTAGTGGATGTGTGCATATGTGTGTGTGTGTGTGTGTGTGTGTGTGTGTGTGCGTGTGCGCGTGTGTGTGTGTGTGTGTGTGTGTGTGTGTGTGTGTGTGTGTGTGTGTGTGTGTGTGTGTGTGTGTGTGTGGGTTCTTTCTGCATTTCATGAATCTGAGCTAGTAACATCACAAAGTATATCTCTGAATGTTTCCTCCGCTCTTCTACAAGCTTGTGAAGTTTCCTCAGGTACTTGAAAGATTCATTTTTCCTCAAAAGTGAGAGAATTATCACTGCCAGAGGGTTGTACTTTATTTTGACAGTACATACCACATGAAAGCTTAAGAAGTGCATTAGACTCAGAGTTGAAAAAAACGTGTACAACATTAGTAGTAATCAAACAAAATCCTGAGACCTAGAAAAACTCAGACACCTTAAACATGAAAAACAACTCTAGGGGAACATATTCAAATATATTCTGGAGGACTTTTGGCTGGTAAAAATAGAACTGGACAGGCATATAAAATGTAGGTTGGTAAATTATAATTTAGGGTTGATCTGTAACAAAATGAAACTGCATTTACTTCCTTCCAAGTCAGAAGCCTTGTTATCTGTCTGGCTTCGTATGAGTTGGAGGTGTGCTTAGTGTAATTGTTGCATCTCTATAAATGTGATACACACATGACATCATGAAATTATGTTTTACATAAAAGCATTTTTTATAGGTAAGGCTTAAACCAATGACATCGAGAACTAAAGAACTGAGAGGGAGCAGAACAAGTGAGTGAATACAGAAAGCAACACAGCCCTTCCCTTCCTTCCCTCTGATAAGGTAATTCATGCTAATCTACATTCAAAAAACTAATCTCTTAATTCTTCTAGTTGATATGAAAAAGAATTGACGCCAAACGGTTGAAGTCAAAGCCTGCGTTCCATCCTGGATAAAGCACACATTTATATATCTGATTAATTACAGTTGTTCATTACAGTGGCCAACATCTTTACTGTTTACCCCTCGAC
Source organism: Xenentodon cancila (assembly GCA_014839995.1). Classification (NCBI taxonomy): domain Eukaryota; kingdom Metazoa; phylum Chordata; class Actinopteri; order Beloniformes; family Belonidae; genus Xenentodon; species Xenentodon cancila. The sequence goes on along the minus strand of CM026198.1, from coordinate 15,035,126 downwards.
AGCCAAATGTCAGATATACTACTGCCAATAGATGTTAAGAGAGGAGGAGAGCTCATGGCCACTGCTCTCATATAACTGGATCAGTATGACAGCTCGAGGGACCTGAAATCAACAACTGACGATCTGAAATCGATGTCAGGTAAGTACAAGATGCTCCTTTTTTATATACTTCCCTTTTACTCACAAGCTTAAAATGACCAGGGTTGTAAGGAGCCGATCCACACCATTGCTAAAGCGGAATTAAGTCTCATGTCAGAGGCTTAAAATAGTAATTTATTCCTATATTGTTACTTGCCCTCAAGGCACATGCGCTGCAAACTTATATTCTGTACTAAGTGAAAACTGCTTTGATTTATTTGCACCCTATCAAATTTTATACTTATTACCATCCAGCTTTAGACCTTGGGTTGAATTACTTCTGAAACATTTCTTATAAGGGGCACAAAGGGACATCCGTACCTTTTACATTTTGAGACCCCTGTAAATGCAAAGGTTAACTTGCAGTTATGACACTTTGTGAGACTTACTTTGGTTTTGTCTCTTGTTTTGCCAATCTTTCATTTCCTTTTACTTAATTACTTTCTTGAGCAATCGCCACTGCCACCAAGTCTATTGATGAAGCTGTGCTCTAGCTTCACTAGTGTTGATATGTGACATAGTAAAGTAAAACAAAATGCTGTCATTCCACCAGGTTGAAAGAACAATGTTACTTTAGGTGGGTTTCACGTCTAGTGGGAACAGTAGACTGTTAAATCCAGAAAGTGTATCATCAAAGTATCAAAAATCATCCTTTAATTGAAACTGAAACTGATATTTTAATAAAAACCAAAGTCCTTTGAGGTGCTTTAACATCCTAAGACCCACTGCAATTTGATTTTCTTGATGATTTTGGTCCCCCCATTAAGAAATTAAATATTATGATATAGACAACAAAACGAGTGATATCCACGTATTTGTATACCAGGTCTTAGGAAGTTAAACAAAATACTACACACTCACTGTTATGTAGAAAATACAACTTTGCACAAAACCAAAACATACACCTCAGCAAGAAATTCCCTTATTTATTTATTTAAAATATAACAATAAAAAAAAAATAAGAAAGAACAAGGCATACAATTTATACCCACACCATTAACAAAAAGGCTTTTGATTTTCACTTCCTCGCACTGTGGAAGTTCTTATCCTTTGCTTTTTGGGTTAGGTTGTGCGTGTGTGGATGTCTGTGTGTGTGTGTGTGTGTGTGTGTGTGTGTGTGTGTGTGTGTGTGTGTGTGTGTGTGTGTGTGTGTGTGTGTGGTAAAAGGATCCAACACATAGAAGACAGTAAACACAGAGAAAGATGTAAACAAATGCAGACTGAGGATTTTCCCATATAATTTGGTAAAACAGAGACTGTTATTGTAGTCCACTATCGTTGTAACTTAAGGGCTAGAGCTCTAAGTTCAAGAACTTTGTGCTTTGTGTACACGCACACATGCACGCACACACAGAGCCACACACACACACACACACACACACACACACACACACACACACACACACACACACACACACACACACAGCCACGTAACAAAAGCCCCAAAATACATCTCTTAAGGCTCCAGATTTGCAAAACAGGATTGGATGCAGTGAGATAAAAACATTAGCATATACTTAAAACACAATACATGCACAGGATAGAAAAAAATATATACATAAACAAGGCCTGAGCTCTGCATTACCCTGAGAGCAACAACAGCAGGGAGTGAATACACAAATACACCAAACACACACTTACTAAAAAAAAAACTCATACAAAATAAAGACGACAAACAAGACTTTCTGTGACCCCGTTATCTCCTTTGTTTTTTGCTTTTTCACAGTTCCACAATCATATCCTAGTCCCTGAAGAGAGGAAGTCTTCCCACATCTAGGAACACAGACTCTGATAGTGTACAACTGCAGCTTCAAACTAGGCACAAAAAGTAAAGTGTGAAAGTAAAACCTGGCATAGATTTATCGTTATGTAAAATGACACAGGGAAAGAAAAAGTAGGTGGTGGTAACTGCTCACAGTGACCTTGAGGTCGACGTCAAAACTCTGACATTTGAACTGTCATTTAACATCATATAAATTACCCACTGAGTGTGTGTGTGTAAGAGAGAGAGAGAGGGTGTGTGACATTGATATTTCTGTCCTGTAATGAATCCAACCACTGCATGTGACCTACAGATTAAGTAACTTATATAGAGAAACGGATTACATTTTTTTCAGCAAAGAGAGTATCAAATACACAATAACAGCCTCACATCCAGAACAAATGCACACGCACGCACGCACGCACGCACGCACGCACGCACGCACGCACGCACGCACGCACGCACGCACGCACGCACGCACGCACGCACGCGTGCAAATGAGTTACCACACAGAGATACGCCTATATCTGGTATCAAGAAAGGTCAGGTACTGGTCATTGACCTCTGAACTTGGCTATCATTTACAAAGACAAGGTGATGATTTACCTTCTTTTGATGTGTGTGAGTGTCTGTTTGTGTGTCTGCTGATGCCAGGTCTGTCTCAGTACAACCCCCTCCTTACTCTCACTCATAAATTACCTGTCAACAGCCGAACAGACTGAACCAGAGAGAAGGAAGATGGCAGAGACTGAAAGAGAGGCTTTTATGCTTCTTCTCGAACTATCAGAGGGGCTGTGACATCATCTGAGTGTGTGTTGAATTTAAAACACAAATTCCATTATAAATGATTAATTATTACACTTTCAAGTAAACACCAAATCAGGTTGCTGTCATAGAGACGCACTCAAGTTTAAAAAAAACAAACAAAAAAAAAAAACAAGAAGACCGCTGGAATAATTAATTTGCAGCTCCACAAAACAGGAAAACGGCAAGTATTTCAATTACTTTAGAAAAGGAATATGAGGAAGGGTTGCATCAGCACAGCTGAAGAAACAAAGAAATTATTATTTCACATAAATAAAAAGAGCTGGTGAGCTGATGTACTGTAGATTAGTGGCTGTTAAACAAGAAAATGTTGGTGGAGCCTTACAGCTAGTGGGGCTGGTTATTCTGCAGAAAAGCATCTGAGAAAAACAGAGGGCAGAGAAGGAGGAGAGCATTGAGACAAAAAGAGGATTAATGTGTCTGACAGTCAAAAGACGACAGGCAGAATGCAAGTTCCAGTAAAACTCCCTCATTAATGCCAGAGATTATTTCACAACAAAGTACAGAACCTCAGCACAGAAACATACACACACACACACACGCACGCACACGCACACGCACACACGGATGCAGATGTAAAATGCAATCTGTATTAAAAGACAAAAGTATAAAGTTTTATATAAATGGACATTAGTAGGGCACCTTGCCCTGATAATAAAGGAGAACAGTGAATAACGTACAGCAAGGAACTACATTTGTTTTGATTTGTTTATGTCTTCTGGACGATTCAAGATTTTAAAACGGCACATAGGAACCTAAGCTTTTTTTTTTTTTACTCAGAGGTCCCCCCAATAGGTGTTGAGGCTAAGTCACTTTTATGGGACTCTCCAAGGTTTATTCTTGTTTGATCCCTTATTTGGTCATGCTTTTGTCATCTCTTCTTTCATTACTTTCTTGGGTCTTTTATTCGCCTTTGCCATGAAGATCCACCGTAGCTCTGAGTTAATTTCATCATTGTTGATGTGGAACATAGAGCCCAAGGTGATACGCAGTGCGAGCACTGTGTATCACGACTGGAGACAACTGGAGCAAGAGTCCAAAGTCAGCAGGGACAACAGACTACCCAAGAAAAATGGCATTTCCTTAATGTAATATAAAAAGTATTCCCTCAAATGAAATTTAAACTGATATATGGACATGGAAAAAAAAATCATTTTGTGCTGCTTTAATTTCATTCTGTCAATGCCAATAAGAGAAAAACTCATCCAGAATGACTGGTTTTGTTATCTTGTTTGTCCAACTAACAATCTTAGTAAACTATAAAGTTCAGAAACACAGTATTTTATACCATGACAATCGTGCATTGTCAATATTAAATATTATTTCAAATAATAAAAGAACACCTGGTGGAAAATGACTAAAGATATATTTAATTTATTAAAAAAATATTTAGATTTGTTTAGAAGCTTGCCCACAACAGGAAAATCCAGGACTTTGTCCATGACTCTATCAACACCAGGAACATATGGCATGGGAAGGCACCAACTACAGAGTAGCCCCTCTTGTATGTGATGACGATGTTGACTTTCTCGATGAACTTAATAACTTCTGCGGAAGGTTTGAGGCACGGAACAACACCCCGCCAGTGAAAGCTGTCCCCCTTCAGGATAAGAAGGTGCTCTGTCTCACCACACCTGATGTGCGGAGGTCTCTGAGGAATATAAACGCTCAGAAAGCCCCTAGCCCCAACAACATCCCTGGGCTGATGCTCAAAGAGTGCAGAAGAGCTTGCTTGTCTTTTAACAGATATCTTCAACACCTCATTAAACCAACCTGAAGTACCACCATGGTTCAAAGCTGCCTCCATCATCCCTGTGTCAAAGAAGTCCACCATCTCATCTCTTAATGACTACCGGCCTATCGCACTCACGCCCATCGTTATGAAGTGCTTCAAGAGACTGGTTAAGCAGCACATCTCATCCCTCCTCCCACCTACATTCAACCCCTTCCGGTTTTCTCCCACCGGCCTATCTCCTCTTTACCTGAGCCTCGCTCACCTGGAGGAGAGAAACATGCATGTGCAGGTGCTGTTTCTGGACTTCAGCTCAGCACCATACCATAAATCCACAGCGGCTGGTAGATAAACTGGGATCCCTGGGCTTCAGTACGCCTCAGTTGGATGCCGGACGTCCTCATTGACAGGCCAACGGCAACCTTGAGTGCCATGAAAGGCACCTTACAAGTAAAATGTATTATTATTATCCTCATCACATTCTACAGGAACACCATTGAGAGCATCTTCACCAGCTACATCTCCATGTAGTGTGGAGGCTGCAGTGCATCCGATTGGAAGGATGTAAGGAGAGCGGTGAGAATAGCAGAAAAAAAAAAAGGCATTGGACATTCTCTCCCTTCCATCCAAGACACTGCTCTGATACACTGTCTCCAGAGCACGAAACATCCTCCACAACACCTTACAGTCCCATCACAGACTCTTTACCCCACTGGCCTCTGAGAGGAGGTTCAGCAGCATCCGTTGCAGGACCACTAGGTTCTGCAAAAGCTTTTTCCCTCAGGCCATCAGACTGTTGAACAGTTAATGGACATTTCCAAAGCCCATCCAACTACTTCATGCACTACTGACACTTTACTCTTACTCTTTACTTATATTGACACTGTAACTCCCATCACTTTTGGAGTAGCACTAGATTATGGTATTTCCTTTTTGCCATCTTAAATTTGTTCATATTCTTCCATTTTGTTTTTATTCAATTATACTTGTTTAGTTACTTTAAGTTGTTTATTATAAGTCCTCACCTTTATTTAGCCCATTTTGTTAATTTATAATTGCTCTTGGGAGTGGGAATAAACTGAACGCAGAATACTGAATTCAAATCATGAAATTTGTTATGTTAATCATGTTGCTAAACTACACTTGAAGCAATTTAATTAAAATATACTCAAATTGAACTGACACAATTTTAGGAAATTGGATTGATTTCCTACATGATCAGTCAAGTGGACACTGGATCAGGCCAGAAGAGCAGAGTTGATCCCTGCAAGGCAGGTTGCTTTCCAGGCCAGGTGGTACCAGAACATCTGGTTGTGGTTTTGATCTCTAGACAGTCAAAAGACCACTCAATTGTGATTCACCAGGCTTATGTTGTGTTATACATCACACGTGCTCTTTTCTCTCAATCAGTTACAGGTGAAAACCAGTTGACATCAATCTGAATGCTGCAGACACAACTCAGACATAAACTGAACATGCAAGTTCTTTTATTAGCATCTACTTTTGACTGGACTCAGAGTTAACTGCTATCAAAAACAATAGTAGGCTGAAAATCTGGGGATTAACTAAACATAAAAGGGACAAAAAAATAAATACAAACTCTAAGAGGACACGTTTTTAAAAGAAGAACCTAAAAGACTCAGTTACATTTGACGTTTGAGTGTGTTTGCGTTCTGCTCTTCAGTTATGGGCAAATTTACTGAAGTATAGGTTTACTTTAAAAGTAAAACGTAATTACAGCAAATGACAACCTCTGATTGATGTTTTAAAATATTGTTTCAGACTGTGCAAGTGGGTTAGCAGCTGTAGCTTTGCTTGATGCTCGATAAAAACCATTATCCATTACATGACACAGGAAAAACAGCAGGATACCGCCAAGTTCCTTCTGAAAACAATCTGGCAATTCTCTCCAATTAAATAAAAGGGAAGTCTTTAGCTTTAACACAGTTTTACAGCTGTTCTGACAGCCACATTTAACAGATTTTTTGAACTGTTTATGATAAATATTTCACCCTAGCCTAAAACTCTAGATGTACTGCTAGCAAATTCAAAATTGCTTTGCACTAGCTACCATTCGTTGGAGATCCTTGAGGTTGAGGTTGAGCCAGTCAAACCAGTCTATCCTTGTAGAGAGACTCTGTAGGTGGGCTTAACACGATGACAGAGCAACGACATCATAGTCTGGATGTAAACAGTGTAGATGGCTGCAGCTGAGGAATAGCAGTCACCATGGAATCGACAAATAAAGACGCACAACTTGCTTTTTTCCTGGCAGTTCAATTTGGTCATCTATGCAACACACTTTCTGTTGACTCATTTCCGTAGCTCTAATTACGTCACCTAATTCATTTCTCTGAATGGTTGTAGCACTAACCAACTGGAATCCATATGGCCCCCCCTTCCTCTTATTTTTACCGTAATTCTTGGGAGACCATGCCTACAATGTTGGGCCAACTCTGTCTGGCTTTGTACAGCAAAAATGTCCTGCACATTTGTGGCCTAAGAACAATCCAGACTAAAGCTGTAACTGGAGATGACAAGTGTTAAGGTTTTTAAACAGGTGGCAGCTCACATAATATACTCAGCACACATGAGCACATATTTACATGCCACACCTTTATGTTGTGCTCTTTAATTGCAATGGGAATCAGTAAGAGTATCAATAAGCATCAATACCAATAAGCGGACTTGGTATTTATACTGGTATCGATGAAAACCTAATGACACACATCCCTGGCCCTCAGCATATTGTACATGGCACACTTCCAGAGACAGGCTGACCATGCTGAAGATTAAATAATGTACATGTATAAAGTGTAAAACTAGTGGTACTTCAAACAGTTTTTGTTTTGTTTTTTATCATTGAGCCACTCACTTTCAGACCAGGCGGTTTTTCTAGTGTTGAAGAATGCACAACCTGTGCGCTAATAAACAGAGGACTTACAGAGGACAAAGACGACAAATTAAATGCATTAACTTCCCTCTCATGGTCTTTGATCTTGTTTTCCATTCCCTACTTGGGTAAAAGGCTCACTTGTGTGGAACAGCTGAAAATGTACATATTAGGAATAAAGACCTTGGTCAATTACTTTTCAGAGGCAGACTTATTAAAAGGATTTTTTGTTTTTTGTTTTGTTTTGTTTATATTTTGAGAGAATTTCTAGAAGTGGATACATTTACAAGTGCTGGGACAGCCAGAGTGACAGGTGAGAGGTGTTAATTTAATTTCAAATTTGCATAAGATTTTTTTTCCAATGTTAACATACAAAAAGTCAATTAGAAAAGATAATAATACAAAGTGCTAATGTGCAGATCAGACATTGATTGCTCAAGTATCTTTCGTGAACGAATAAAGGATTCATTTTTAGATGCTTTGTCTTCCCTAATTTCAACTAAATAATGTTGGCTCAGTTGTTTGGCGTAAGCAGATTGTCTCCTATTTGACTTTTAATTATTTGCAGAAAGTAAGAGCCCAAGATATTTTTTGCACAATTCTAGGTTAATCAAAAAAATTGCACTAGACAAAATTAGCTTCCACCTGTTTTCAGTTTTGTGACAGGTCAGTGTAGATGGGCCCCCAGTGCTATGTTTGGGCTGGTGGTATGCACTGAAAACGGAGAGTGTACTGGTATGGTCAACTTCTGTCAGATGGGCGGCAGGTGGTCTGCAGTTTCTAGACAGCATCATTTCTAAGCTTAGTTCACTTGGTGCACCAAAGGCTTAAAAGAAAATGATAAGCACATCAGAGCAATGGGTAATCTGGTACATCCACAAGCATTTATCTTATCCTTTCTCCAGAGACAAAAGAGACAGCATAATGATCAGCAATTTATCACAAGATCTACGGATTTTATCGTGGGGTTGGCTTACTGCCTCCACCATTTGTGCTATAATAATTGACTATAATTGATTTAATCGGTTACTTGATGGAAATGGAGACACTCAAAAGTGACATTGTGATAGTGATGGTGATAGTGTCAATTCACTTCAAATTAAGAAGTACAATACATTTATCAATACAGTGGTTGACCAATGTCAACTTCTAACATGGCCAAAAGATTCATCTTTAAAAGGTACTGTACATTCAATGGTGTAAAAGGCACTGTGGGAAATAGCAATGCACCTACTGAGCCTTTTATGTTTGCAAAACTGCGTTTCAGAGTTGGAGAGTCATAAACATTAAAAAATGAAACTATAACAAATACAAAATTTTTTTTTAAAAAAGCCATCTGTTATTAACGGGAACAGACTGACCTGTAAACTGACCTGCAGTGTTACCTCTGGAAGATAAATTATAACAGTCTATAATACCCGTAAGAGCTAAGGGCAGAAACAGTCTGATTTATGGAGCTGTTATTACCGCCCAGTTGAGCTGCTAATGTTCCCTAATGAGGCATAACCTCCAACTTAGCACGAAGGACTAACTAATACATACAAGACTGAAGAAATGTTACATCACTTAGAGGCAGAAATACCTGTTTTAACTGCTGTAAACTGTGGTCTCAACACTTCCAGTTTAAAAAGAAGAGGAGCAACACTGAAGGTTAACCACTATCAAAAATCATAGAAGAGTGAATGCTCATCCTATAAAACAACTCAAACCTCATAAACAGAAACAAAATCCATGTTTAAGGTCAACACAAACACAGACATATATGAGTACAACCACTGATACTGTCTAAACACACAAGGGATTAAATCTAGTTACTGGAACTTTTAGATCCATATGGGAAAACGAATCCATCACGCTGATAATGATGATTCAATAGTCAGTTTGGCTGGACAGAATGGCCAGATAAATAGTAGAGACCAGTTGACAAGACAGCAGGCGACAAGAAGGATCAAATAGACTGTAGCATTAGCAGGAGAAACAAGGAGACTAGAACCATTCAGGCATCAAATGGTCTGTCTGACTTAATCCTGACAATCAAACTTTCCCTGTCACCCACATACCCACACATCTCCCTGCATTGCCCTGCAGCAACAGATTGTGGCAGACAAAGAGGCATTTTCCACCTTTTTGTCTTTGAATCTTGCTCTCTCGTTCTATTTTCCTGTCTTTTCAATCTTTGTTGTTACTTTCGTCTGCAAGATAAAATGCCAATCATCCTAGAGTTTCCTTGTAAACAACAAATGAGGGTTCAGAGTGTAACAGGAGACCAATGGACAACGATGAGAGAGGGGGAGGTTAACAAAGTGAGAAAGGCAACAGCTATTTGATAGTTCCAGCTGTATAGAAGAGGCACAGACAGGCCATTCATCTTAATGGATCAGATAGCAGTGTCCCTGCACTGTGTGCTTGAACCCACACCTTACACACATCTACATGTATGAACAAAGAGAGAGAGAGGCATGCTGGTAACACACAAACAAAAACTTTCTTGCATGTATAAACCAATCCAAAATTGCTTTTTTGAAAGAAAGGAATTTTAGAAATTTTTCAAGTATCTAAGGCAAAAAGACTAGGAAATTGTGGAAAAAACAAAAGGATTTTATAGGATTATCCAGGTCTTTGCGTGTGTAAACTTCCTTTTCTATCTTCTCAATCAAGCCTTGAGGCTTGAACGAAGAGAAGTTCCTTTTTTGGTTCAAGAAAGGAAGTCAGGTTGCCTTGATTCAAGCCTTTGAGAATTACTATGACCTGGATGACTACAGCAATCTACACATGCGTTCTGAGTCAACCATGTGCCATGGCAAAGGGAGGGACAGAGAGAAAGAAAGCGGAAGAAAAAGTCTGAGAGCCTTTGAATTAGTTTTCAATTTCACATCAGTGGGATGTCAGAGCGTGTGCACACTAGTTACCAAGCTCTTTCAAACCCTCGAGCATTTAGACACCATCTGAACCTGGAAAAGGCACGGAACGAGGCCATTGTGGAGCTGTCAGCAATAACAGCTGGTCTCATGTGGTGAGTTTATAATCACTATGAAGGATGTTGGGGCAGAGTAAAATCTGAGTGAATTTAGCTCCATGCTGTAGTGCTTGACAAAGAAATCCCTGACCGATATGGTTACATCAGCTATTGATGAATGACGGTTCTTGATGCAGTTTATTCTTCGAGATTGCAGGTCACAGGTATCCCTTACGCCCGTCGTCCTTAAGGTCTCAAACTCATTAACATTTCTAGAAACACTTAACAGCATTATGCAGTGTGAAAGGAGAAATAGATATACTTCCACTGCCCTTGGAAAAAAAAAAAAAAAAAAAAAAAAAAAAAAAAAAAAAAAAAAAAAAAAATATATATATATATATATATATATATATATATATATATATATATATATATATATCTATATATATATATATATATATATATATATATATATATATATATATATATATGATTTTAGTAAAAAGCATCTCAGTCGCTCTTCTGTAGGAACTGACTCCTTCGGGCATTACCAGATACAACTAGAGCAGGAATTGCATCACATAACTCATCAAAAGTTGGGTGAATCAACCAAAAGTCTGAAATCCTCTTCACCCGGAAATCGTTTAAACATGTCCGGCTCCACATATAAGGGCCTTGACTAGTGGCAATTACATTTTTATTCAAAGATAAATAATACATTATTATGAAAGGCTACTGACTGATCATATTCACAACAAAATAAACCCTGCATAAACTACAAAAATGTGTTAATCTCAGTGAAGAGGTTAAGGGAGGGACAGTGAAGCAACAAAACTGGTGTTTGTGGTCTGATGAATAGACCGAGAAGAAGTGTCCACATACAAAAACATAGTGTTTCCTAAGCCACAAAAAACCTCTGCCTGAACCACTGCAGATGCACATTTAGACATACTTACATTTTTCTGTTCTGTGACAAAGAAATATAGGTGATCCAGACTCCCACTCACAGGAAATATTACATTAGATTTGAAACCGAATGGTTAATCTGATACAAGTTGAAAGCAGTGTCAGGGCTCTTTATTCTGAGAATTGGTGAAACAATGCATCTAACCAGGGAGAATATCTCTCCACTACATCAGAGGTTTAAGGTTCATAGATGTAGGGAGATAAATCTGGTCAGTACAGTACATACAGATATATATTTAACAAAAAAAGAGAAGGTATTGTAAAGGGTACACATGTCCATGTGTGTTTGAGTTGAGATGAAGTGAGATAAGCAACCAAACTAAGCTGCCCTCATTCTTTCATCCGCTCAGATGTCTGCCTTTTTCTCTCATCTCAGCTCATCTTATAGGCCCATCTTCCAGCCTGACTTATTTATCCCAAATCCAGCCTTAGCATCTTGATGAAAAGCTTTGGATCCAAACACACCAGTACTGATCTTTCTTTGTGGCTACATTTCTTTCCACTGGGCACAACTTTCTTTGCCAATCAGACAAAGTGCCAGTCAAAAGTTTAGCAACACCCACCAATTCATTTTGAAGGAGCATGCGTGCATAAATGTTTGAGTAATGCTTGTATATAACATTTGCAATACAAAACAAAAAATAAAAGACCTGATGAAAACGAGGTGCTCTACTCAGGTCTCTAGTGCTGAACTGACAATTTGATTACACATGGCATCTCGAGGTCTTGACGGATCAGATAACAGTATAACTGTATCAATGGAAGTGACCAGATCAACCTGATATTTAATTTTATTTATTTTTTCATATCCCACACAACCATCTTTTTAATATAAATAATGCTCACCACATTATTAGGTATACCAGGTGTTTACCTAAAGTGACCAACGAGTGTGAGTGTGTGTGTGTGTGTGTGTGTGTGTGTGTGTGTGTGTGTGTGTGTGTGTGTGTCTGCAGAGCTAGAGCCTCCGTGATCAACCTCAGTGATCAGGTTTAAAGCTGTGTGTAGGAGATAAAGGAAGTCATTAGTGAATTTTCCCTCTTAAGACCCCTTAATACCTTGGATGCAACCCTGTCCAGAGGTTAGGCTACAGACGCGTGCATATTTTTGTGTGCACGTATTCGTGTGTGTGTGTGTGTGTGTGTGTGTGTGTCTATGTGAATGTTGTGTCTGTGTTTGGATTTTTGCTTGCGTATGAAACTGGCATTCTAATCCCAACCCTTTGCCAAGGAGAGCATCAAAAACTGTACACAACAGTAATTGCTGTGATTCAGTCTAACTTGAGTAACTTTTGGAGTCAGCGCTGCAACAAACCCTTTCTGATATAAACTGAAATGAAAACCCTACACTACTTGATCAATGGAAAATCTACAGTGCTGAACTGATATAATTTTTCAGCTGCCTGCAGTAATATCATACAAGTTATGTTAAAAAGGTTCAGGATTCACATTTCCCTGCGTTTCAGAGCAATAGTGAGAAGAATAATGGAGACAGTAAAAGGATTAGGATGGGGGTTATGGGCCCATAATGTATCCGAAGACTTTTTGATCAGCATTTACCAGGATTAACAGAGCTGTAGATCAGTATAACTGGTAATAAATGCATTGATCTGCATCTGCTTCTGCCTGCTCCACAGGCTCCTTTGCACACACACATACTAAATGACACACAACTCTAAAAACATAAGGTAAAAGAGGATTACATATGCACAGAAAAACCCATAAAAGGCTGTTATACTTATGACACTACCATTGATGACAATCGTTACGGTAAGTTGAGAGTCAGCTATACTGTATGTGGTAATGCAGCAAATCCCATGACTTAGAAACACAGACTTACACACAACTATCTATATTGCCAATTAGTGTTGTAATCAAACCGTCCGCAGCTGGAACAAAAACCATAAAGTATGGTGCTACAGCTGATGAACACTAAAGCTTAGATAGACGAACAAATGCCCATGCTTTAGAAAAACAAATACACATGTGTAGAAATAATGTCCTTAAAATAAATTACACAAAAGAAAAATGACTAACATTTGCAGCAAGACATGCAAACAGATATATCCTCCAAACACAGACACGCCCACACACAGACTCTGGCAGCAGAAATGCACAGGACTCTTTCATGGACAACAAACAAGTGCTGCCTGCTTTGAATAAACAAATTAAAATGATTGCAGGTTAGAATGGGAGTAAATACAACACTTAGCTAATAACTCTGTGCCTGACTTCAGCCGCACAATCACTGAACCAAAACACAAAGCATGCAAAAGGACTAACAGATACATACTTAAATCCATTCAAACAACAAATGAAAAGTGAAAAGCTTCCCTTGAAGCGCAGTCATTATGTTTCTTTCACTATCTATGTGTTCATAAAGAAAGACGCTATCAAAACAGAGGACCTACACATTGGCACAAACTAATCTTGTTAAGTAGTACTGTTTACTTGTTTTTAGAATGTTTTTTTTTTTAAGGTCTGGGGAAAACTACTGGCTGACTACGCACAGTTAAATAGCTCCCAGATGCGTACCTGAGGGCACGGTGGGAGTCTTTCTGTGTGAGGTTTGCATGTTCTCCAGGTACTGCGGCTTCCTCCAAGACTCCAAGTAGTGTGGTTGTTTGTGTATTTATGTGGCTTTGAGACGGACTAGCGGCCTGTCCAGGGTGTACCCCTGTCTTTCCCCTGTAATGAGCAGGGATAGGCTCCAGCAGACCCCTGTGACCCTGCACAGGATTAAGCGGGTATAGAAAATGGATGGATGGATGACTACTAACAGAAGCAGCTAACTCCTTACAGCAGGCAGCATTTCTGCAGGCTGGATGGAAGGAGCTAGAAAACAGCCTAGTTCTAATGAAGGCAAGGTGAGAATGTCTGACATGAACAAATTTCTTAATTCAAGGGATTTAATTAAAAGCTGTTGAAAGAAAATGTGTCTTTGGGAAAAAAGTAAGACTGTTCTGAACCCCTCCCCCCCAAAAAAAATAAAAAAACAGTAAAGCAGTGAAAAAACAACTCAAAATTTGGTCTGAGCTTGGAATACTGCACAAACCCTACACACATACAATCCCACATATAAACACTCATTTGGACTCATAAGTTGAATCATGCAACTGACATAAAGCCCTGTAGCTGTTAACTTCTGACACGCAGATTAAAAAAAAAATATATACAGTATGCAAACATACTTAACGTCAACATATCAGTACACAACACGCACACAAATGGAGAGAGAGAGAGAGAGAGAGAGAGAGAGAGAGAGAGAGAGAGAGGACGAGAGCAGGAGTAACTTCAATTTTCATTCCACTAATACAGTCTCAGTATTTACAACCTTCTTGATAAAACATGGTCCTGCTTAATTAGATTAAACAAGAAGAGTGTGTGCGTGCGCGCATTTGTTTACACGCATGGAACAACAGGTGAGGCAGGGAGACGGCTCTAGACAGCATGAAGAAAGAGGGGAACAGACGGAGAGAGGGAAAGACTAGACCTCCATTCTGCATTCAGGAAGGTGATGTAGATCGTTAGCTAAATAAATTAGAGCCTTGCGGCTGTGGATATCACACTGCCATATGTCAGAGAGAGAGAAAGAGAGAGAGGCCAAGAGGAGAGGGAAGACGGGGAAACGACTGGTGGAAAGGAACAGAGAAAATCTGTTTGCTGCAGTAAGTGTGAATAAATACATACAGATAGCAACAGAAGCAGATGTGGCTCCAGCAGCTAGGAGAAAATACTGAGATCCAGGAAATAGAGGGGACAGCGTGACAACAGGAGAGGACAGCCGCTAATCCTGCAGAGTTGAACTGAGCCCAGAGTTAAGCACATGAGCTTGTGCTCTGCCCTGAGCTTTTAGAGCAAACAGACACGTAAACACAGAGATATACACATAGGGAGTCGGACGGAGATTAACAAATCTGTGTAAAGCATTTTGATTGATATAAGGGGATGAAAGTGATAAGTGACATGCTGGATGGCCTCATGACAGACTTGGCTAAGTGAACAACAAACCATTAAAAGTACTCATACCAAAACTTTTGTTACTGGCAGACGGGAAATGCAGTTTTCACTTTGGCCAGCCAGCACTCATGACCAGCCAATCACACACTGAGAAATATTCTGTTTGTTGTTTTGTTTGTTTCATTAATTTTGTTTTGTTGTTTTATTCCAGCTACACTAACCATACAGCTTGTATACACAATACATTTTTTTTTTTACTATAGTTTAGAATAAACAAAAAATAGAAATTTGTGTAACCTGAAAGATAAAAGTAACTCATGGAGGAACAACAACTTCATCTAACACCTCAATATTACAAGGTTAAATAAGACTAAGAAGCTAAAAAATAAAGCTAGTAGAGCACACAGCCAGGAGCCTCCGTCTTTAATTGGTGTTACCAGGGTTGTGCACAAATGTTTATACTTAAGAGCTGCCTGAACATATTTTGCAACCCACTCACATATTTCCAATCTTTACTATCCAAAGTAAAGAAATGTAAAGTGTAAAGTGATGAGATGGACTTCCCTTCAGCCTGTCACTCGTCCCTACTTCAATACAAACACATACTCGTGTTTCAATCCACATTTATGTACAGCAGAAAAGCTGGTTGCATTTCACTCTTTCCAAAAAGGTTTGTTTCAGCCAGTTCACGCTCTGATAATTATTCTAATATTACTAATAGATGACTGTCTAGGCTCTGACCTCACCACTCCCACTACAACAGCTATTAACTCATAAATCAAAATTCAGTCTTTATTTGGTTATCAAGATTTTTCTTTCTTTTGCTCTCACAAAGACTTACACTCCTTTCTCTTACATTGTCCAGTGAACACAACCTACAGTGTTGATTTCAGCCTCCCTCATTTACTGTCGCCTTTGTTAACTGCCACATCCATTGGTTTGGTGTTGCATACTCTTTGACCATGTCAAATAGATCATACAAGGCTGTATTTTACACAGCAACAGAGTGGATGGAGAATAGAAAAGGTCCATCCAGGGCAGGGAGAGGTTAAGTCAAGCTGTTGTTATAAAGTCTGCTGGCAGTTGGTATAAAGGAGCGTCTGAGTCATTCACTCCTGGACCTGGGTGGAATAATCTGCTGGCTGAATTAGCTGCCCATCAGCCAAAGCTGGTTGAACAGAGGGTGAGGAGGCTTATCCAGGATTGAACAAATTTTGTTCTCCACCTTCTTCTGTCCAGGCTCTCCAGGTCTAGTCCGACCATAGAACAGGCTCTCCTCACCAGATTATTAAGTCTGTTGGCGTCACCAGTCCTGATGCCACCCCACAGGCACACTACAGTGAAGAATAGTGCACTTGCCACCATGGACTGGTAGAAGGTCACCAAATGACCTCAGCCTCCTCAGGAAGAACATCCTGCTCTGGCCTTTCCTGTAGAGTCCAGTTTACTGTTGATGTGGACCCCAAGGTATCTGTACGAGTCCATTATCTCCACCTCCTCACCCTGGATGGTAACTGGCAAAGGGTTGACTCCAGTTCTTCCTGAAGTCCACCATCACCATAGTCTTGCTAAAGTCAGAAGTGAAGAAGATGATGGCATTTTCCACACCGATGTGCTGCCGGTATGCAATCTAAAGGGGGTCCAGGGGGTCCAAGGCAGGGAGCAGTGAGCTCAGGTGATGGAGAACAAGTCTCTCGTGTGTCTTTATACCATGTGACATAAGCGCCACGGACCTTTAGCCATTGAGAGTGCTGGGACGTCCATTCTTTGGTACTGGGACAATGTAGGAGGCCTTCCAGACATCAGACACCTTCTCTAATCTCAGGGAGAGGTTAAAGAGGTGCTGAAAGATCCCCACGAGCTCCCCAGCAGACACCCTGAGGACCCTGGGGCTGATGTTTTCTGGCCCGCTGGCTTTATTCCTAAATGATGCCTCTGTTGTCTAAACTAGCTCCAGAGTCACCTCATTTGGAGAATGTTGACCTTTTTATACCCTTTCAAGAATACGTTGTTATAAAAAAGACTAGCACTAGCAATATCTGCCTTTTAATCAAAATGCAATGAATTTGAGAATGAGGCAGTCCCCTGCACTCTTTTATGCTTCAAGAATAAAAGAGACAAACCTCATATGTGTGATGACCAAGTAAATGTGGTAGCTAAATACCCGGAAAAAAAGTTTTTCAGTTGTGTGACATCTCAACAGCTTAAAAGAGCATAAATGTGAAGAAGAGAGGAAAATTAGGGCACTCTTTTGCTTCTCTTGAAATGAAAGTAATATAAATGTCAAAAGAGCAATTTTACTTTCTGGTTAAAAGTTATAAACCAAAGACAAAAAGCAAAGTTATTAAGCAGAAGATCATGAAACCCCTCGAACTGAATGATTGGTCATTTTCTGTAGTGAAGGATAGTGATATTCAATGCTGCCTTCAGGTTGCAGATACAGTTTACCGAACTTTACAGAACATAAAGGTTCAAAAGTTCGTTTATTCCTGCTACAATCAGCCTGCTGAATAATGCACTTTAACAGTTACTTTTATTTAAGAGTTCGTTTTGTACATATTGTTTGCATTGTTTACTGAAGTATGCATGTACTCCTGGCTGTAATACAAACTGCCCTTCAGGGATTAAAATGATACGTTGAACCTTGAACCTTAAACATAGTATTTTTAGAAACTGGATACATCATCTGAGCTGAAAATACACAATACTAAGCAAGGACACTTGGCTGACGTTGTTTTACCTTGGCTGACGTTGTTTTTTTGTTGCAAAATTTTAGAGATTTTTGAAAAGAAATGTGACAGACAGAGCAGGCCTAGAAGACAACCATATATATATATATATATATATATATATATATATATATATATATATATATATATATATATATACATAAATACATAAATGTGTTCTAGGACCTCTGGCATCAACAAGGCATTTTCAGCCAGTGAGCTGCTGTTCACTGGATATTTCTCTTTTTCTAATGATTCTCTATAAATTTTAAAGACAATTATGTGTGGAAAAGATTCCAGCACATCAGCAGTTTCTGGAAGACTCACACTCAACCATCTGGCACCAACAAAAATGTCACATTCACACAGTCTTTTAAATTACCTTCCTTCTCAATTCTGTTATGTGCCTTAAACTTTAACAGGTTTTCTTAATTATTTTTACATGTCTAAATCTATGTGTTGATGTGTATACTGTATATAGGATCTGCCTTATTCTTTTTCGGTAATAAATCATCCACAAGGTACCTACAACGAGTAAGACAGATCCTAAAGAGCCAGCTGACAGCTGAATGGGACGAACAAAGCTGAAGCCATCAAAATATATGCCTAGACCGTTATCAGATACCCCACGAGCAATAACCTGGCACATGGACATGGACACCACTGATGTCAATATCGAAAAGTTGTTTACAATGCTTGGAGGGTTTCCCCTAAGTCAAGCACCCTGACAGTGTCCAAAAACAGAAGGAGAGGGGCTGGACACTACTGACTGCTAAAGCCACCATCCAGAATGAAAGAGCAAAGAAGTTCCCAAATGACAAATTGCTAAGTAAATCTCTCAGACAGCAAAAACCTGATGGGAAAGAGGAACCATCAGAGAAGTATAAGTCTGTGTACCGGATGTTGCACTGGCAAACTGGTTAGAAGTGTCAGTGCCTACCAGTGGCTAGAAAACCCTGGCCTGGGAGATAAGATAACACCAGATAAGGGCGTAGGCCTATGCTGTGCAAAGATGCCCCTAAGATTGTAGTGGCCATTGAACTCGATGGTAATAGATGGAGCAATCCCAAGCATCAGCAACATTAGGAAGAAAGAACACTAGTAGCTAGAAAAAAAGTGGTATTTTCTAGCACTCTGGGCTATGACCCCCAAAGTGGGACCCCCCAAAGTACAGCATAGAATGCTAAAGCACCCTCTGATAAAAGACCTGAGGTTGAAGAGGCAGACGAGTGGAGACTTATTTTCACTCTATTTCTGTATTCACTGATATAAGATCATAAACAGACTCCCATGAAAATGGATACATTCCAAGATGTACTAAAGACACAAGGGTACTGAAGAACATAGATAAAGATTAAACTGGATAGACACACCTAAAACCATCAGCAATATAAGGATAAACAGCAGTGGAGGCAGAAGAAAGGTAAGCATTCTCTTGTGGATGGGCTGAAAGTATTCGGGGAGTCTAAAAGCATGTTGGGAACTGAGGAGACAGAGAAAAGGGTGGAGAAAACATGCGTTGGAGGATGGCACTGTGTAAATGTCTCTGAATATACCCTCTAAGATGAAATCAGTAGTAGAGGAATATTGATGAAAGGGAAAGGGGTGAAAATGCCATCTGCAGATACTGCCAGAGAGGTTTTAACACTCTTGTTATTGCCAAAAGTGTGAAGACATGCACTCTCACAGAAATCCCCCTCTCCCTATATACACGCATCAAAATATAAATATACGCCCTCACATATACACACACACACATATTATATTTCACACACAAAAATACCAATACCAACACAACCAAAGCCTCAGAACCTACGTTTTCCATGATAATCAGAATTCTACCCACAACTAAAAGTACATGAGACCCAAAAAACATCCAGAGTCAATGATGCATATCCGTGTCTATTTATAATGTCCTGCAACCTACACTGGTTTGCAACATAAAGCAGTATCTCCATCTGCTTTTAGATCTTTTGACTCTTACAGCTTTTTGCTTTTTCTGTAAATGACACCTTTGATTTTTACTCTTTTTAATTCCATAAAACACAAAATGAAAAACGACCAAAAGTACACCTTCAATTTGTAAGTATAAATAAACTGCCAAAACTGAATAATTTATTCCATTTCTTTTTCTAGAAAACATAGTATAAAAATCTCAGGAAATATGTCTTTTCTTTTAGGGGACTTAATGGCCTGGAAAGAAAGGTTCCTCTTCTTAAATTTCTTTTCCATCCAGAAGAAAACATCCAAGTTTTATTTTAAGTTGGGTTTTTTCCCTGACGTCCATTTCTGCTATTTTTCACATCTTGGTATGAGATTGGTTTGAAGTTAGGAGAGCTGAAGTTATCAACAGCTTTCTTTTTTACTGTAAATGCATGAGATATCAAAGTTCAAGCAGACACACAAAAACAGAGTACACATACAGACAGTAGCATGTTAATCAGATAATATATCTCAATATAAATGGGTCTAAATTAATGGATGCTCAAGCTATTTGTATAATTATGTATGTCCCATGTGTGAAGAGCTGGTAAAAACAGTATGAAGAGCTATGCATAAGAGACAAATGTTTTGTTACTAGAAAAAACATTTCACATTTTCCCAATTTTATAAACAGAGGTAAAAACAAACTTGAATACATTACCATGACCCACTTTGTTTATAGATATGCTGTCACTTAGTAGCAAGGTCCTCATTTACTCCTTTTTGCATTACCTCTTTATTACAGAAAAGACAGTTATGGCTGATGTACTTACAATCTGATTATATGATTATATTAGTGCTGCTGCTAATCTAACATACTCTCTGAGGCTTTCTCTGGGATGATCAGTGATTCATGTCTTTAAAAAGGAAGTATGAGGCCAAAAGCAACGGGTGAAGCGAACTGTGAGATTAATTTAACCCTCCTACACTGCTTTCTGCCTTCCCCTCCTGTGCTCTTCCCCCTCCTCTCTAAATTATCTGAGAGCTGTAATTAAAAAGTGCACTCTGCTTGCATGGTGCTAACAAGCACAAGCAGGCCAAAAGACACTTGTGGTTACGCACACAAATCCAGACTAAATTAAAGATAGTTAAGGCTGAACTAATCAACTAAGTCAGTGCCAAATGGAGTAATATGGGAAAGGCACAATATTCTATAATTCAGTGTTCATTGTTTCGTAATAAACAAGATTGTGGCTGTGTGCATATTAAAAGTATCAATTTAGGCATACAGACAAGATGATGGCCACAGATGTGACTTCACATTAGTGATGAAAAGGGGAAACTTAGATGTCTTCTCTTCCGTGTTAATCAAGTTATTCTCTTTTATAAAATCAACAGTTCAACAAAAATCCTTATAAAACCTGCTCATTCACCCTAAAGATCAAAATAGCTTTTCATTGTACCAGATAATTCGCAGGATGGGTTATCATATCACCATCAACTTATCATAATCAGACAGTTTTGGGACTTCACAGTATGTCTGACAATAATGAAAACATTCACCCTTGACAAATAAAATAATAACCAGATAGCAGCTCTATTGTCTCTTTCTTTGGTATTTCAATAAGATAACAGTTACCCAATCATGTCAAAGCAACCAAACAAAAGGGTTGAACAACAAGAAAATGTCTTTAAACTAAAGATCCTAACTGATTGCTACAGTCTGCAACACCTGCATGGATGTGCCAGCTGGATTCAATCCTTATAAAAGACAAATAACCCTCCAAGAGTGTCAGAGTTATTTAACGTAAAGCAGAGAGTGCATCCCGTCTGTTTCTTTCTAAACCTCTCTGGAAACGTCTTAAATACTTAATTTTGTCAACAGCATCACTCAGCCGTGATATCTGTGAATACTTCAAACCTTTTCCACGTAGTCTCCCACTGAAAGCTTGAATGGCTTTGCTGCCCTCTTTTTATAAAATACTAGATTCTCCAGTTTCCAATCTAATTACAAGCATTGAGCAAGAGTAATGACTGTTTATCAACTTGGTGAAGAAATGTTAAACTGCATTACTGGAAACTCAAATAATTTACTCTTGCACGGTTGAGTCAGTAAACATTAAACTGACTATTGTCATATTAATGCTTGCACAAATATAAAAAAGGACTTTGAAATAAGGTTTTCATTAATGCAAATAGTCCTTCAATGGACCCTGCAGACCAAATTTGTCTTTTTGTCTGTTTGTTGCAGTTAAGTGGGACCAAGGGATTCAAGAAACTAACGACTAAATATTTTCTTTATATGAATCTATTTGAAGAGGAAAGAGCCCCAGTATGCCTTTTGACGAGTTACACATTAAATATTCAAATTTTGTGAATAATCTTTTTTCTGTCTTTTTGCACAGTGTTGAAAAATGGAGAAGCCGTGCAGGTATAAGTACTCAAAAAAATGTAGCAATCCACTCTGAGATTATAATGTTTTTCAATTATGGTGAAATTTCTTATTGCAGCACTGCACGCGGAGCTTCAATTCAGTACCCCACAGTTCTCTCTCTCTCTCTCTCTCCCTCTCTCTCTGTCTCTCTCCACCTAATATACATATATGTTTCCACAGTCATCATTCACACAAACTCAAGAAATACACAATCACACACAGGAGGAATGCTTGCTTATATTGTTACCAACTAGTTTATAGATACTTTTCAAACTCCTTTTGGATGGATGGATGGACGGATGGACAGATGGATGGATGGATGGATGGATGGATGGACGGATGGATGGATGGACGGATGGATGGACGGATGGATGGATGGATGGATGGATGGATGGATGGATGGATGGATGGATGGATGGATGGATGGATGGATGGATGGATGGAAGGAATAGCTACACTTTCTCAAACAAAATCATAAAATGGTGCTGGCAAGTCTGGCAGTGTGGACTTCTGCACAAAATTTCATACTGATCCATGTCAGAGACACATATTTAAATGCAAGAGAGCATGCCAGCCTCGAGATATTCCTCGTATACAACCCTCAAACACATAGCATACCTGTATGTAAATATGCAGCACATGTAAGTGAAGTAGAGGACCAAATGAGGAGTGATGAGTGGCCTGACTTCAGAAATACCTCACACACTTACATTCAAGCACAGGCTTTAGCTCTTAAATAATTGTGCTTTTTACTTTTATTTTATCATTCTTGTGCCTAAAGTAGAACCTGATTGTACGGCGGTGCAGCCAGATCCAGGGCTGCCTCTGATTGGCTGACTGAAGTGGACTAATGAATGACTGTAGAGAAGATGGGCAGTTATTCTGGTCTGATTAATGTGTTCCCTCAATGCCAATTAAACACTGATTACACAAATTAACAATGCTAGACCACTATGATCACTAAGTACTCACACAGGGACTGGGGTTGATGGAAATGGGCTACAAATGCTACAAACCCACAAACACACACCCACACACAGCTGTGAGGCACCACACCCAATTTGTCCTTCTATCCTTGTCTATAGCTTCATCAAATGCAGGGCCTGGCAGTTGTTATAACCAAACGCTTTTAGCTGCATGCCGTCCAAGATGGAGTTACCAACCACTCCATCTTGTTCTCTCGCTCTGTCTCTCGCTCACTCTCACACACATGCACACACAAGAGGAAAAATAGACATCACCCAAAGCCATGTAGAAGTACGAATAAAGCAGGCCTCAGACAGACAGCTGGTGCCACAGGGTGCAGTTAACGGATACCCCCTCTGGGATGGGTTGACACCCCATTTCCCTTGTATGGAGCCAAAGAGAAAGGGGGACAACGTGTGGTGAGATTAAAGGAAAGTAAATAGGGATAGGAGAAGGAAAAAAGAAGAAAGTGACAAATCAAGAGAGGAGTGGGACAAAAATGAAAAAGGAAACTTTCAGCAGACTGAGTGTAATGTGATGCCTGGGGGGGTTGGTCAGTATGGAAAGACCCAGTCAGTCGGCAGCATGTGGAAAATAGAAGGTAGAGGGAAAAATGGAAAAAAGATTTGCAGAACTCCTTGAAATTTGGAAACTGCTGTAAGTGTTAACCACAGAATACCAGCAACGACCCAACAGTTTTCCATCTTTTTATAAAAGGTTGTCACCACATTTGGTGTTACGTCAGTGTGTTTGTGTAAAAAAAAAAAAAACAACAAAAAAAACAAAATGATTACATGTGAGTTGAGATGAGACAAAAAAGAGCCCACTTAACCTTGCATCTTGTTCTTCAATCAGCACACAAAGCTGCTTATACTTTAGTGTGTGTGTGTGTGTGTGTGTGTGTGTGTGTGTGTGTGTGTGTGTGTGTGTGTGTGTGTGTGTGTGTGTGTGTGGTTTGTGGAAGATTTCCTCTGAAAAGTTCCAATAATATAAAACAAAAAAAAAAGATTCATTTTTTCTCCATCCAAATGGATCTCTGCAGTTCTCATAAAAACTTGAATGTTTAGGCTATGCAGTACTAATTTACATGCCTTTCCATGCTAAAACCGTAATACTTTACCAGCCAAGCTAATATAAAGCAGGTCCTCTTCATGCCAACGTAAGAGCTCTAACCAGTCAGGGCATAGTAACCGAACATTTGAGCATTTCAGTGTCCTGGAGTGTCTGGTATCAGGACATTAGCTACTAATCCTGTGGGCCCTGTGGGTTGTGTGTCAAGGCGTTTGTGGATTACGTTTGCTTCCCACGGATGCCATCAGATCCTCTCAGACAGATAACAGGCTGTGTGAACACTTAACTCTTTAAGTTTTAAGGGCAGGTTTTGTAATGCGAAAAAATATTTCGACTTACATAATATTAATTTCATGACTGTAAAACTACAAAAGGCAAAGTATTATAACAGATGTCAACCAGTTTTAACAATTAACATGTTTGCATCTATTCTACTACCTCCACTATCAAATACTGAATGTAGTTCAATTCAACATGAAACTAATCTTTTTACATTTTTTCAGCCAATTATGTGAATTTAAATGTTTTTCAGCAGGCAACAACAATATTACAAATGTGACAGTAGCCAGTTAACATGAGCTCAAAATAAAGGAAGAGAAGGAAACCAAGTCAAAAGGAGAAATATACAGAAAAACTGCAAATATCCACCTGATGCACAAAGAAATGCAATATACAAAGTGCAAACAGACATGAAAACAGTCCACGTACATGTAGTGTGATCAGCAACTGACAACCTGACAGGCCACTATGACTAGTGAAGAGCCTCTGAAAACAGTTGTGTATTTTGCTAAGACTTATAATTTCAAGCAAAAAAACAACTGTTACAAATGACTGTTGCTGCAATAAGCATAATGCTTGCCTTAAGCTGTGGTGACATTTAAAACAGTAGATTATTTAAGCAAACCCCAAAAGGGCCCTTCAGAGAACATTATCATATCGTTGAGAGGCACCTTATACAACCTCGTGTGAAGAGAAGTTGGTACTGGTATTTGCAAGTTAAAGACATCCCTGTGATTATTACATTTACTTTTATTTCACTGCAGGCAGTTTTATCCCAAGATATTTTGCGGTTTGTCTTGTCGAATTTCTTCATTCGTTGAAGGAAATAGGACATATGAAAAAATTAAATCTTTATTTTATGTATTTTAGAGCAAATAATTGAGTGTATAAGTGGCACTGTTACTTTTATTTAGGACTGCTGTTCGTAGAGTCGTTCAGATTTGTAAAGTTCTGGTACATTAAAGAACCAGATCAGATTAGAAATGCTCATTCTGCATATCTTTATCCCCACTCAATTGTTGTACCTTGGGAGTGGGTCGTGAACAGATCTCACACAGATTTTAAAAGAGCCTTATATCATGGATAGATTGCTGTGTGGTTTTGTATACTATTCCCGTGGTATTTGGACCAAAACATGGCATGAACCTTTCAACACTTAACAAAATTATATCAGCCTTATACTTGCCTTGAGATGGCAAAGCCTAACCGATTTCTTATATTGCCATTCCTTCTTACAAGACATCCATTGTGGCATTGAAGAGAACATGTGAAGCATTCCACGTCCAGGTTTAATCCTATTCTGTCATTGTTGCATTTTTGATTTTAAAGTTCTCAGCACATTGTCTCTTGAAGGCAGGTCAAACCTGCACCTCAACCCTCTACTCCCTCAGCCATGCCTTTGAAACGTAAGCTGAAAGTGGTTTAGCGTTGTCTTGTTGAAAAATGCATTTACATCTTTGAAAAAGATGTAAATGCAGCAGGTTTTGCCTTAAAATCTCAATGAAATTTTCTGTATTATGGTGCCATTATAGAAGTGTAAATGTCCTTTGCCAAAGAAACTGACACGACCCCATACCACCACAGCAGCAGCTTGCATTTGTTGCTAAGAGCAGTCTGGTTCTTTTAGTTTTTGGTCCAGAGCACAAGGCATTGATTTTTTTTTTTTTAATTATCTAGAATATTGATTCATTTGACCACAATACACATTTCCACAGTATGATAGTCATACCAGATGCATTTAAGTCCAAAGAAGTTGTCACCTCCTGTCCATAAGGTTAAGACAAGGCTTCTTTATAATAGAGCTGGGCAGTCAAACGTTTTAATTTATATCAGCGTTTTTGTCAGACGAGGTATAAACTCAGACAATACCATTTATAAGGATATAATCAGGCACAATCTGTTTCCCCTATAAAGTTGTGCCAATGTGTGTGTTTCTCCTTACTCATGATGCAGCCTTGTCCTGGCCTTTCCTGGGCATTCCAGCAACATGGTGACATGCAAATAGCTATTCACATCTTCTCACTGTTGCCAACTTATACCAAATGTTTCTGTGCTTTAAAAAAAAAAAACAGCATGAAACGGGGTAACATCTTGGACAAACTTTGGTCAAATTCTTTTGAAGGGTGTCAACAGAAAAGCCTTGTGAGTACAATAGGGCTGTCTCTGCTGATTCGGTTTTTGTTGTTTGTTTTAAAACTACTCTAGCAATTTTATTTTCAGTTAGTCGACTAATCTGTTGACTAATTTTTTGATCTACATTTAATTTTTCAAGTACTGATTATTATTATTGCATCACAGCAAGAAGGTTCCTGGTTCAATTCCCGAGCCTGGCGGGAGTCTTTCTGTGTGGAGTTTGCATGTTCTCCCCGTGCTTGCATGGGTTCCCTCCGGGTACTCCGGCTTCCTCCCACAGTCGAAAAACATGTACGTTAGGTTCATTGATAATTCTAAATAGCCCGTAGATGTGAGTGTAAGCATGCATTGGTTGTCTATCTTTGTATGTGGCCCTGTGACACCCTGTCCAGGGTGTACCCCAGCCTCTCGCCTATAATGAGCCGGGATAGGCTCCGCCAGACCCCTGTAACCCTGCAAAGGAGTAGAAACGAGCATAGAAATGGATGGATGATTATTTTCCCATTATGCAATAAAATATTACAATTTAAACATTATGTATATCAAAATATTCATTGATAAAGATTTATTATAAATTAACATTTAACTGCACCTCAAAAATATATTCAAAGTGAAATTCATAAAGTTCTGCAAAACAAATAATGCCTTCAGAAGCCATATGTAACATCCAACAATATAAGTGAAATATTTAAATCATTCAGAGGAAATACAAAATAAAAGTAAAGCGCAAATAAAAGGTAGCTCAAAAAGTGCAGCCAACATATTTGTGTTTCTATTTCTCTTAGTGGTAACAACACCAGCCAAAAGAAATTTAAAATAGTGCATTAAAACACCCAAACTTATAACAAATCATTTATGCATCACTCTACTTCATTTCAACCCCTCAATATTTCAGCATTTCATAACTATTAAACAGTTCAACATTGCTATGTAGAGCATTACTTCTCAACAAAAACTTTCCAAAAACTAAAATGAAATCCAAATAAGATTACTAGTGCAAAACAGTTATAACAGTGATAACAGTTTTAAACTGTGCTTAACCCTAGTTACAGGGGTTCATTCATGAAAAATAACCGACTAAAGCAATGTCACACTGCTGCTAAAATCAAGCTCCGTATCAGAACGTATGTTTTTATGTTGCCAGTTAGACACAATGTTCCAAGGTGTTTTCTCTTTGAATGTTCATGCATCGCTGTAGAACTACTGTGAACTGCATCTTCTATAGTCTGCAAGCCACCATATCCTGAGTAAAAGATTCCCACACTTCAGAAGAGCATGTGAGAGCTTTTATTGCTGATCCGCTCTTGCCCTGTCGCTGTGACCAGGCGTTGCAATCTTATCACAGACTGTTAGTAAAGTTTATTCTGCTGTTTGAATCCGACGCACGTTATTCATGTCGACGGATTTGCGTAATCAATTATGTTCATTACGTTGATTAAACGTGGTAAAGGAAGTAGCAGTCTTTTGTGAGCTGTACATGTGAGGTAATATTCTTAAGTGCAACCAAAGTCAATGCACAGATGTCGTCAAAGGGAATTTTATGTGATAATGTTAGTGATGTTAATGTCAGTGAACTAAGAGAGTTAATGTGTAGTATTAACAGGAGTTTTTTCAGCTGCAATTTCTGAATCTTTGTGCTGTGTGATGATGGAGAGAAGAAAATGTTTTGAAAAACAAATTAACTTCAGAAAATTTGAGTTTTAAAAAATGTGAGTATTAAAGAACATCTAGTATATCAGAGACCTAGTATATCAAAGATGGTACAAGAGATACCAACAGATGTTAACTCTGTTGACACTGACTGGCATTATTATAATGCAAATGCAATGCCAGCAGGAGTGAAACTCAGGAACTGACATATACTAACAAAAAAATTAAGTTGTCAGAACAAATAATGAAATAAACACCAAACAGTGTGGTTTAGTTTTATTTTCCCATTTTGCATCTCAACTACTCTCGAGTTTGGGTAGGAGGAATATTATTGTTGTGATAACAGTGTTAAACAGACCACTTGAGAATTTCTGGTTTCACTTTCAGACCTTGTTTTGTCTGCTGTATTTACAGTATCTCAGATGGCTACAAATTGGCTTCAAGTGAATGTGGGCTTCTGTCCATGAATGTAAAAGAAATAGCAGTGGTTGGCACTGTGTTGTTTATACACTAAACATTACTCTAGGCCTCCCTTATATAAAAGTCATGTCAGGAAAGTGGAGCATTTTATAACAGATTAGGTTGCCTTAGTAAGAACCTCAGCACTGGAAATATTCGCTGACTTTTCACAAGCCACAGGCAAACTGTAATCTAACATTTAACGCATTCACCATAAGTTATTTCCCAGGAAAATGCCAATCATAAAGCCAACAAAGTTTATTCATACCCTTATGGTAAAACTCTGCAGACACTGTACTAGAGTATTTTGTGGGAAGGCACAACCAAATTCTTTCAGTGTGAAAAAAAAAGTTTAGCAGGGATAATAATCATTGTTTGACACTAACCTTTAGCGAACTGATTACCTGTATTCTTTAAGTTTAAGCCGTGTGGGAAGGTTCACTGAGCAGTTTAACAAACTTTATCTGTCATTGCACCAAAATACTTTTTAAAAATTAATTCAGATCTCTAAAATAATTCTAACTGAAATGAATTGCTGACTTTAAACTTTCACCTATAATTTAAAACTTTCACAAAAATATGTCATTTAACCTTTAAGAAATTACAGTCAAGTAAGTGTCTCTATTTCCATGGTCTCAAAAGTATTTGTAAAAAGTGATAAAATTATAAATATGACAATCATTTTTAAAACTTTGCACTCAATGGAATCACTCAATGGACGATCCTGGAGTCTGGAGCGTCCCTGGGTTTCCTCCATGGCGATGCTTTGCTCGGCCTACACTGCAGTCACCTTTTACTGCTGCTTGTTTATGAACCTTTTCTGCCTCACGTTTTGTCTTCAGTAACTGAAAAGCATGCTCTACTGGGTTGTGATCTGACAACACACGTTGAAGAATATTCATTTTCTTTGTCTTCAAAAAGTTGCTTTTTATAGTTGGGGTTATTATCCAGCTGCACTGTGAAACACTGTCCTATCAGTTATGCAGCATTTGGCTGAATAAGCAGAGATTATAGCCCTTTTCACCTCAGAATTCATTTTGTTACTTCTGTCAGCAGTCACATCATCAATAATCACCAGTGAATCCAATCAACTGGCAGCCCTATGTGCCCATACCACAGCACCGAACCTACCATGTTTCACACATCATGTGGTCATGTGGTATGCTTTGGTTTATGAGCCATTATTTTGTAAAGGCTCTGTTAGGTGGGAGGGGGATCTCGAAATTTAAATCTAGTCAACTAATTGCATGACATGCAAATGTTGTTTGAATTTCATTTTTAAAAAGCATTACATATCTATTCTTTGTTAATTCATTCATTTACTTTCATCAGTCTCTACTAGCACAGCACAAGGAAATAGCGACCTTAGTGGTTTGTTTTAGTTTTTCACAATAATTCTGCTCTTACCCTCTGACATAACTAGTTATTGCGTTTAACCCAGCAGAGATTCAGGGCATGATTAGCGCCAGTTTTCCTGCTCTGAATCTGTTCCTTCTTTGCTGTTGGTTGTTGAAAAAGGAATAACTAGTTCCAAACATTTACACTGGTTATGAACCAGCAATAGAAAAGCTCTGTTGGAAAGGGCAAATAAAAAGCCGCAACTTCTCAATTAACTAGAAATCAATTTTCCTTGTGAATGTGTGATTTTCACCATTACTTTTAAGTATAACCCTTTAATACAGCATGATATTCATTTTGTAATGATATGGCTCCATTTCCAATAGAATTGACAAAGTGGGGTAAGCCTTAACTTGTGATTGACATCTGGATATTGTAAATGGTGTGCACTTATATTACCTTTTTACTTTTGATGGATTCAATGCCTTACACTGCATTACATCTGTGTCAATTTTGCAATTTCCCCTCACAAAAATTAAAGTGTTTGTGTTTGTTTTAGAAACTAACTTTTATCTCATAAAATAAATATTACTGTTCTCCAATCCAGACCGTTGAGTGTCACTGCTCTGCATGTTTTAAATGTTGCCCCACTTCAGTATAATAAATTCAAATGACTGTATCACCGTCAGCTTGTCTCCAGAGTTTGCACAAGTCTGTAAATTATACATTAATTTGAATAAGGAGTGTTGGAGCAGGAAATGTGTAAAACATGCGGGTCAGTGGCCCTGCAGGCCCTGGACTGAGGAATACAGGAAAATATGAGAATAAAAATTGTCAGGAAACACACTTTTTTTTTTACTCTTGTCTATAATAAGTAATATCAAAATGACACAGCATACTTGAAGACTGCATAGAGACGGTGGAGTCGATACTTTAAATTGCAAAAAAATCTAATAGTCTCCTCTGAGAAATTTATATGATGACAGATTTAAAATGCAACTAACGAAAAGATATAAAAAAAGAAAAACACTGACTCAGATTTTTGAGTGTCATGGACATTCTGCTGAGTTAAACACATCCACCACAGAAAACA
>CM026198.1:14968820-14998820 GCA_014839995.1 Xenentodon cancila | reverse complement strand
TATATATATATATATATATATATATATATATATATATATATATATATATATATATATATATATATATATATATATATATATATATATATAGTTTAGACTTTTTCCAAAAAAGTTTAAACTTTTTCTCACTTAAATAATTTACTTAACCATGTTTTACAACCCCGCTAGTAAATAAGAAGACAAATGCAATATTGGAAAAAAAATTTCACAGAAGCAACAGTTCTTAGCATTAGACAATAAAAATGTAAACAAATCAAAGAGGAACAGACAGTGAAGCCTGGGGTTTATTGAGTCTGTACACATGACAGAGTGATGACCTGATTTTCAACAGCAGGCTGGCCTATAGCTCCAGTATACATCCCTATCTAAGGATTCAAAAATCTTTAAACATAGAGCCTCTCTTTTTAAGTGCTGCAGATCAATAGTTAAGACTTATTTGTGGACTATATAAAGTGTAGATTCTGGGTAGACGTGCATTTCCTCCTGTGATTCTTTACTGCATCTGCCTTTGTGGAGTCTTTGTGAGCCTTTTTTTCTTAGTTTTGTTTTCAGCATAAAAAAAAGCTCAATCAGCTAGATTTCACATTTTTGTTGGTTCATTAATCCTTTGTCTATGACAATGGCTACCTGGCAGCTGGTTACAAGGCTCTCCATTTTATTTTTTTCACTAATAATTACAAAAATAACATGCCACAAGTTCCCAGGAAAGTATTGCCTGTTCAAAATCCATTATAAAAAGATATATATTATTTCTTCATTCATGGGTATGAATAACGGTCTTTTAAGATGGTGCCTTCTGTTACTCTTTTGAAAATATAAAAGTATCAGAGAACAGGACCGATATTTTTTTTCCCTCAAATCTTACACTACAACAAATTAATTTTTTACTCTCTGCTAATAAGAACAGGTGCGCCAGGTAATAAAACTTGAGCACTTAAATTAAACTTAACATGGTTATCAAGCTGATCTCAGATGTCCAAATGTCTGTCATAAAACCATCTGTTCCATCGATGCTGGTTTTCAGAAATGTAGCGTGAAATAATAATGAATTATCTTTTTTAATATTTGAATATTCAATCAGTTATCATAAATCATAGTTTAATGGCTACTGTCAATATAAACAACTGTCTTGTTTAAACAGGTTTCATTTACGTGCTACCACCTCCACTGAGCTGTTTCCCAACTGTGATGAAGCAGCAGAAGAAGCCTGTGTCACTGCTGTCAGGCTCTGTAAAAGTGTGCATGGCTCTGTGAGGTTGGATGGTAATGGTGTGCAATTAAGAGAGGTAAGCCAAAGACCAAAGCCATCAAAATAAATCTGTGTGGAAGTCATTAAGAAAATAAATTTAAAAAGTAGCTCACATGCACTGCAAGGCAAGCCAGATTTCAGCAAACATTGTAAGTCTGCCTGTAGTGTATTATATCAAGCTGTCTTATGTTTAGAATGGCTATACAGTCAAAGTTGTGTTATTATGTCTTAATTAAGGTCAGTACACATTTTAATTCTTTAATCAAATCAAAATGTTAATCAGAGCTTTTCATATGACAAGTACTGTCAAAGACATAGCCAAAGGCTAACAGAAGTGTCCATCAACCTCCAAACTGAAAGAATTTTAAGACATCATGTTCAATTTAATCATTATCAATGGCACACTAATGGGCGAAATAGCATTTCTATGTGTGCTGCACACACTAAGCCAATTCTTTATTCTGGCCACATGCCACATTGATTCCAGCTGCCACATACAAACCGTCACCTCTGCAGGCCTCCATACTGTTGGTCAGGTGGTCACAGAGGTATGGCCACCTACACATCAGATTCACAACAAAGAACGAAGCTAAAATACTCTGGCCAGGCACACAAAGGCTCAAAAAGTGAGGATAGTACTTCTTGCCTACTTCTGGTTGAGATCAAAAAGTCTTTTTTGCTCTGAGCCTGTAGCACAAAGCACCATACACCACACATACACACACAGAGCCACTCTCCGAAACACCTGTGGGAGATCGAATGCATCAAAAGCTGAAAGCACACACCTGCAGCAGGGCAAAGCCTCTAAACTGAACAAGTAAATCATATCGCTCACAATGACATAGACTAGTGCACGTCTACTTAACCCTGCATGTGATATTTTGTGACTGGTGATTCCGTATGCAAAGATCCCATTCGAATATCTAGAGATGGCTTCACCACTATAAAAACATGCACAAATAAAAACAGAACCTAAGGCAAGTGTACAGGGAAGCACTGAACGGGAGCTCTTTAGGTTATATCACTGAACAATAGTCAGTTCCTATCACTGTATGATGATGCCAGAGTTAAAAATAACTGAACAAAAGACAAAAGAAACAAAATCTGGGAAAGGGGGATTTAGAAAAATAAAATATGCAGTAAGAGATAAACACAGAAGTGCAGCAGAAAAAAAAAAGTGAGACCGCCTGGGGCAAGACAAACTGGAAGTTTGCCAGCTTTATTCCCAGTTCACAGAAACATTCTGGAGAAGACAAAGGAAGTCACTTACTTCACATCACCATGAGACTGTTGGTAAGCCTTCAACTAATGTCTGTGCTGCCCAGATTGACTGGCAGTACAAGTGTAGAGTTTCAGAGGTATTTCCCAGGTGTCAGGAAAGAGAGTGTATGTTTCTCTGATGAATTTCAAGCCACCTGCTACTTTATTTCCACCAGTTGTTCCTGTAAATAGGAATCAGTCTCTAGGTTGCCTTTTGTACATCGCACAGAAAACTAATTTTATATTAGGTTTCACGGCCTTTCGGCTCATATGTGTGTGTGTGTGTGTGTGTATATATATATATATATATATATATATATATATATAATCTGGAGATATCCTTGGGGTCACTGTCCATGCTGATGATCCATCATTGCCCAAACTGAAAGTTTTTGGCCAAAGTCTTGAGATGTTGCTTTAGTATATCCATGTCATCTTTTTTGAGATGATGACTCCATTTCCTCTAAACATAATCATTATGACCAAACAGCTTAATTTTTTTCTCATCAGGGCACAGGGCACGTCTCAACAAATTAAGATCTTTGTCCCCATGTGCAGCTGCAAACTGAAATCTTTTTTTTTTAATGGTGGTTTTGGTTTAGTGACTTTCTCTCGCTTCACGGCCTTTAGGCTCATGCAGCGTGAGCCGAAAGGCCGTGAAAGCATTTTACTGTGGATAATGATACACACTTCCTGGCTCCAGACAACATCTTTACAAGGTCTTTTGTTGTTGTTCTGGGGTTCGTTTGCATATTTAGCAACCAAGCATATTCATCTCTAAGACACAGAAGCCATTTACTTCATGAGTGGTTTGACGGCTACAAGCTCCAACTTGCATTTTATTAAGATGAACATAGGAACATGGGAGATGAACATGGGACATTTACAGATGAACTTCTGGCATCTGGAAACTGAACCCAAGGAAGAACCAGAATTGTAAAGATACATAATTCTTTTTCTAATGTGTAGAGTTTCTTATATATATATACATACACACATGCCGTAGAAAACATTCACAGTTAACACAAATGATTTCAGTGAGTCTTTCAGATTTTATCACCAAAACATCATCATGTGGCTTCAATATGACGTCTCACCTATTTGAGAGTTTGAATTTTACTTCATAGAATGTAGATTGAATCAGTTGGGGGGGTTTTTTTTTGTAGTTTTAAATTTAAGGTTGGATTGTTAAACTCATCAGCACTGGTTGTAAGACTTTTCTTTTTTTTTTTTTAAATGTTGGGCTGTGGGCTAAGATTCTGCTCTGAGCTGTGCCTCCAGCAGGTGGGCTGGCTTTCACGCTGTTTAAACAGTGTATAGATTCTGCTCACTCCGTGCTCTGACAGCATGTGTCGGTGTGGCAATGGCACTCAAACACTTTTATGTTTTATTCTGACGAAGCAGAAATCATCTGCAGAATCGTGTAGGAGCTGTAGCAAAATTGCGGTTTCAAATGTAAAAGCAAATCAATGTTTCTAATTTAAGGGACGCATGAACACATGCACACAAAACGTGTCTGATTTAGCCCCTTCAAATATTTTATGATTAGGAACTCCTTTAAATATGTGAGAGTGAGCCATGTTGCTCACAACATGACTACGCTCCACAACTGCCACAGCTGAGAGAAAACAAAAAAGCACCAATAATCGTGACTAAGGTTTTGTTGATTGCTCGTATTGCTTTCTGGGTTCAAAGAGAATAACTGGGTATAAGCGAGCAGTTTACGCCAAACACAGACATACATCACAATTGTTAAATAAAAAATTGAGCTTGGCCGCTTCCTTGAAACTAACAATGTAAACACATTAAAAGTAAGTACTGAGTAATGATATGAAAAACCCAAATTACATCAATTCCACTTATACGTGGGCAGTTTTCCTATTTAGTGAGAAAGAGTGAGAAGAGAAAAAGAAATAAATTTATAGCGAATGATGGACTGTCCTGAAATATAGTAATAAACATGCCATAGGGCCAGATTTAGTACAGCTCTGAATACACACCACACAACCTGCACCATTTATCCACAAAGTTGGATTCAAAAGCATCTAGTTCATGTGAAGTCTGTGTAATTAGAATTGCTTTGATTACAGATTAATCCTCATACGGCTGTCTGTGGTCTTTTTAATCTGTACATAACTTTGACTGATTATTACTATCACAGGGTTCAAAGTGCTTAACCGTTAAAACCCATAAAATGTATTTGATATGATGAAACTGTTGCAGTAGTCGTCAGCTTGATTTATTAGTTTATGTCTCACTGTCCTTGAGCTTTGGCTTATTTTAAGAGTACAGAAAAAGGGAAAAAGAAATTTCATATGGATTACCTCCTCATCCCCAACCATCACCACCACCACCCCCTCCTCCTCCAACAAAGAAAAAAAATTACACAAACAAAAAAAATAAATATACATATTCAATTTGAACTTTATTCAATCAGATGCAGAGGGAGGAAAATAGCAGAAGTCTAAAACAGTAACAGTCAGACAAGTTTATATTTCACAAAAATACACAAATAAGCAATTCGGAAAATAAAAACTGCGGTTTGAGATTCTAGTTGTCTTACTTTTCAGAGTGCACTTCCCATCGAGTCCCTTGATTAGCTTATTAAAATAGCTTATAAAATGCAGAAAATGAAAAAAAAAATGCTGTCAAACATAGATTTACATATTTCACACATCCAGGATTACAAAACATGGTTTTTTGTATTTTATGTTTTATTAACTTTAGTGTATATTTGTGGTGTGGGCTGGGGTTCGAAGGTGAGCGCCTGGTGGCCAGGTTTTTGCACATGGGACCCGGCTGGGCTCAGCCCAAAGCGGCGACATAGGCCCGCCTTCCAGTAGACTCACCACCCGCAAGAAGATATATGAGGGGTCGGTGCAATGGGGTTTGGTTAGCGGTCATGGCGGGGTGCCTCGACGGCCGAATCTATGGACCAAAGCTCTGGGAATGGGGACATGGAATGTCACCTCGCTGGGGGGGAAGGAGTCAAAGCAGGAGATCGAGAGGTACTGGCTAGAAATAGTCGGGCTCACCTCCACACGCAGGTTGGGCTCTGGAACCCAGCTCCTTAAGAGGGGCTGGACGCTCCACTTCTCTGGAGGTGCCCAGGGTGAGCAGCGATGAGCTGGTGTAGGCCTGTTTGTAGCCCCCTAGCTCAGCCGCCATGTGTTGGAGTTTACCCCAGTAAGAGGGTCGCTACCTTAAACCTTTGGATCAGGGAAAGGTCTCTTACTGTGGTTTGTGCCAGGTCTGGGAGAAGTTTGGTGAGGCCATGGAGGAGGACTATTGGTCAACATCAAAGAGATTCAGGCACACCGCCCGGTGCCTCAGAAGGGAAAAGGAGTACCCTGCCAACACCGTTTACGGTGCGGGTGGGGAGCTACTGACCACAACTGGACACATTGTCAGACGGTGGAAGGAATACTTTGAGGAGAGGCTGAGGAGAGGCTGAGGAGAGGCTGAGGATTCTGCGGTGGATTCTTCCATCACCCTAGCCGAAATCACTGAGGTAGTCCGTAAGCTCCTTTGTGGCAAGGTACCAAGGGCGGACAAGATTCGCCCTGAGTACCTCAAGTCTCTGGATGTTGTAGGGTTGTCTTGGTTGACACGCATCTGCAACTGTGCACAGAGGTCGAGGACAGTGCCGCTGGAGTGGCAAACTGGGATGGTGGTTCCTCTGTTTAAAAAAGGAGACCAGAGAGTGTGTTCCAACTACAGGGGGATCACACTTCTCAGCCTCCCTGGGAAAGTCTACGCCAGGGTACTGGAGAGGAGAATTCTGCCATTAGTCAAACATCGGATTCAGGAGAAACAATGCAGGCAATCTATATGTATGCCTTTTAAAGAGTGAGTTTTACAATGCAGACAAGGCACCAATGTGGAACTGTTTTTCACAGTCCAACTTGCATCAAAGCACAGTTGATTTCTGATCATTACTGCCACTCCTACACCCTATATTTACTTCTTCACCTGAATCCACTGTATTTCTGACCATTAGTACCTCACATTGTGAACATTTATACCACACTTCATTTGATTTGAAGCCTTTTCCTGTCTTCAACTTCATATGGTAAACACAGAAAATAGAGATTTTATATATATTTTTTTTTCATTTTCAAGCACAAAAGAACATTACACAGCAAAATATTGGGATTTCCATGATTACATGTATTGATACCCTTGCATAATTTTACAATAAAGCCACATTAGGAGAGCAAAAAAAATCTGGTCTGTTTACCAGTTAAGATGCAAGTGGGGAAGGGTAAACAGACACCATCATTACACGTGTATCAGCAGTAGTGAAAAATACTGATATAAATTAAAACATACAGCGTGGGTCTAGTGCATGTACATGCTCTTGTGTTTTTGGTCGTCTACCACCCACTGGGTCAGGCAGATTTCAGTATTGTCTTGCAGCTACCATTGTTCATTTCCTTTCGTTCATTTGAGTTTTGTGCTTACAAAACGTCTTAAAAAGTATGAAATTTACTGTAATACTACCCCACCCTCTCAAACTTCTCACCCACGTATACAGTGAATCAATAACAGACTCCACATCAAACCTGTGTGGTCTGCAGCAATAATATATTTTGTCCCTTATAGGGACACAGAGTAGAAAGAAAAAAGAAAAAAAAAAATCACATCACAAAAGAACAAAAACATCTAAAAAGAGCAAAAATATGGAAGACTGATAGGGAGGCTGTGAAAGAACACCTTGTATCCTGCTTTGTTCCTATTTGAAAAATCTGAGCTATTTTTCTTTTTGTGAAAACTGAAAACTGCATTTGTCAAAAGAAAAATCCTTTTGACTGAGCTGAGGTGCATACTGCACATACTGTGGAAACAGATCATACAAAACAGGCTTTTGATAAATATGACTATGTCTTATGTTCAAGGTTTTCTCCCTTGAAATGACCAAAAAATAGTGTTAAAGTAGGAAACGTGACTTAAATGACCCATTCAATGACCTCACTGACTCACCTAAGATGCTGTGCTTTTATTTTTGTACATGAAGAGTATCAGTCAATTTCCACCTTAACTGGCTGCAACCAGGGATCAACTGAATCAACTGATCATTTATTGAGAAATCCATTCATCATCATCGTTATGCACATAGCACAGAGTTTTATTTTGTCTCACACAAACACAGTCACACTCAAACATAGCAAATGGTAATCCTTCTGTTGCGTGCACCTCTGTGTCAGACAACTGATGATGATGATCTCCTGTGATTAATTAACAGATCTCTTTCCTCACTCTTGTGTTGATTGGACAAGTGTGAAAGGGACTTTATAAAGCACAAGAGGGAGTCTTGTGGGAATCATTCTTTGCCACCAGCCTGTTCCGGTGCCACCTTTACAGTTTTGTCTTTATTATTCGGGTTGCGAATTATCAGCAGTTCTGTTTTTGGTTGTAGTTTTAGAGTTTTATGGGCTTGTCTTTAGGGAAGCAATCAAAATTAAACAGCCCATTGCATGTTTGGTTTGAGGCTTTCTCCCTCTTTTTTTTATTTGACCAGGGCACCATTTTTCTTTTAACATCTTGGCTTTAGGATTGTTTGCTGTATTAAAGCTCCTTCGACTGTTACCGCACTATGACACTTTTATATGTTATGAGCTCCTTGAGCTGCTGTCAAATTTTCAAAAAGACCTGTTGGGCAAAAAATAAGTTGTAGAGGAAAAAAAAACTAAAAAGGCTGGCCAAGCCACTTAGTCCAAGACCATCATTACTCTGCTGATCATACCCAACAGCGTGATCAGCATGGAAACTACCAAAAACCAAACTGTAAAAATTGAAGATAGCACAGCCTACAGCCAGCAATGTTTTTTTTATCTTTCATTGATATCAACAATGACAACAGTGAGCCACTAACTATAACAAAGATCTATAATTAGGTGTATGAAAGGGAAAATACTATTAATTCCTATTCTGTTGAAACCTGAGGGACTAGATCTGTGGTGAGAAAGTGAGAAGGCCCAGTAATCTGCTGCAGTTTAAGTTAAAAAAAAAAAAAAAAAACTACTATTCATAGACAATGTTTTCACATTTTTCTGAAAAAGAAAATTAAAATTGGTCACAAATTGGAAATTTAGTTCACACCTTTAAAAAAAATGCACATTGCAACTGGCACCTCTTTTTTTTTTCTTTTTTTTTGCACACAAACACTATTATCTTCCACCACTGCATCTGTTTAGCTACCACTTCATCTTCTGTGGAAAAGAAAATGCTGATTTAAGTTTAGCATCAATCTAAAACCAGCACAAACACCTGGCAACTACACATAATGTACCTCATTTTGCTGACCTGTCAAGAACTCTCTCATATCAAGTTTACACGGGAATACCAAAACAGTCAACTCAATCCCTCCATCACAGACCACCCCACCCCCCCCCCATCTACACACACACACACACACACACACACACACAAACACACACACACACACACACACACACACACACACACACACACACACACACACACACAAACCCCATACCATGTCAGATAGATGTGGAAATTTGATGATTTGTTCCTCCTGACAGAAAATAAGGGAGCTGACCAGGGACCTCACTTCTTTTTAAAACTGATGAACCTGACATCCATCAGGCAAACCTTCCCACCACACCGTATAGATGCACACATTTTCTTGTCTTCCATTCCTTAGTCTTTCTCTACACCACAAGCACATGCACACATACACACATATATTCACAATTCATCAGACAAATGTCTCTGGAGGCATTTAGAATTGTTTAATAAAATACTTGTTTATGGGCAAGGAAGTGCAAGAGCATGTCTAATACTATAGCTAGAAACCTTTTTTTTTTTAATTTAATGAAAAATGCATTCTAATTTCTACCTGAGTGGGAACATTTTTCTTTCAGACTAATGCAGAAATACCTTTGAACTCTATACTTCCTCAAGGATAAACTACTGTAATCCTCTGTCTTTCGGTCTGCTACACTGTGCTAGAATTATGTTCAGTAACTACTACTTCCTCCCATGAATAACCCTGTAAGGTACTGCAAGAATTTGGGATGGCATTCAGCATATCTTACAGGCCCATTATAGCCACAATTTCTAAGAAGCGTGACCTTCTGAGATACATTTGATCATTATATCTTAGACCACTGTTGTCAGAATCCAAGTATTATTTGTTTATTACATTT
Organism: Xenentodon cancila; assembly: GCA_014839995.1. NCBI lineage: Eukaryota > Metazoa > Chordata > Actinopteri > Beloniformes > Belonidae > Xenentodon > Xenentodon cancila. The sequence goes on along the minus strand of CM026198.1, from coordinate 14,989,139 downwards.
TGGAAATGAAAAGAAGAATATTGTTTTTTTTATCCAAACAGGCTGTCGGTCAGTTAAGGTCCATGTAAACTATGTATATAAGCAAAACATTTGTTGCAAAGGTTTATGTATCATCATGATGCATTCATAATTGTGCAGTTTTGGCCTATTTTGTTTATCACTAATTTAAAAAAAAAAAAAGTTATGGTATTTTACTGCATTCAATATCTCACACATCCACAAGGGCAGATGACATTGTTGACGTGTTGGTGTATGAAGTATCAGACACAGTCATCATCAGTGAAGCAGCACGCAGTACTTGGAAACAGTCTCTCCCTGCTGTTTCCTTTTAACTCTCATTTTATATTTGTGTGATGGCTGATCCACCCCTTTAAGAGAACTGGCGACTTCATGACCACATTATGACTAAAAACAAAACATCATCAATCATCATCAGTTCTTCCATTACTTACATGTCTAACAGTGAGCAACCAGCTGATGTGCAGACAAAATACAACTGATCACTTGTATCTCCTTTTACCTGTGGGTTTGTGCATCTATCCTTTTCAGAGCTTTAATGTGTGTTTTGGATTTAAGCCCGGTTTTGATAAATACCCCAAATAATTGCAGAACCATTTTATGCAGAACTGAATGAAGTCTGCACCATGTTCCACTGTAGCCAAAAAGCACTTTGAAGGCGGAAATATCGCAAACATGTTCTGCCTTATTTTTGTCTATGAACCATCTCCAAGGTGGAAGAGTGGAGCATTTTCATTAGATCTCTGTTCAGCTTTGGAAGGTAGTAACAGAGGTAAACAAAGAGCAGGATCGCTACGTGTGCAAAGGTGAGCCGGCATGACAGAAAACAACGCTCTTATCAATAATGCTGCTGTTTTTCGCCTGATTCCACAACAATGGTTAGCTGTGTGTAATCACACACGGAGGCAGCACTGCGCAACCTCTGTTCAGTCTGTGTAAATTACCAATACCGAAAAGCAGCGCTTTGACCAAGATGGCTTCTATGCGTCATTATGGCAAAGCCTCTGTGTAAAAATGAGTGAAGAAACAGAATGCTGCTTTTGATTTTGTTTTGTTTTTTTGGACAAATCATGGCCATTTCCTTTTCAAAAACACCACTAGAAAAGTTTTTCTCCCATCCCCTTTCAGCTGTAAACTCTGGGTGGAAAATAAGTTTCATGGATCCATTCAACATGTTACTGAAAATAGAATAAGAAAAATCACCATGTAAAAACTTAAAACTGAATTTTAACCTACATTGCTTTGAAAAGTGAGTAAATGTAAGAGTTAAAGCCCTTAATTCTTCTTAATCTTAATTCTAACTTGACAAGAACTTTGCTGGATACTAAAAACTGAAAACCTGACTTTAAATAAACATGTTTACAATGTTTCATTTTATTGAATATTGTACAAATGACGAATACCTCCTATAAACGAAAAGTTCTATGTTCTTGCAAAGGCACAAATCCATTATATTTATGTGCATTTTGATCACCGGCTTTATCATCAAAAAGTAAAGTGAATGACTAAACTACATTAAATTTATAGTTATATAGTTAGTCTCTGTCTTTGCCAATTTTGAAATGCTTACTGAAGAGACACAAGGAGATTGTGTCATGTCCTCTGGTTCCAATATGAGGCAATAACTGGCTTAACGCACCCTCCTCAGGACACATTACCACAGTGCATTTTCGGTTTCATAAGTGAATCCCTACTAATTGATTATGAAATTCATTGCCAGCTATTGTGACAATTGATTAAATCTAACTAATAGTAGCAAAGTGTGAGCAGCTCTATGCATAGCACAATATATTTATTGTAAAATACATAACAATCTAGATAGTGCACTCCTGATGGAAAGGAGCATCGACAAACAGGCTCTTCTACTCTTTTGACCGCTCTAGAAATGAAATTTTTCAGTATTCAACCAGAGGCCGCAGCAAGAAAAACAAGACCAACAGTTAATGTTGAGAAATGTGTCATAAAAGGTGGAAGTCATTATGGACTTCACGTCATGTAGCATGGACAATGATAATCAGTTAGATGGGGTGTCTAATTTATCCGTTCCTCATTACAGCATTGTTAAGCAAATTTCCACATCCACTTTAGATGCTTGACACTGATGAGAGACAAGGACCTTTGTATATAAATGAGAGTGATACTGTGTGTGTGTGTGTGCGTGTGTGTGTGTGTGTGTGTGTAAAACTTCAGCCTAGTCTATTTGATTTGGGTTTTTCCATCAAAAGATTAAACTTTCACAGTAGAGTCCGCTTGCAAATTTACAATCTATGACTTCAAATACCAAAAGTTATGCATAATCAGTGGTTCAATCAGCACCAAGTTCTGACTGAACTGACCCAATGACATGTGTCATATCGAACCTAATCACATACTGATAATGTGTAATTAATGTTAACTGGCATTGTGTGATAAACTAGGTCAGCATTCCTACGGAAGTCTTCTCTGGGACTAGATGAAGAAGAGACTAATGTCCAGGTCTATAGAAAAAAAATAAACTTTAGTTACAACCCTAGAAATGTATGCTATGCATTATTTTTATCATTATTATTGTTATAATGAATTAAAATACAAAGGTTAAACAGCTGGAGCTGGATTCCTGTCCTCCCACATACATACATACATACATACATACATACATACATACATACATACATACATACACTGTAAAATGAAAGTGTACCTGTTTTTTATTTCAACATATTATTCTATCTCAGTTTGACAAAGGATTGTTGAAGTTGTTGAGATGACATGAGGTGCCTAGTTAATAACATCTCAACTACAAAAAGGAAGGTCAATAATTTGAAATTGCACGTTCACCTGAACCAGTAACATGCTGTACGTCAACTTGACTTCGGTCAGACTGAATAACAAGTTGATGATGTCATTCACATTTGGGGGGGGGGGGGGGGGGGGGGGGGGGGGGGGGGGGGGGGGGGGTCATATTACTTCTAAAGTAATAGCGGTAGCTGTAAAGTCACACTGTGTGTTAAAGAAGATCCAACCTAGATGGCACTATTGCATCCTTATTTCGAAATTAGATTTGCTACTGACCGTTTAACAGGTACATTGCCACGTAAAGTCAAATAATGTTTTTCATCTTTCAACTGCAATATTGATGACACTGATACATTTTGGACAATGACTAGTAGTAAGGCTGGCTACAACTGAGGGGATTTTTAGCATGATTTTTAACCCAGATTTTGCCCCCTTAGACAGGGCCACCATAATTCCCCATCCACCAAACTTTACACTTGGCACAATGCAGTCAGACAAGTACCGTTCTCCTGGCAACCGCCAAACCCAGACTCATCCATCAGATTGCCAGATGGAGAAGCGCCATTCATCACTCCAGAGATCTTGTCTCCACTGCTCCAGAGTCCAGTGGCGGCGTGCTTTACACCACAGCATCAGACGCTTTGCATTGCACTTGGTGATGTATGGCTTGGATGGAGCTGCTCGGCCATGGAAACCTATTCCATGCGGCTCTCTGCACACTGTTCTGGAGCTAATCTGAAGGCCACATGAAGTTTGAGGTCTGAAATCATTTGAAATCATTACCTCAAGCATTAGGCGTATGGTCTCGCAGTCTGGCTGAGTTGTCTACTGTATGTATTCAAAGGATTATAATGCTAAAAATCTGTTTAGTCCGTCGATATGTGTGTGGTCTCATGTTTTAAAAATGTCTAGTGCACAGCCAACCTAATGTAGAATACAAGTGACATTTTGAAATACACTGACTGACCCAGTCTTGACTTCACTCAGAATATAAAGTCTAGAATGAGTCACAGTCTGAATCCATGGTGAAATGTGAATAAGTCAAACAGCTGTGGAGCAGAACCTACTCAGTGACAGGGAAAGCAGTGGGGGAGCCGAAAGGATAAGTTATGAATAAAGAAGGGATAGTGGAGAGGTGAGCAGATGAAAAGTGGAAGAAGGGAGGACGAAGAGGAGTACGAGGGAGACAGTAAAATGCTGCCGTCATTTAAACTCTAAAATGAAAGATCGATGAGCTTATTTAAATGTGCTCCAAGAGACGAGAGTTGGCTCATATAAACCCTTGCATTTATGAGGAGGGGTGTGGGCATCGATTGACTGCGTGAAAAGGAGAGAGGGAGTGAAAGCGGCAGAGGGGCAGAAGGGAAGGAGGGAGAAAGGGACACAGAAAAAGGCAGGGAAAGATCAGAGGGATCAACGTTGCCTCATGAATTTCATCCTTCGCCTTCTAAAATCAAATGTTCTAATAAATACTAGATGGAAGATTCGGAACCTGGAAAATCTACAGCCTCCAATTGGCAACCTTGCAGACTTTTTCAAATCAATTACCCCGCCCCCCTTTCACCATGGTCAGCCTGGTCCTGAGTCTCTAATTTTTAAATTCACCCCTACCCCTTCAGCCAAGACAGCTGGGAAGACTTGGTGGGTTTGAGGGTGGGAAAGTGGGGGGTGTGGTAACTTGGATGCTGGTGGCGAGACATTGACATTAATGGAGAGATTGAAGGAACAGACTCTGTAGCCACAGGATCAAGGAGGGAGAGACAGAGAGGTAGGAAAGCAAAGTGTGTGACGAGTGGGAAAAGAGGGGAGAGGAGAGTAACTTTTGACATGCACAGAGGTGTTGTCATACCGTCACCATCGATTGAACTGACGGCACAGCTTCTGAGTGACAACTATGATGCATCACATTCCTACTTAACCATTCAATTTTTTTAACCTCATTGTCTTTGCCTGTGTATGCTCTCACACTCTTCTCCTTCTTATGCCTACTCCTTCTTTTGGTCCGATTGAACTCACACTCCTCATTACCCCGTTCCCTGTGCACTTACTTTCACACTCACACAGGCACTTTCCTGCAATTAAATGAATCATATATCCTCCACGCCTTCCAAAATAGCGCACCCCCCACACTTCTCTTACGCACATAAATGCAGACATTCCTGAGAACCCCTCCTCCACACAACCCCAAAAGTCTCAGCTTCACATTTTGCCCACCACGCCATCTGTGACCCAAAGAAAAGTGTGTCAACACCCAACCTGACCTCTTCTGCGCTTTTGTTTTGCCACTCTGACTCTCCCATGAGACGCAACCACACATGTATAGAAACTTACACACATGCATGGGGTAAACCATGAACATTACTTTTATCTAAAAAAACACACACACACACATATGGCAATGCATTATTTCTAGCTTTGGAAAGGAATCAATATCTCATCATATATGTTGTTGCATTTAACAGCTACTTCACATAATTACACTTTCAGTACTTATATGGACACCTGCCGGTGTAAAAGGGTCAGCCGAGGAATATAAGGGAACAGCTCAGACTAATACATGTGTCAGGCTGCATGTGTTTGAGTGTTGTGAACTTGCATGCTTCAGTGCCCAATCAAGGGTTGTAGTTAAGCAGGTCACAGGAAAAAGAGAGGGATTATCACAATCTAGAAACTAACATTCACCCAACACACACACACACACACACACACACACTCTCCTTATACACCCTCATTACCATAATCCTGCAATCTAAGCATCACAATAATTACAATGAATAGATGATGCCATCTTATACAAACTATTTCCCTACTGCATAAAAACAGACACAAAATGCTATGCTGAGCCCCTTCGTTTTAACTTGGGATTTATCACATCAGCTTTCTCATTTTTGCTCATTTTGAGTTTGCCAGTTAAAATTTTCAACAAAAAAAAAAAAAAAAAACAAAAAAAAAAACACTTGTGAATCATGTGACATTTTTGGCCAAGGAGTCTTGGGAGTTGAGTTCTTACCTTGACCGTGCAACATGTGGCAGCTGCACCCCAGGAGCAGGAGAACCAGAAGCAGACAGCGGCTCCCACCTCGAGCCGTCCGAGTGCCCTTCATCATCATCATCATCATCATCTGCCGGCTCCACGTCGCGGGTCCCTCCACAAGCTCCGGGGATCCCTGTCGGCCAAGTCTCGGTCTCATCCTATGCGGTGGGGATGTGATATCCGCGACCGCTTCGGCTCTGATTTTTGCAGCTCCCTTCTTTGCCCTGTGTAGGGCTGGTCAATAATCAGAGCGGAGGCGAGGGAGCTGCTCAGCACTTTTTCCCGCTGGAGAGGAAGATCTGAGCTCCAGGAGTTGATCACCGTCCCCTCTGGTGAAAATCCCCAGATCCGACGTCCAAAACTCGGCAGTCAGCGAGATGAGGAGCAGAAGCAAAAAAAAAAAAAAAAAAGGGCAAAATACTTTCCCCTCGGTGGGCAGCTTTACTGCACGAGGGACCAGTAATCTACAACTGCGGCTTCGGAGTCCATGTGCTTCTGAGACCGCCGATAGCTCATTTTAATTTGGATTGATCCAGGAAAAATTAATACATTTGAGTGTGTTTCAGACTTATCGGCTTATTCTCTGCTATCGACATCAAATCTGTGCTTGTTTTGATGTCTTCACCGGGGATTTGTCCAGTGGATCATTAAAATCCTGAACGTATTAACAGAAAAGCGATCAAACATGGAAATTATCCTTTATGACTACACGCTCCGAAAGAAACGGGGGGCGGGGGGCTGAGACCACTAATTGATTGTGTAGGTACCCCTGGATTTGGTCTGCAAACAGTTAAAGGCGCTCCCGAATGCTTTACTGTGGTAGTGATGGAGAAGGGTGGGCAGCAGTCTGTAAAAACTTACAACATATTTCCAAGAAAATTACAACCCACGTATGTTCGTGAGTCGAAAGAGAGAAAGAAAGAGAGAGAGAAGGGGGGGGGGGGGGGTACTTAAACTCTTCCAGAAAAAGGTTCCCTCCTCGGATACCAGTCAAACTAACTTGTCGTGCTCGTGCCTTGATGCACAGCAGCTCGCATTTACACGGAATAAAAACGACACAACAGGTTCGCCAAAACGTTTTCAAAACAGCAACTCATGGCTGTCTACCAGCGGTGGACACGCGCCGCGTCCGTACGCTGCTGGAAAGCAATTATTTCAACAACAAAAAGTAGCAGGTCGGAAGTGGAAAGACGGCCGTTACTCTCTCTCTCTCTCTCTCTCGGCTGCTACTGCGACAACGGGCGTCTTTCGCTTTTGTCCAGTCTTCTACCGTCTATAAGACCAGACGAAACCTAAATAAATAAATTAAAGAAACACTTTTGAGTTCCTTTCATTTGTACTCACGAGTTTCTATTCTCAGTGAACCACGTTTTAGCCGCTTTCTCCCGTCTCGGCACCCTGTTGAGGAGCCGTCTGAGGCGATGCGTCTCCCTGAACTGAACACCTGCCACCCGCCTTTCCTCGACACAGACTTCGAGGGGGGAAAGAGGGCTCTTATTCAAATAGCCATTGCGTATGCAGTCTCTTGTGGGAGCAAACCAGCACTACAAAGTAGTTTAAATAAACTTTTTAAAGACTTTTATCAGCAGTATAAAATACAGCGACTTTCTCCTTCGGAGTCTCCGTGTGTGTATCCCAAACTCCAAAACTAAATTTCCATTCACTATCATCCGTTGTTTCTGATTGGTCAAGACTGTTGCCTCGGTTTATGTGATTGGATAGTCCTAACAAGGGGGCGGGTCGTAGTGGACGGTACACAAAAACCAGTAACGCCACTTCCCACACGCGTACACTTACACACGTCAAAACTGGATCCAAGGCCAAGGTTCCTGGCGATGCCTTCTTTAAATTTGACAAAGTCGTGTTATCACCAAATGCACAATTTGTTTAAAAATATTAATAAGCCAATAAAAACATAAAATGATAGGATTGTGCTCTAGAAGGAAGTTTTTCACCTTGCTTACTCCACTGGAATTTCAGGAAATATATTTATTCATTCTGATCATTGACTAAGGGGGACTTCTCTGGACCACCTCCACATATACCAAAATAACTGCCTGGAGCTATATCTTAGTACTACTGATAACCTAGTTTTTTCTCCGTGCGGGTCATTAAATGGCACATTAATATTAAAGCCTATACAACACAGTGACCTTATCTTTTATTGCCTGAATAAATCCTCTGGGACAACCTTTCCATCCCCAGTGTTACCAAATATTCTCCCTGCTCTGTATAACTGTTCTAAATGCATTCCCCTCAAGCACCCACGCCTTGGTTCATCCATTAATCTTCCCATCAGGGCTTATATATGGCTTTTGGCTTCAAACTCACTGTTTCTGTTAAAGCAGCCATGATGCTATTTCTAGATACTCAATCTGCAGTGCAAAACCTTTGATTTCAATATACCAACAGGGGTGAAACGCTCCAAAATACTTCTTCAAAATTAGCATAGCTGTTTGGAGCAATGAACGATAAATTGTTGGTGGAAACATTCCTTAAACAGCTGATAAGGAAAATGGCTACAGATAAGTCCAAAGACGGCACAGGGGGAGAATTAAAGCTAAAGTAAGCGATTCTACACTATTTCTAAACCAGAAAACTTTTTGGGTCTAGAGAGTAGAAAAGAAGAGAGTAGGGGCCGGCACGTCCTTAAAACCACAACAAAAATGGCTCCACCTAATTATGAGCACCGGAATGAGGGAGATGGAGGAGTTGGCCCCACATGTCTTGTTGATGTCGAGTTTCAGAAATCTCTTATCCTACCTTTAAGACTTCTATGACTTTAACAGTTACGAGGAGCCTTTTCGTATTTCCAAAAAAAAGAAAAAGCCGCTTTACTTGTAAATAAAACTTTAATTATAAATTACCTTTCATGCAAGAGGAAAATATATAAATCGATTTTTAAAAAAAGAGACAACCTTTGAACTTTCCTTAGGTGTTTGTTGAGCATATGAGTTAAATTGCTGTACAGAAATAGCAGTGATTATACATCATGAGACATGTCTAACACTTTTTAGCACTTTTTGGGCAATTTGACTAATTCATTAAGTAATTTAAGCTTACTGCTTATATTTGAATTGTGGTTTTTAGTCAGTTTTTGAGTGGCAATAAATTCACACATACATAAAATGAATGAAAAAATAAAATGTTTTCTCTGCACATAAAAATGTTTTTTTTAAATACTTTATTGTGATATTTGTAATGACATAGACTGCGGTTGTTGTAAATTAAGCAGAAGTACTTGGATTTTGACTAAATGAAAGAAGGATTAAATAATGAAGGATTTATTTATTTTTAATCATGTTTTGTTGCAGCCAGAGACAGAAGTTGGAGCAACAGACAACGTAATAGCAAACAATAAACTGAGAAATAAAAACAAAAGAAACAATGAGAATTTGTCAGATTGAGGGAAACTGCTGATTCATTGTAAATTCATTAGTGTTTATAGCCTCAGTCACACTGTTTAAACATTGTTATGTGAGACACTTTCATCAAAATAACAGATTGATTTTTTCTATCACAGATTTAAGTGTTATTATTAGCCGTTTAATCTGCGTGGATCTAGATCTGGTCTCAGGCTTCACCTGTGGAGCCCCTACAAAGCAGCGTTAAATCTCCTACCCTAGTGGTTTTTACAACCATTTACACGTTGATTCATGTGACATAAACCAGGTAAAGAACTAAGAGTCGGTTTAAACTGAAGACGTCTTCTGGACGAAAGGAAAAACATCTTCAAAAATGAAGAAAAGGAAGTCCAGGTGCCTTGATAGAAGCACCAGCGTATCGCTCTCCACAACTGTTATCAAAACTCTAAATAAAGGTGTGGGGCTGTATTACACCTCCAGATTTTACAGAGCACTGACACTCTTGAGGCAGCTCCTTAACATCGAAGAAAGAACCTGGTGTATCTGAAAGGTCTTCAATTTCCTTTAACTGCATGTCAGTCATTTCACCACTTTCATTTTATGATGTTTTGTTTACAACAAAACTTTGTATCTTTGAGATTCTTTGTCTAACCTGTAAGGTGGCAAAGTTTAACAACTCCATGCCTGGTCGGCCTGTCCTGCCTGTCCTGGCCTCCTCTGGCCACCCAGTGGTCTTTAAACCCTAGGTCTTGGCCTCCTCGCTCACCCACTCAGTCAGCCATCTCCATCTGTCTCCGCACCAGACAAGTACCAACGTGTTTGTAGAAAGTGACAAACTGCTCCTACATTTTGGATGTCTGCCAGTTGCTATGATACCATCACCATTTTCACAACCTTCAAGCTTGCTCAGACAATGTTTTTGTCTCTCTTTCACAGAGCTGCTTAGTTTTTGTTTGTCAGCGGGACTTTTCTCTCCATAGTTTTCTGTACCACATTGCCTGGTGCCCTTAAGTTTGAAAAATGTATTTTTGAAATTGAATATATTACTAACCTCTTCATTAGATAGCAGCACTGGTCTCGTCTGACATTTGTTTTCCCCTCTCTTCAGATTGTTTAAGACATCTTCTAGATTCTCAGTGTTGGTTTTTCTGTGTGTCCTGTTTTAGTTCAGGCAGGTTATGATATTGCAGTTATGTTGTATGGATGAACGTAAGCAGCATTTTAACATGTTTGGCTGCAGGAGATAAAATCTCTAAACTGTCCTGAATCATAAACCAAAAGAGGACAAGTTCAAAAAGAAAAATGTTTAAGGTAATGTGCTGTTTATAGTTTTACACTCTGGTGGCTCAGACTAGATTTTATTTGATAAAACCCCATTATATTGAATTATTTCAAGAAGTGTAAAATCAATTCTAGTTTTTCATGTCAGAATCAGACCCAATTCCCCAGTAACTATGAACACCTCATTCCTAATATATAATAAAGAGCTAAAATGAATTTGATGATAATTTCACAACTGTTAAGCTCTGTTATCAAACTACTATTTGAATTTCTGTGCAATCAATTAGTCTGAACGCTTCCGTCTTTTTTCCCTTTCCTAAGTTCTAGTACTAAACCCATTTGAAACATAACAGCCATTTGTTTCGCAGAGCTTTCAAGTAACTAATTCTCACAATTGCTAATAAAACCATACACTAATAAACCACAGTATTATCCCTTTTAAAGGGAGTTTTTAATTGCCACTGTTCGGCTTAAATATTTTTCTCCTGCAAGGGGAGTTTTTTATGTGCCATTGTTTCTTTTAATATTTGCTCTGATAAAATGATATGGTCATTCAGTAGTTCTTTGGAAAAGACCTTAAATGCAAACGTCAGAGATGCATATATCTCCTCTGCATGACCTGCTCTCGGTGGGGTGGATCATCATGTGGTTTCTCTCTTCCACCTACAAACCCATCTTCCAGATGCAACCTGTAGCCAAAAAAAACTGTAAGGAGGTGGTCACAGAAGCTGAAGTATCTCTGCGAGGGTGTTTTGAGGCTACAGACTGGGATGCACTCTGTGAGGCACATGGATCAAGGCCATGACTGAATGTGTTTATATCATCTTCTGTGTGGACAACATCCTCCCCACTATAAAAGTGAAGAGCTTCCCCAATAATGAACCTTTGGTCACCAGTGACCTGACAGAGCTCCTCCACAGGAATAAAAGAGCCTTCAGGGTGGGAGACAGAGAGTTGTTGAGGTCAGTACAAAAACAACAGAAATCTAACATCAGAGGCAACAAGGAGGTGAACAGGAGAAAGCTGAAGAACAAGCTCCAGCGCAAGCGGTGTGTAGTCAGGTATGAAGAAGATCAGGCTTCAAGCAGGAGGACCAGCTGGAAGGAAGTCTGGACAGAACCAGTGAATTGTATAAATTCTTCAACAGGTTCAGTTCAGAGACAAGCTCAGCATCCTCCTCTCCTGCCTCCAGCCAAACAGACCTCCCATCCTCCCTTGACCCACAGCTTCCCTGTCACACCTCAGCTGTGACATCTTCCACCTCAGGCATGGATCTTGATTTTCCCTCATTGTCTCCAACGCCTTGGGAAAAGCTGGGCCGCCCTTCTGCCTGACTGTCTGTAGCACTCAGGTGAAGATGCAACTGGAGAGACTGAACAGGAAGAAAGACTGTAGGTCCAGATGGCTTCAGTCTCAGAGTCTTGAAAGCCTGTGTGGACCGGTTGTGTGGGGTTCTGCAGCACCTCTTCAACCTCAGCCTGAGCCAGGAGAAGGTCCCAGTTCTGTAGAAGACATCCTGCCTTGTTCCAGTACTAACACATTTTAATTTAATTTCTATCTTCTCCCAAAGAACATAGACTTGTTGCCCTAACATTCCACATCATGAAAATCCTGAAGAGACTTTTAGTGGCTCACTTGAATAAGCAAATAAGTACCTTCCAAGAGCCACTGCAGTTTTCTTGTCGTTATGGGGTTAGAGTTGAAGATGTCATCATACACCTACTTCAATGTAATGTAATTTGGACAAAACAGGCAGTACTGTGAGGATCACGTTCTTTCAATTCTTAAGTGCATTTAACACTATCCAACCTGAAACTCCAGAAGACACAGGTGGATGCCTCCACAATCACCTGGATCACAATCACCAAACAGGACAAATTTTGTAAGACTATATAATTGTGTGTCTGACAAGGTGGTCAACAGCACAGGAGCACCGCAGAGGACTGTACTCACACCATTCCTCTTCACTCTGTACAGTTTAAACTTCCAGTAAAAGCTGGAGTCCTGTTATCTGCAGAAATATCCAGATGACTTTGCAGTTGCAGGGTGCCAGGTTGTGTGAAGGAGGATACTTCATAAAATGAAATAGATGGACAACCCTGAGCATCCTCTTCACAACACAATGATTCAGGAACAGTGTCTTCAGTCAGTCTTCTTCAAAACACTGCAACACAGACCAAAAAGCCTTCCTTCCCTCAGCTTTAAACCTCTACAGTGACTCTCTGAAGAGACTTAAATTAAATCATAGCTACTGGAACAATTAATTCTCCTTCAGGGATTCATATATTTCTGAATATAATATAATATAATATAATATAATATAATATAATATAATATAATATAATATAATATAATATAATATAATATAATATAATAATATAATATAATAATATAATATAATATAATATAATATAATATAATATAATATAATATAATATAATATAATATAATATAATATAATTGAATTGAATTGAATTGAATTGAATTGAATTGAATTGAATTGAATTGAATTGAATTGAATTGAATTGAATTGAATTGAATTGAATTGAATTGAATTGAATTGAATTGAATGGAAAATCCGGCATTCTGTGCTGCTGCGCCACGTATTTGGAATTCCCTTCCCAACTACCTCAGGACCCCTCAGACAGTGGCTTCTGTTAAAAAGCACTTAAAGACGTTTCTTTTTGAAGAGGTTTTTAATCTTACTAAAGTTCCAGGGGTCCGTAAAGATTGCTTTTTATGATTTTAAGTGTGTATACTATGTATTATTTCTTTTATTTGGCCTTATTTTTTGTGGCACTTTGAGATTTCTTTAAATTAAAAGTGCATTACAAATAAAATGTATTATTATTATTAACTGAATTTAACTGAATCTTCAATGTTGTGTGTGCATTATGCGTTATTGAAGAAAACTCTCAGATCCTTTTTCACTGACCCACTGTTTTACCAAGAACTCACAAGACCATACTCTAACAGCTAAATCGTGACATAAAATAAATCCAGATACATGTCAACTTTCATAAAATGCAGAGTTTTGAAATAACCCCTCGAGTGGGTTGGAATTATTTAATCAAACTTTAATTTTGTGTGAAATCAGTTTATTTAGTTGCTTATTACATTTTTAATACTCATTCATGTATATTTCCCTTACTGTCTCTTAGCAGACCTGAACCCACGACACACACACACACACACACACACACACACACACACACACACACACACACACACACACACACACACACACACACACACACACACACACACACACACACACACAAATCACTCTGTGGGCTATTTGGTTCCAATACGCAGTCTGAATGCTCACAGGTTTTAATTCAGAATCCAATTTAGCTTCCAATTACCTCTGTATCCAGTACAATTACCGGTGCATTTTCTACCCCCCCAATCCATCTATTGCTCTCTACCACCAAAGTATCCTGTTCTGGTTTCTCATCCAGAGAGAAACGCTGTGCAATTATAGACATACATTTACGCAGACGATACCTATCTTGTAAGGTGACCTCAGATGCATATCTAACCTGACATGCACACAGGCTTCTATCCCAAGGCATCTGGCTACATTCACTCTACAAATCTCACTTTCTGTGGACTATTACCCACTAACGCAGTCATTGAAAAACGCAACTAGTTTGTTATCCCCTCTCTCTCCAAGACTCTCGCTGTGCAGAAAGGTTAGGAGATGCAGAGAGAGCTCCGTGATAGACCTGCACAGTGACGCCGAGCTCTGCTGCTCTCTCGGAGGCAAGCACAGGGACCGTCCCCTGTCTCTTTAACACCTGTTCAGCGGGGCTAATGACTTTTGTCCCAGCAAACAACATAGTCGTGAGTGTGTGCACACACACACACACACACACACACACACACACACACACACACACACACATAGGAAGGCACTGCATACGCTCATGCAGAGCTAATGAGCGACTTCCAGCAGCTCAAGCTGTCATGGTAGTAGGGGGAGATAATGTCAATATTAACTGACCTGTCATAGCTGGGTAGGACTGAGAGGATCCACACAATGGCAAAGTGGCTGCTGACAGAGAACATAATAACTATGGAATACCAACTAAAATCACAAATTGGTAATTCCTATTGCCTTTGAAACACAAAGCTTGTTTTTCCCCTTTTGCTAAGTTTCTCTTTCATCATTGTGCAATTTTCACAAGGTGCCGGATAAGACTTCGACTGCAGTACATGTACCACAATAAGCCAGCCGTGTCCCGCGTGTTCACGTCAATATCGCATACATCCTCTGTGAGGTACAGAAACCCTAAAGAACAATACAACAGCCTTTTACTGTTGCTGCTGTAAAACGCTGCTGATGCCAGCTCGAAGACAAAGAAGTTTGCCTGTCGAGATGCGATTTCAAGTGAGTCAGTGATTGAATGAAATATGCATTTATGCTTCTTTATTTTTTTTTTCTTACGTTTCCCATTATTTCTTTTTGAGGGAAATAACTTCAGCAGGAAACCAAAAATTACAAGATAGGCTTCGTCAAGCTGGCAAACTGAATAGAAATGTACTTTTCCCCCGTCAAACTCAATTACAGTGGCCACGCTGCATGCTTCCTGAGTCTCCCTCTTTGTGTATACGTGTGGTGTATTGTTAAATTTCCTTGTAGCCTAGGGTGACGGTGCATACTTGCATTTCAGGCAGATGGAAACTTGATACCTCTGTCAAAAGTAGTGGCTCCACCTGTTATCCAAGCTATCTCCTGGGGCAAGAAATGAGGGTGAAGGTGAACTGAAAAGAAAGAGCAGGAATGAGGGTGAGCTGAGAGTAGCAGAAGGCCTTTCATCTGAAAAACGGAAGCAGGAAAGGAAATGAAGAGGGAATTGTAAGGAGTTGGGTCACACCTGTATAGGACAAAAAGAGACAGGAAGGGATATAGGGATAAGTGTGACACCAGTGGGAGAGAGGGAGTATCACTGCAGAGAGAAATCCTTTTAAAGTGTGTCAAACAGATAGAAAAGGGTGTGAAAAATCAAAGTCTAGGCTTCCAGAACTCTTTTATGGAAGTAGAATGATGAAAAGCAAGAGGAAAAGCAGAACGGGGCTGGATATTGAAGTAAGAAAAGTAAAAATATAACCACGGATTTCTGGGACTTTCAGTGGACCGGGCATAGAGAGTGCACAGAGAAATCCAAAACAAGAGGCTCATGCTGTTCCCAAGTGGATGAGTCCCCTGGTCTATTGTCTTTTTATTTTTGTTTTGTTTTACTTTCTTTGAGCATTTGTGTGCTTGAGGTCCAAGCTCCCGCCGCGTGTCATGCTTGTAGCAACAAATCTAACAGCTAATCTGGAGTTCCACCCTGAATCATACCGGCCGGTTGCTTGTGTGTCCGGCTCACTATGGGGCATCACAGCTGGCCTCAGAGACCTGCAGTGAAGGCTTTTGGGATTAGACTCCTCTTCGTGCATCTGTAATCACACACAGTTATCCAACATAACACAATAGAGGTAGACATAAAGTGTATATGCTTCACTCCTATAAAACGAAAAGCAAATGATGAGAAAAGCACAATGCAGAACTCAAACTGTTCAAATGTAAAAGCAGGAAACCATCAGACAAACAACCAGCTCTCATTGCTATTGTGTGCTTGTCTGCTCTGATACTCGCAAGGCTGTAACAGCATGTGCTCCTCTACAAACCTGCAAACATGAACATCTGAAGGCTTCCACTTCCAGCTCTTCCACAGGGTGTGGACGGTGTAACAGTGATCTTAAAGAAAAGTGATAACATGCCCTGAGGGAAACACATCAAGAGCTTTAACATTCATCTCTTCCATTCAGTGATCTCTACTCTCAAGCTCTCCACTTTGCTGCCCTTTGCTCATCCTCGTCTAAACTCAATTCTTTTCTCACTTTCATCCAATTCCATCTGTCCGACAAATATATCAGGTTTTGCTTCCCCACGGCTATGACAATAGACGGTTCTCCTTGGTTTTTTTTTTTGTTCTTGTGTGTCTACTTTTTCATTTCTTTTTCCTCTCTTTCATCTCAGACACGTTTAGCATACGTAACCATTCAGCTTCATTTCATGTAAAGAAGCATAACAAACAGTCATAACACTTAAGGATCATGTGATGTAAGTCAGGTGTAAAAACTGATAGATACGTATTGAATTATTGATTTAAAGATAACTTGACTATCATCATGCATACATGCACATTAGTGTGTTTGAAGTGCATAGAATAACACATTGTAATAAAAACGCTATTGAGTAATGATAATATATATATTTTTATGCATTGCCCGTAACAGTGACTGAAGGAAAACGACTTCTTGTGGCTGACTGTTAATCAGGAGAAATCAGAAGCCCAAAGACCAAGACAGATAAAGCATGTTCTGGTTTAACAACAGGAAGGTTTCTGGGTCCAGACTAAAGCTGGGATCAGACAGAAGTTCCTCAGTGTCCTGACCTTTTTAAAAATGGATCGAGGCCCATCAATTTGACTGCTATTAATTTGCTTAGCTTTAATTACTGTGCACGGCATGCTTTCATTACACTGGATCATTATATTGCTTCTTTTTTTTTTTTCTTTGTTTCCAGTCAATAAGCTGCCTCGCAGTTTAGATTTATGGAACATTCCAGTAAAAGGTTTTCAGTTTCTTATCTCATATTATGTCATTTAAGTTTCTGCAAAAATGCAAACAAGTGGAGTTCCTCAAATGTCAAATTAACGCTTTCAACAGAAATACATGTGTGAGTCTGTGCATGTTGGAGAGTACAAACTGGACCTATGTTTTACTGTAATCTGAGTCATGCATGAGGGAATTACTTCAGGGTTATGCCACACAGTGAACATGCATGCACCTGGCTGAGCTGGTCACTGGTGCATGCACACCCCTGACATACTTTCTACTTGCACATCTATCACAGATGCACACACAGCACCCTGTCATAGCCCATATCTCATGCCTCTGCCCTCCACGTGTCTCCACGCCACTATACTGCCTTCCCTGCCATCATCATCAGAAAAAATAAATAAACGGGGAGTAGAACATGCCATAAACACAATATAGTGCATGCAAGATAAGTCGCTAAATCATTTGTTATTACAGTGACAGACATTTATTTACATACACTTTAACCCTTGGATGCAACCTTTCTATAGGATTGATGTTCCTTCACAGAAAATCTCTTTTGAGGTGCAACAAAGCAGTGAGTGACACATAGAAGGACTACTTTAAAGGTGTACATTTGAGTGAGGCACAGCAGGAGGTTCTGTGTGAAACTATCTTGAAAAGGATGAAGTAGGCTATAAGGTGAGGTATCTTCATCTTTTATCTCCTCTGCTTCACGTCTTCATCACAGAGCCACACTGCCCCCATCAGGCCAGCCAGTCCCCAATCTGTCTCAGTGGAACAAACTCGACACGTTAAAATAAAAGAAAAAGATATATGTGATTGTAGAGAGTGGATTTTGTATTAATCACAAAGGTGAGGCAAAAATTTGATGGGGCCAAAACTGATAGTGAACAGCAGCGTCCTGGCAATGGAAGTTGTGAAGCGTCAGGAGCGACTCCGAGCCGGCCTGGGACGTTCACCCACGACTGAGCTGGGTTTCACACTTTATTACTCCAACACACACACACATTTGCAGATAATATGCACAAATACACACATACAAATTAGCCGTCACCCACAGCTGAGCACCTGCCCTCTCTCACCCAGAGGGAGACTTGATTGGTTTTGGTTTTGCCAAGCGTTTAGGCGCACATGCGGCGCTCCAGCTGCAAAAGCCGCAGCGAGTGTGTGTCTGTGTGGATCTCAGTAACACTGCTTGATAATTAATTCAGATGGAAAAAAAAAAAAAATAATAATTAAACTCACTTTACATCATTCTCTCCCTTTCACTCTTGTTTTACTTGCTTTTTGTATTTAGCATCTCTTCCTCATTCCCCTAAAAGGTTACAGGCTAATCTAACCTTCAAATGTCGAGCACCACAGGCCTTGCTGCTTTCTGTCCTGGCTGTCTAATCAGAGATTCATGCACTATCAGGATTTACCGTAGTTCAGTTGTTGATAGGCAGCGAGTTATGGAAATAGGTCACTGGCAAATCATTCCACTTATTGCTCAAACCTCAAATTTCCATATGTCAAAACAACACTCATTCATTCATTCTTCCAACTGGTCACACACTCATGTTTTGGTCCTGTACATCCTGAGTGGGAGGAAAAGGAGGGGGAAGAAAGGACCGACCCGGTGAAGAAGTCTATCTGTCCCTGCAGTGCCACTCACTAACAGGATTATTGAGTATTAAGAATAACAAGATTAATACTCAATAACACATGATGACTCTGCAGTCTACATTCAGAATAAATAAAAAGAAAGAAAGAAGAGTTGGGGAAGAAAAATGAAAACTCTTCAACCTCATGAAATGTCTGAGCACTCCAGAGCAGAACTTGAAGACTGTGTAGATGAGCGTCCAATACCCTGAAAGGTATAAGGTCCAAGACTGACAGAGAGTCACGCGTTTCCCACAGGGTGACCAATCCAGATAAAGCTGAAAAAGGTCTCTAATCTCCCAGAGGATCACAACAGAATCAGCCCACTCCCAGCTCAATGACTACAAGCGTTTAAGTAGAAAACGAGTGGAGCACATTGCTCAGCCTTTGATAGACTTCTTGGACACCACTTTGTCTTCATCTAGGAGTGGTCAAACACTAAAAACAACCTTGGCCATCTTTACATTTGTTGTCGCTGGCTAGATTAAGTTTCAAATCCACTAGAAGATGAATTCGATGGCGGGAGTTCAGTTAATAACAGATCTTGAGACTGGAAACTGGTTCTATCAATTTAAACCTGCTATGTTATATATTAGGTAAACCTACCTAATAAAGTGGTGAAAGTATATGCAATAGAGTCTTACTAAGCCCGTGACCCGGGCTGACCCCGTTTCAGGCCTGAAAATGCATGCCTTTTTGACATTGTTGGAGAGGAGCACTGTCTTGTCAGATGTTACATCATGCAACAGCACATAATTCAGACAACCTTCGAACTCAGCAAACCATCAAATGTCTCTGTATTCTCTGTGGAAGAGCCTTTGTTATTACAGAAGAGGACTGAAATGTGTAATCATGGTGTAGGATGGAAATGATCACGCAGATTAAGTTTGCATTGATTTTCAGCAACCCTTTCTTTCTAAAACAACTGAGCTCCGACCATGCCAGCAATCCTGTACGGTAGCACACTCATTTGTTTAGGTTTTTCCTTTAATTTGCCACCAGTCCATAAATCACAATCTGTTGTTACCAGTTCATATTTTCTGTGGGCCACCGTGGAAGAAAACCATCATAAAACTATAACGATCAATCTTTAAGGGCTTTAGTCTTTGATTGGGCAGGCTTAATATTTCACCTGTCACCGAGCATGCCATTTTAAATGATTATCATTGATACTTACGCCTCCTTATGGGCAACTGTATTCTGTTTCAAGTTTTCCTCCCCTGCCTGTGGACCACCTCTCTGACGTGCAGCTGGCTGTGATCTATGGTGCGACTGCCTGCATTAGAGAGTGTCAAGAGGACGTGACGGAGGGCATGTGTGGGTGATTAATGAAACGGTGCTCAGGTTTTAACCTGAAGGCAAGGATATGACATCTGACTTGGCTTTGTGTTTACACACCATTGTGAGCCTGGTGGGAGTTAACAATACTCATCATATGCACAGATGCTTTTCCATCGATATGACCAAAGCAGGCAGACATAACTGTTATCCATAAGAACATTGAACAACAATGTGGTTCTGTAAGAGGCACTGCAACATTTGCTCAAGCTGAACTTGTAAAAGCGTCTCTCCCGTGTTTGTTCTCACATG